>JANZLD010000003.1:58199959-58222390 GCA_026413575.1 Erythroxylum carthagenense
GTAGAGATTAGAGAGTTTAATGAAGTAAAGTTGGTAATTGAAGGGTTATGCTCATGACATTCCAAGTTTGTATATTGCAAATTTCAAGTTTTTCATAAAGGAAAAATTTATGTTCAGAATTTAAGGGAAAAACTGGATTGATATAGGCTGAATTAGATAAAGTTATCTTCATGAAAAATATAGCTTATCTTTCTAGCTTTCCAACAGTATATAGCATGAAATATTTGGACATTGGAGTTGAAAGTTATGATCATTTAAAGTTAGTGATGTCGCATAAGATGTATGTACGGGACAACTGCATTAAATTGAAAATTTTGATCCTTTTAGAGGCAAAAACATTCTTTAGGTATTTATAGAAGTTGTAGGTCTAGAAGTCTTCTTGGAAACATTCTAAGAATGACCTTAATCTGACATCTCTAGTGAAAGTTATGCCCTTTTTTCTAAAACAGGTCGGAGGAAGGAAAAAAAAAAGGGAAGTCACGATCACGACTCATCGCAATTGCAACTCTGCAGGATTTTTGCGCAAGTCCTGATCGTGACGTCGCTAGTAGGTCATGATCGCGACCCCGTAGGTTTTTCCCAACCTAAATATATTTGACTCTTTTGGCCATAACTTTGTTTTCTGACCTCCAAATGACTTGATTTTTGAAGCAACAGCTTCCTAACACATTCCTCTATCGCTTTATAAAATTTATAGCTTTTGGTTTTAATTTGAAAAAGATTAATTAAATCAAAGTAAGGGTATTGGTTGGAAGAGTATGAATTGGATATTTTACTGAATGTACTTTGATGTTTTGATGATATCTTGATCTGTAGAGCTCCAAATGGGATGGTTTTTGTTTCTAAATAAATTAGAGACATAGAACTACAAATTATCTGAAGATATTGAGTTTTAATTCAGTCTATAAGACTTTCAATATTGGTATAGAATTTGAGTATAGTGTACTATTTCTGTATAATAATAGTCCAAAAATATTTAGGGTATAACTTTTAGATTTCTGAATCAAATTGAACGATTTTGGTGTCATTAGAAAGATATGACAATGGGGAAAATGTTTCTAGAAGAAGTCAAATTGTAATTCTGGTTTGAAGTTTCCCAAAATATGTTCTAAAATAGGAGAAATGAGTTTGATTATAGTGACTGACTGGTGTAGGCACGCCACCTTTGTGGGATGTGTGTTCAGACGTCACTTAGGACATTGAGCACGTGTCTTGTGAGAAAACAGGGCCCAACACTCATAATATCAGAGAATGAAGATGAACCAATGATAGTTAAGGAGATCACATTGAAATAATCCTACAAGGAACCACGCTCATGTTTTATGAACCATGATAGTTGGGCTCTGAAATCAGGGTCCAACATATACAACTCTGATAATCAGTTAAGTAATTCTTTTCCCTTGTTATGTGCCGTGAACATCCACTATCAAAATACCAACCATTTTGCAAAGTTTCGTTTATCGATTTAAGAACCATGAGAGCTTGCAACTAACTCTTTTTAACCCAAGTAGATTTTGGTACTGAGGGCTAATGTTGAGATTTTTGTGAGGGACTTAGAATTATTCGGCTTTGACTTCTTTGAAACAACATCTGCAGTAACTGGTAACATCTTGACCTTATATTCCTGATAACTCCACAAAAATGACACGAGGGTACGAATCTTTGATTCCTTCTCAATGTTTCTTCTTCTCAGATAGATCTGGACATATCATTCTTCTCCTCATTCACCTTAGAACACTCATCCTTATAGCCAATGCTTTGAAGATCCCCTTTAACCTTACTGATTTCCATTAACTTTTCTAACTGTTTTGTGCCTCCATTCAACATTCTCAATCCCTTTTCAGTACTTACTAATCTCAGTCTAGCTTCACCAAGCTTATCTAATGATAACATCAATTTCTTCTCTAACTCTTGGATAGTATTCCTTATGGAGAGATTCTCTTCCTTCAACCTTTCATTCTTTCTACACGTTTTCTTCCATTTTTCATATATAGTTTTGTAACCCTTGTAAATATTCTCCTTTTTATCATTTAGGCCACTTTCATCACTGTCATAATCTGATATTAGGCCTTGAGCTGAATTATCTGTGTTTTTTTTGAAATTTTCTGATTTCTCCATTTTTCGTCTTCAGTTACTTCCTTCTCAATTACTAATAAGCAAGTAACTGAACTTTTATTGTATAAAGTAACTAACGCAACAACATTAGTGATTTCTTCTTCATTACCACATTTACTCTCATATTTATTCGCACTCTAAGTGTTCGTAAAGGATTTCCCTTTTCTTTTCTTCAAAGTATTAGCACATTCGGCTTGAATATGCCCGAAGTCTTGATACTTATGACATTGGATTCTCTTCACCTTCCTTTCACCTTTTTGAGTTTTGGTTTGTTGTTTGAAGTTGTTGTTCGATAAACTCCCACCATGTTGTCTAAACTCGGGTCCGTCCTTTTTCATTCTTTTCATCCATTTAACAAAATTTTGTTTGAGTAACACCAAATCCTCATTCTCATCATATTCATCTTTCGCATCATTCACACCTTTTCCAGTTTCAACCTGTAATACCAATCCTTTGCTTATTTCTTGCTTACTCCTTAAAAGATTCATTTCAAAATTTGTAAAAATTCCAATTACCTTCTCCAATGACAGATCACTAATGTGATGGGCCTCCTCTATTGCTACAATTTCAAAATAAATCTCAGAGGTAGTGATCTCAACGTCTTCTTGATTAGTTTCAGACCGAAATATTTCTTCTCGAACTGATGTGCTAGATTCACTATATCACTCAATATTTCATGAAAGTCCCCAATAGTTTCATTTTTATCCATCTTCAATTCTTCAAATATCACAACTAACATCTGTAATTTTGACGTTTTCACAAATTTGAACCCTTCATGAATAGTTTGCAAAGTATCCCACGCTCCTTTAGCCGATTCACAGGCTGATATCATTGAAAAGCGTCCTTCATCATCAACACTAAAAATTGCATGCATTGCTTGTGAGTTTCCAAATGCACTTTCTTCTTCGACTCTTGTCCATTCATATAAGTCTTTTTGAACTACCTCTCCTTTATCTTCAATAATCGTCGGATGCATCCACCCATATACTACTGAATGCCAAGCTTTTGTACCCTAGGCTTAGATGAAGATTCTCATTTATGATTTCCATGCAGGATAGTTATAGTCGTCCAACAGTGGTGGTCTGGTGATCGATGTACTCTCTTTTGTAGTCATGTTTGTGAAACTCGGATCTGCATCAACTTGCTACCAAGTTCTAATTTAGTGACCCTCTCTGATACTAATTGAAAAATCGTATAAGTGGTTGTTTCAAATAACAGAAAAATTAAAAACACCAAATTAAACGATTTCGAGATTTGTTAACACAGTTCAACACACCTTACCTACGTCTGCGGGGCCTCATCTAGCTTAATCAATTTCACAAAAGTACAATATATTTACACAAGGGCTCACTGAGCTAACAACACTCGATCCTTATAACTATCTCTCAACCTTATTTCTTATGAAAGATTTTCACACCCAATAACACGACTGACTCGTATTAACCTCGGTAGATGATTTTTCTAAACAACTTTTAATAGAAGACAATTAAACAAACAACTTAAGTGATCAATCAACTAAGCAAAACAGTAATACATTTGAGATAAAAGAGAAGAACAACTTCTCAAAAGGTTCAACTCCAATAAAATAAATTTGTAATTTGTCACAACAACACGCAGAAATCTAAACCAAGTCACAACTGCATACATAACACACAATCTACAACAGTAGTTGCACGTAACATACTAAACAATCCACCCAAGAGCTACCACAAAGATGAACGTCCTACTTAATCAACACCCCAAAAAATCAATGCAAAGTCGTGGATCTCTTGACCAGAAAACACACACGCAATGCACCAGAACTATCCAGCCGTGAGCAACTCCAGAAGCTAAATAAAAACGCAACAAAAGGATGGATTTTTCAACAACATAAAATCATCACGTTAATCTTTTCCAACCAATAAAAACATCACCCACATGCCTTCAATTGTTCACCAAATTCAATCAACTTATGGTCACCCTAACTTCTAGCTCTAGCCCAAGCTTTATACCCACGTGATGCACCACACACCCTCTGAAGATAAACTTCAATCCAAGATGAGATTCTTTTACAATTAGCAGATTATCTATATAGCTTTTGAATCCAAGTTAAACAAGGATTATTAATTAGCTATAATTTTCCAATTAACAAAAATATCTTATAAGTCCAATTTATAAAATCATGCCCAAAAAAAGTAGATATATACATCATATATCTAACATAACTAATCCTCATATGGTGTAATTTTTCCATCTTCCTATTCATTCCAACCCAAGAACCTACACCATATATGATCACCGGGAGTTTCTTCCATACTAAACTTTTTCATTCAACCTTGCTCTTAATTATCTTTAAGTATATCAAGAGTTTCAAGCATTGATATTTAAAATCAATCACACAATTTAAAACTTTATCATTATTCTAAATACTTAAAAATAGTATTAGGTTATCTACGACAAATTTAGACTTTGACAATATTATTTGGACAGAACATTACAAGTTTTAATAACAATATAACAACATTGCATAACATATATTGAGTCTTGGTTTATTAGATTGAGCAGAAGAGAAATGTTTTTAGATTATATTTTTTCAATTCCTACAATTAGGTTAATTACTTAAAGTAAGCTTTGTGAGAACTGGTATTAACCTCAGAGTAATATTTCTAAAAAGATTCCTTTTCACCTATGACAAAAGTAAGGTGTTTGTAATGATTCCTCTTTATTCGTGACAAAGAAGATATTATATAAAAAGATTTTTTTTACCTACTAAAAGAAAAAAATAGTAAATTCTTAAATGAAATTTAGGAGTGAATATAGGCCAACGATTTTTTAGATTAATTATTATAAAATAGTTTTATCTCTCTTGCTATGCTGTCTTTTGTTTTTGTTCTACTTAGTTCGTATTTTTTTATATAAGTTTGTCACAATCATTTTCAAAAATAAGTAATTATTAATTAGTTTCAAATAAAAAAAGTGAATACAGATAATTTACCCCATTCAAGAACCAACAACAATAATTCCACTTATTTTTATAATATAAGAAATGTTGTCAATCACTTGATATAATCTGTGACAGTTACCAAACTTCTTCCCATCACCTTTGTATTTAAAGTTAAAAAAAGAAAAAAAAAAGGTGTGATCTCGTGACTTCTTCCCATTATCTCTTATAAATAGAGAATTGTAATTATCTTGCATTTAGAGTTAGAAAATAATGTAATCTTTATATAAAATATTTTAAAATTTCATTTTCTCTCATACTTTTCAAGTGTTTGCTCTAATAAAAAGTATTTTTAACCAAAAATTCGTTAGAAAATATGGTTTATTAGATACAACTTATAAATTATACCTTCTTTTCATCTATGCACATTTAAAAATTAAAGTTAATAAGAGAAATGCCTAAAATAATTTTTTTATGGACTACAAAAACTTGTAAAATTGTGTTGTAGAAATTAACTACTGTAAATTGATTAATTTAGAAAATTAAAAAGACAAAACTTTGGGTAAATAAGAGTCCAGACTTAGGTGTTTTTAATTGGATCTAAGCTTAACCTGCCTAGGCTAGTATTGATTCATGGTCTAATTTTTTTAAATAAAATGATATTATTTTACTTAAAAAAAGTAAGTTTTGCCCCAACTTCAATTAAAATAAGATGTTATTTTATCATTTTATTAAAAAATTTGAACCTTCAATTAACTCAAACTCAAATTCAATTAAAAATCATTTTATATTTTAAATTTTTTAAAAAATTGACTATCCTAACTAATAATTCGGCCCATTGTCATCTCTAGTTGGAGTCCGAGATGATCTAATAGAATAAAAATATTTCTAAACGAACTCTAGGATGCAAGTGAGTTAATAAAAGGCTCTTCTAGCTTAAGTGAGGTTGTAAGTTCGAATCGCCTTCATGTATGCAGCCGTTTAAAACTTAAAGCTAGAACTTTACCTCCCGCAATAAACCTACTTAACTTGAACGGGAATTAATCTAATAGTGAATAGCTTAAAGGTGTTTTCATATAATTAGGACTCTCTGAAAATATCTCGTAGGTTAAAAAAACATTTCTAAACATATTTTTCTTAATGGCAATTAACAACTTCGGATTCGGACCATATAAAGGTGAACTAGGTCCCACGCACTTTAACAACTTGAGATGCCCAAAGTTTGAAACTCTGTTCAAATATGAATAATCCATCTCATGGTAGACAAAAGAATCTATAAAAGCAACAATCTTTGATTAAAAATTAAAAAAGCAGAACAGAAAAGACAGATTTGTCCCGTGTAAAAAAGAAGTCTAGTACTCAACTCATGATAAACCTGATTACTAATAAAATAAGCAAAGTAACTTTGCATGATTAGTTGGACAAAAGCAATCCTTAAAGATTCATTGATTATGCTTCAAGTTATGTTGGCCATATATTATTATTATTATTATTATTATATGAATCCCTCGTAAACTAAGGGCGTCACGAAAATGATAGTCCCTTTGGACCTTACCTTAATTTCTCCACTTCTCTATTGTCTTTATTGTTGTGAAATTCCCTATTAATTTACGTTTTATTTACAATTATACTCTTTTGTCACCTCAAAGTTGTACTTTCAACTCATATAATTGATGACTTTTTTTTTTTGACTTTTACGAATTTTCCAACCCGTATAGTTATTGGAAAAAAAATTGAGTATAAGATCTTAAGTTCGAGTTCGACAGCAATAGCATAAAAGTTCATCTAATGTAGTGAGTCCTTATACGTACTAAACATTAGGTTGTTTTTCAATGTCACAGATGCGGACAAAAAGATTATATATGTTAAAAACAAGTGGACGAAATATTGTTATTACTTATTACTGAAAAAAAATGGCAATCTCCGTAAATAGTAGTTTATCAGAGGGTTGAATGAGAATCCCTGTACTCCCGCTCGCCAGAGTTTACGCTCGACTTTCTGCATTCACAACATAAACCCTAAAAAGCACCAAAAACAACGAAAACTTAGCAAGGGTGGAAACAGACAGAGACAAAGCCATTTTGCACCTGAGCCAGCTTTCATTCAACCTTAAAAGTCAACAGTTCTTCTGGAAATCTCTTTTCTTTTCCTTTTTAAGACCTGCTTTGTTGCTTCGTAAAGGACTGTTACTGGTTAACGTTGTCAGATTTGCCTTCAAGACTTGTAAGTTTGGCTTTTTTGTTTAATTCTTCTTCTTATCTAGTTCCAATTGTCCCTTTTGTATGAGCTGATTGTTAGTGTCGATTTACTTTTAAGAAATTCTAGTTTTTGGGTAGCTTTGAGTTGGTGTTGGTGAGCTTAATGTTTGTTAGCTCAGAATATGGAGGAGAAAGGGAAAGAATATTGTTTTTTGCTTCTTTTGGTTGCTTTGAAGTTCAACTCCTTTACACCATGCTAATTTGAGTACTAAGTCAACTGGGTTTAGCTTCGGATTCAGTTCTCCTTGTTTTAGCTTAGTCTTCAATTCACTTGGTATCCAGACATTTACTTGTTTCCCAGAAAGAGAGTTTTTGATCAATACTGTCTCTTTTATCGTTTCCACGAGTATAAGTCATATCCCAACTCTTCTGTTATCTGAATACCGTTTGTGAGCTCGTTTTGGAAGTCTCCTTAATCACTTCTTTATAATTTTCTTTTTCTGGGTCGTTGACTAGTTAAAGGTTTTAACTCTCCCATGTTATTTTCCACTTATTCCCCGGTATTTTCTCCCGACCAAAATGTTATGTAAAACTTCTGACAAGCTTGTGATCCTGTCATCTTGATCTTCCGAATTTTTATTGTTTGAAGTCTAATGGGCTTCAGTTGAAATTTGCAGGTTTATGATTTTTGATAGTTATTTTCTTCAATCTCCCTTTTTCTAATTCAGTAGCATTGGGGTGGTGTTCTGCCAGAAGCAGATGGGCAGCCAAGAGGTGTTGAGTAGTTCAGCAATTTCAGATGCCTGTGTTAGTTCGAAAGATGGTGGTCTCTTGCATCTGAAAGATGATTTGTTGGAGATTGAGAATCCTGAAGTTGACCTCATTAAGGAATTGGATTCTTATTGGGAAGATATCAACAAGCGGTTGACCGTTTCAAGAATGGTGAGTGATTCTGTCATTAAGGGCGTGATATCTGCTGTTGAGGAAGAGGCAGCAGAGAAAATTGCTAAGCATGAACTGGAATTGGCTAGGTTGGAAGAAAGTTTGCATCTCTACCATGTTGGTGCAGATGATAGTGAAAACATTAGGTTTCCAGTGTTGACCCATAAACCAATTAGCAAACAATATGGTCACTGTCTCAGCTATTCAGATACTCTGCTGGGACATGATATGCTACAAGAATCTTTAGGAAACCTTAAACTTGCAGCTAAAGAGCAATTCAGAAAATTAAATATAGAAATAGACAAGATTAAAGGGACATATTCATTGAGGAGGAATGGTTCTGGTTCAGAGTTGGGATTGAGTGGTATTCTATCAGAGAAGGTGCCTGATAAATGGATTGGTGTGAATAGAATGCTTGATGGTCTTAGAATTACTTTAGATTCTATATACAAAGAAGCAGATCTGGCCGTTCATTTGTCTAAGTCATCCCTTTGTGATTGGCAACAAGAGAGGGAATTTCAAACTGAAATTCAAGGCATGGTGATGAAGACTTTTGTTCGCAATCTGCAAGAAGATTTTGAACAAAGCTTATGGAATCAAAATGCTGTATCTTATGGTAATGAAAGTGCCAACTGGACAAAAAAGATG
Source organism: Erythroxylum carthagenense (assembly GCA_026413575.1). NCBI lineage: Eukaryota > Viridiplantae > Streptophyta > Magnoliopsida > Malpighiales > Erythroxylaceae > Erythroxylum > Erythroxylum carthagenense. The sequence continues at coordinate 58,208,783 of JANZLD010000003.1, forward strand.
AAAGAAATTTCTAAATTACGTGAAGAACTGGATGACATTTCTAGATCACTCTTGCATCTAATCTCTCATGGGTCCTTGGAGCACCATAAGGTTTCAGGAAATCATCTTTCATCAGCATCTTCACATTGGGAGGAGAATGGTAAACTTGATGGATCGATTATTGCACCAGGAAATTTGGATGTATCTCAATTAAGGCATATGTCTAGGGATCAATTGGAAGATTATTTTAAAACTGAACTAATTAAAATGAAGAGAAACCATGAATCAAAGGTGCTAGAACTGACAGAGGAATTGTTTATTCTCAAGAGGGAGTATCCGAGGGAGAGAGGGTTTTCTTTGCCAGTGAAAAAAGATAAGGATTTGGACTTACTTAGGAAAAAAATCTCAGAGGTCATTGTGAAGTTGGATGGCATTCTGATGGAAAATGAGGAAAAGCCTTCTTTGATTATAAGTACAGGGACACTTGACAGCATGAAGAATAGATTGGAATCATTTCTTTTAGAAAATCGCCACTTAAAACAGTTGCTTAATGAAAAGAAGAAGGAAATTAAATGCCTCTCTTCCCAAGTTTCTGATGCTGCAGAAGAGAAATCGAGGCACTCTCTAGCTGAGGCAAATTTGTTGAGAACAGTTGTGGATCTTAAATCTAACATAGAAGATGCACGAGTTGAAGCCTCAATCGATGAAGACCTATTTAAATTCATATTCAAGGAATATATGGACGAGATCAAATTCCTGAGTGAAGCTTCAAATATGGAGCTTGGTATTGTACATAGGATTTATGAAACTATGTTTAGAGAAGCTGCCCAAAATGTTGAACTCAACAGCAAGTTGCAGATCGATGATGTGGACATGGAGTCCATTATTATGCAAGGATTGTCTGAAGTAATATCAAAAGGGGCGTTAAAGGAAGCAGAGAAGGAACTCGCTAACTTAAAGTTCAAGTATATTAATGAAAATGAAGCGCGATTGTCCCTTGAGATTCAAGCTCTGGAAAAAGAGAACATATTTAGATTGATCACTGCCGAAAAAGAAAAGCTAGAACAAGAGATAATTATATTGAATGCAAGAGTTGATGAAAGTGGTAGGCTGGTTCAGGAAACAGTAGAAGCGTTAGTGAAAGAGAAGGGGAGATATGATTCAGCAACTCAAGAGCTTCAAGACTTAAGATCTCTGTTGAGTCAGCAGCAGACATTGATTTTACAAGGGGATGAAGAAGTAGAGGCCCTAAAATATAAATTGAGTGATGCATTGAATAAAATTAGGCTTCATGAGGGGGGAATTTCTGATCTGAGAGAGAGACTTGAGCTAGAAACTAAAAAGTTACTAGAAGCTGCAGAAGAAAAGAGTATACTTGTTGCTAACGCCAAAGAGAAGCAGGATTCTTTGGCAATGGCTGAAGCAAGAGAAATGCAATACAAGAAGCAAATGGATTCAATTACTGGTATTCTCCATGGGTTATTAGGAGTTTTCAGTAAATTTGAGCGTAGAGTAGCAGAAGATATTAGGAGAAAAAGTTTAAGGTACTTATCATCATCTTCCAATCATTCATGTTGTATGGTTAGATTTAATTGGTTCAAAATTCATTCAGCTGAACTTTCTATTGCGGGATGCATCTAATGTCATAACCTTTACCTTTTCCTCAGTTATTTCACTGGAGGGGAAAATGATTAGTTCTAGTGAGTTGATATTTGGCCTTAAACAGAATAATTTTGTAAAATTGCACACTTGTTAATATATTGTTTTAATTGAAATGATTTTGAAATGAAGGGATATCCTTCTTTAGTATGAAAAACTTTTTTACACCTGGTTTCTATTATAAGTGCTCTCCACTTTTCTGGTTATTTGGTAATGTAAAGTTTTTCTCAACCACTCGTGCCCTTGCTTTTGTACTTAGAAAGTTAATGGATACTTTATACATATGTAGTACTCGACATTGCATTGGGCCTTTGGTTCACCAAGGGAAGATTGATTGGTTATTTGGTTATGCTCTTTCCATAGCCTACTTAGTTACCTATAAGGGTTTCATTCTGCTGTAGGCAGTTTTACCTGGAAAACCCACTTAGTTATAAGGATTTTGAGTGGCATTCTGTTTTAGTGTGCTGATATTAGTACTATAGTTGATTCATTCCTGACCTTTTGTCCAGGTTGGCAACTCTGACATCTGAATTGAGTTCTCTTAGTGAGAAAGCCGATAAACTCAGAAAAACAGGACTGCAATACAAGCAAAGGTTTGAAAGGAGAAGTTCTGACCTCCAAAAGGCTGAAGCTGAGGTATGCTTAATTAGATTAAAAGATATAGATATTCTACGTCTCCATATTCTGTATTCTTTTTGTTGACTCTCATTCCTTAATTTCAGGTTGATCTGTTGGGTGATGAAGTTGATACTCTTCTTGGACTTCTTGAAAAGATATATATAGCTCTAGATCATTACTCTCCAATCTTGAAACACTACCCTGGAGTAAGATGCTTCCTTTCAAGCTTAGTATCTCTGGGATAGAAAGATGAAGTGTGCCTGCATTAATGTTGTAGATAGGATGAATTTTTCCTCCAAATTATATATATAGCTCTAGATCATTACTCTCCAATCTTGAAACACTACCTTGGAGTAAGATGCTTCCTTTCAATCTTAGTATCTCTGGGATAGAAAGATGAAGTGTGCCTGCATTAATGTTGTAGAAAGGATGACTTTTTCCTCCAAATTGTCATGAGAGGTTGGGGTGGAGCTTTATTGGGATTGAATATCTTTAAATCTTTTGATCAGGTTGTTTTGTTTTGTTTTGTTTTTGTTTTTTCTGGTCCTTCATGACACAAATATCATTAATATCTGGACTTGGGAAGTAATATCCCGCATCCCTCAATAATGGAATTTTCCTTTTCTATTTTTCTTCCTCGAAAGAAAGAGTCTGGAGATAAAATTTCTTGAGATGCCATCCTTGCAAAAATGTAGAAATTATTATTTCTTTTGTAAAAATTTCTAGAGAGTTATTTTAAATGGTTAAGTAACGATGACATTCCCTATTAGTGTGTTGGGAAATTTCTTGTTCCAAGTCCATCACTCATCAGGGCTTTCTCATATTATTACTGCAGATTACTGAAATTTTGAAGCTGGTAAAAAGGGAATTGACTGGAGAATCTATTAAATCTGTATGAACTACTTTACAAGGTAATGCTTCAGACTTGATGCTTTTATCTGTATGAACTATTTTGCTAGGTAATGCTTCAGACTTAATGCTTTCTTTAAACACATTCTGCAGCTAGTTTTGATGGTTCAGAATTGCTATGGCTTTATTCTGATACCTTGAGCTGTTAATCTTTCTCAGCATTAAGGGCCTGTTATTCTATCTTAGCATTGTTGTAGCCTAGACTTTGTGCATACTATATGTGCTATGGGTGTTTCAAAAGTTGATTCCCTGTGCTTATAAGTGAAACTTGATAGCCCTTATGGTTTGATAATGTCACTCCCGATCCTCTAATTGTCCATCAATAACTGTTAGGGACCCTATACCTAAGCCTCTATTAGTATATACTAGAAAGGCTAAAAAGGGGTTAATGAGAGAAGAGGGACCAAATAGCAATGAATAGGGGGCTAATTAGCAAATAAAGATTTAAAGATATTAGGTCAGTGGGGGTGGAGAAAAGCAGATTTTTTATGTGTATTTGGCTTTTGGAGAGCTGTTAGCTAGGACTGAGGCCTTGCAGCCGTCAGTGGGGTGAGAACACTTGAGTCTCCATTGTTATCTTTCCCTTTTTGTTACTGCTATTCAACATATCGTTGCTGTTTCTCTTCTACTGTTCTGTTGTGCTCTTTACTGCTCTGTCGTATTGTTCTGCTGCTGTGTGGGTTGTTGAGGGCTGAGGTCCAACAATAACTCGTTGATTTTCCCTGTCTTACATTAGAAGTCAATTACTGTAATTCCTTGTGAAAGTACAAAGTTAAAATTACCTGTGATGAGAATCTGCTGCCATCCAAAACTTAATCCCCCTCAGGTACCAGCTGGATACATCAAGGCATTCTTGAAGCTAGTATCCATCTAGAATTTTTTTATCCATCCCTGGCTTTTATGACCCTGCTCATAAAGTTTTTTTTCAGTAGATAAGTTTATTGTTGAAACATCAATTTTAATTCACATTCTGCTATTATCAAGTCTTCTGTTCTGAGCATTTTGATGCATTTCACCGTTAATACTTTCTTTTCTTGGTTTATTGAACAGATAATGATACATTATTTTATGCTGCTTCAGCATCCTTTTACATGGGAGTGCAGTGGGAATTTTAACCAGCAACTTTTCACCTTGCTACAAGACAATGAAATCCCAAAAACTTGTGGTTAAAAACGTTGTGGGGACATTAGGTTTCGAAGTACCTGCATCCTTTTAAGAAAGGGTTCTGCCTTGAACCTGAAGGAGTCTTCCAAAGGTTGAGGGCGATGGGGTTGGGGTGAGAAAAAGAGGTGTAATAGTCGTTGAGTGGAGGAAAGAAAGGCCCATTTGCTTGGCCCCATCAATGAAATTTGGAACAAAAATGAATGGTATCCCAAATGTGGCAAAAGTACAAGTAGAGCAAGTCACAGAGCTTCGTTTACGCAGTAAGAGCTTATTTTCTTTTGTATCTAGTCTCTTGGTCCACCACAAAATTGTACTTAGCTATGATACGATACTGTCCTAGTCACGTAGATAGCGTACGAATCTATAAGCAGGAAAAAGCATAAGGATGTTTACTCATCTATTGGAAAGCCATGTACAGCTCCTTGTGTATTTAGCTTATGTCCCGGCCTATATTATAGGTTTTATCACTTATAATGTATAGTTGTTCCTTTTGTCACATTGTTAAAGAAAGTTGCTTTCTATTAACAAAACTAAAGAGCATGTGACAGAATTTTGTGTAAAGCTTGCCTCCTAAAACTATGGGCTCTGCCTTCAATATATAGGATATGTACAAATGATTAAATCCTATAATTATAGGTGCAGCAAAAAATATGCCCTAATTATCGTGGAATATTCCAATCTAAAGATGGTATGTAATTACAAAGAATATTATAGCGATATTATAAAATTTGGACAGATATCATTGTTTTAACCTGTATAATGAGTGCCTCAAGAGACACACATCTGTAGCATTAGAAGTAGTCAATGGGGGAGGATGTATGTAAATGTCTTGCATTTTTAACATCCATTTGGTGTATAGGTCAAAGTTGAGAAGTTGCAATAGCCAAAATTATTTGAACAGTGGTTATTTTTGCAACTAGAGCAAAGGTTTTCTCATAATCTATCTCATATTCTTGACAGTTGTTAAGAGTTACCAGTCGAACCTTATATCGATCCAAAGATTTATCAACTTGCAACCAATGGGAGTGATAGATGGTGGACGTGAAATAATATCTTAAGTATTATTTTGTTGCAAGTCATCTAGCTATTCTTGCATAACTTTGTTTCCAACAATCATGCTTAACGGTTTGTGAGTAACAAATAGGAATACTAACAGAGGCTAATTTTGAAATGAAGGATGTGTGAATACCAAATCTCTTAGGAGAGTAGCCATACCTATTGGGAGGATGGGAGATTCGGGTGGACCTTCGAAGTGGAGGAAGCTTTATGTTAGGTGCTGGTGGTAGTGAAGACGCTTGAGGGGGTCCCTCCGAACAGCCCTCATTCCTCTTTTGTTTTACATACACAACGTCAAGCCTAAATCGTGCGATAGGAGACTGAGGGACAACATCATAAGAGTTAGACTCCTCCTCAAAAGGAATTAGACTCCTCATCAAAAGAAGGAAGAATAGAGTAAGAAGTTAGGTGTAGAACCATAAAGAGGGAAAAATATTATTTTTCAAAGAATATTACATTTCGAGATATTCGAACGCTTTCAATAGTAGGATCATAACACATATAGCCTTTTTGGTGTGGTGCATAACTAAGAAAAGCACATTTAACACAATGAGCAGAGAGCTTAGTTCGTTCATGAGGAGGAAGAAGAACAAAACAAACATACCCAAAAAGACGTAAATGAGTATATTTAGGTGGTTGGCAATGAAGACGAAAATATGGTGATTGTTGGTCAAGAGTATGTGATGAAAGTCGATTAATTAAATGAACAACTGTGGACAGAGTCTCAACCCAAAATTGTGGTGGAATAAAGGATTCAAGAAGTAAGGAACGCAACATATCAAGAAGATGACGATTTTTCTCTCAGCCACTCCATTCTGCTATGGTATATATAGACAACTCCATTGAGAAATAATGCCTTTTTGTTGAAGAAAATCTTGAAATTTTGTGGACATGCATTCCCCTCCAGAATCAGAATGAAAGATTTTGATACTTTTAAAAAATTGGTTTTCGATTAATACCAGAAAGTTTTTAAAAAAATCAAAAACTTCATATTTACATCACAAAAAATATACCCAAATAAAATGACTATGGTTATCAATAAAGGTTACAAAGTACTTGTAATGGGCATGAGATATGACTGGTGAAATCCCCTATACATCACTTTGTATTAAATCAAAACAATGAGATGAATGCTGTCCAGGAGATGGGAAGGGAAGGGTTTTGCTTTTGCCCATTTTGTAACTAGAACAATCGAAGGTGACATCTTTATAAGAAAAAGAAATTTTATTACCGAGAACTCCAGATTTTAACATGGATAGAAGAGTTCTATTATTAGGATGACCTAACTTAGCATGCCACAACTTGCAGTCATCTTGAACAAAATTACAAAACAAAGAAATTACACTCTTAGGCTTGGTTGGTGCATTAAAATGAAGAGGAAAGAGTCTGTCCTATTTAGGTCCTGCCGCTACTGTCTTCCCTAACACTAGCTCTTGCACAACGCAACCAGGAGGAGAAAAAACAACTTTGCAATTATTTTCCACCATTTGTCCAACAGAAAGTAAATTAGCAGATAAATAAGGAGAGCCAAAAATATGTTCCAAGGATGGAGAAGAAGAAATATCACCAATAGCAGTGATGGGAACATGATCCCCATTAGTTGTCTCAACTTGCAAGTTGCCATCTTATTTTTTGATATTAATCAGATCATCAAAAGAAGGGGTCATGTGATTTGAAGCTATTGAGTCAGAAAGCCAAGTTTTAGATAGAGATGTATTTTTAATAGTAAGGCCAAGACTAGAGAGAGCTTAAATAATCATCTGTTGATAATCATCTGCTGAATATTCTCTTGAGTAATAGATTAGGTTAAAGGTTGTGGAGAAGCAGGAGTAGCAACAATAGCAAGACAGTCAGTCCAATCATTGATAGTAGAAGTATGAAAAGCACGAGAATTGTGATTTTGAGGACGTTTCTGACATTCTGAAATAATATGTCCCTTAATTTTGCAGTAGTTACAGAATTTCTGAGAACATTGATTTACAATATGGCCAAAAGCTTTGCAGTTATAACATTGTGTGTTAGACATATTGCGAACTCGTTGTTTTCCTTAAGCCACATACGCAACATTGAGAACATTAGAACTCCTATGTTGTTCCAAAGTAGTTTAAGTTAACTGGCGTTGATCCTCTCTAAGAAGTTCATTCAAACAATATCCAATGATGGAGAAGGGCTCCGTTGCAGTAAATTAGCACATATAAATTCAAACTCAGGCCGGAGTTTCATCAAGAATTGATCCCTCTGACTAATCTGATGGAGAGCCTGAACATCTTTTAAAGAGGTTGCAGAAATAGAAACATACATAATTTATGTATATTCAGTCTATAACGTGATAAAACTAGAATAATATTCCTGAACAAATAGATTCCCTTGGGTATAATTAGAAATATCATACTCTAACTAAAAACACCTAGTTAAGTTTTTCTGGTCATAAACTTTCTTGAGATAATCCCATGTATCTTTGGCTGTCTTATAAAGTTGTAGATTGACAACAATAGCAGTTTCTATAGTTTGCACTAACCAACTCTTGACTCTAGCATCTTGGGCTTCCCATTCAGTTGCCTTAATTGGATCTGTAGGCTTAGTGTTGGTGCCATCAATATGCCCCCATAACTCTTTTCCTTGAACATAAATCTGGAATTGAAATTCCTAAACAAAGTAATTTTTACCTGAAAACATGACACAAGCTACCTCAATCTTGTCCATGAATGAGATTATAAAAAAAAATACCAAGAAAAATATTCCACAAGTTTTGAATCAAGAAACAATCACCCCTTTCCAAGATCTAACCCAAAAATTAAGACTCATAAAAGAATAGATTCACGATGAACGAAGAGGGGCTCTGATAATATAACAAAACTAAATAACACAAGACATAGATTTGTGTAAAGCTTGCTTAAACTATAGGCTCTGCCTTCAATATATAGAATATGTACAAATAATCAAATCCCGTAATTAGAATATGTACAAATAATCAAATCCCGTAATTATATGTACATCAAAAAATATTCCCTAATTATCATAGAATATTTTACTATAAAGATGGTATGTAATTATAAAGAATATTACAGTGATACTATAAAATCTGGACAATATTACAACAATATTATAGAATTTGGAGAAATATCAATGAGACCTATCTTAGCCAGAGCATTATGCTAACTTTTACTTACTTTCTTGAGCCTTTTCGCTCATGTAAAGAAATATGATGACCGGAAATGTATGTTCTTTGTTTTTGGCTTGATTCTAGTTCCTGAAATTGCTGATGTATTAAACATCTTAGACAATCATATATGGGTAGCAATTAAAATGTTGCATGCGCATGCCTTGGCCCCTCTAATAAGTCAACAGTGGTTGGCTATTGGTTGCATGCTTTCTTCCACTAATTTAAAAATAATGGCCACTGTTTAGAAATTTGTCATAGATACAGATTGAAGAAATTTTGGACAAAAGCTTGGGATTTCAGCTATAAATAGAAGACATGGTTTGAGACATAAACGCACCATTCCTTCTTCTTCTCCAGTCACCAAAATAGCACAAATCCTCTCGTCCTTTCTTCGGTTATGTTCTGTATATTTGATGAGATTTGAAAGCCTTTTATTTAAGCCTTTATATTTGTATACAATCTCCACATATTAGTAAAATTGCTCACCCTCCGACCGTGAACGTAGGTCATATTGACTTAACTACGTAAATCTTTGTGTTTTGTCCCATTTTATTTTGTTTATCTTTATTTTCGTTACTATTTTTCGGGCTACTAAATTCAACCGGTATCCGATCCAAGAGCATTTACCTTAACAAATTGGTATCAGAGCTTCTCTTGTTGGTTTAACTTACCGTATCCTCTGTGGTTTCCATTAAGGTAGATCCTCCACATCAGAAAGTAACTTAGATTTTTTATTGTGAATCTTGTGGGGCCCACTACTACTTATCTTTTATTCAGATGTTTCTTCAGGTATTCGATCCAATAGCATTTACCTTAACAAACTAATATCAGAGCTTCTCCTTTTGGTCTAACTTATTGTATGCTCTGTGGTTGCCACTAAGGTAGATCCTCCATATCAGAAAGTAAATTTTTTTATTGTGAGTTTTGAAAGGCCCACAGCTTCAGCTTTATCTTGTAGGGCCCACTACTTCAGATTTATCTTGTGGGCCTTAATGTCTCGGTTTTGTTTGTGGGACCCACTGCTTAAATTTTATAAACAGAGCTCAGCTTTGTTTGTGGGGTCCACGTCCTGACTTTGCATGAGGGGCTCGCATCCAGTGCTTTTGTGGGGTCCATTGTTCCATTTTTATGTGTGGGACTCACCTGTAAAAAAAATTGTCAGAATATCAATTTTTTTGGGCCATCATGACGATAATGAAGATCTCTATTGAAAAGTTTGACCGGAGCGTTAACTTTGGTATGTGGTAGCTCAAGATGCAAGCTATTTTAATACAAGATGGGTGTGAGATTGCACGTGATGGAATAGAGAAAAAGCCAACAGATATGACGTCAGATAAATTCACGAATCTAGATAAAAAGGTTAGATCGGCCATCATATTGAATCTCTCCGATGAGGTTTTGTAGGAGGTTACTGGTGAAAGCACAACTAAAGGTATGTGAGACAAATTGAAAGCAATATATATGAAGAAGACGGTGGAAAATCGGCTTTATTTCAAACAAAAATTGTACATGTTGAGGACGACAGAGGATACATCTATTCTTTCACATCTGGATAAATTTGATTATCTTATTTTGGATTTGAAGAATGTAGTTATAAAAATTGAGGATGAAGATCAAGTCATATTATTGTTATGTTTCCTTTGTCAGTCCTTTAAATATTTTCGTGATACTATGATTTAAAGGAAAGAGTCAATCTCATATAATAGCGTTAAGTCTGCATTAAAGTCAAAAGAGTAGATTGATAGGGACATCACTGGGGAGACTAGTGGAAGTCAGGCAGAGGGACTAATCGTACGGGGTATATTTGAAAATAAAGATTTTGGAAGAAGTAGATCCAAAGGCAGGTCAAAGTTCATACATAAAAATAAAATTTGTAATTATTGTAAGAAAACGGGGCATATAAAGGCTAACTGCTATAAATTGAAATATAAGGAGAAAAATAAAGTTGAGCAGAATAACAGCAACACCGCCGAGACTAGTGTAGTAGCAGATGACAATGAGGGAATTATCTTTGCAGTCACAGAAGATAAAGCTAGGTCTAATAAGGAGTGGATTTTAGATTCGAATTGTTCTTATCACATGAGTCCCGACAGGGAGTGTTTTTCCACTTATGAATTATTGAATGGCATAATTGTTTTAATGGGTAATAATGCTGCCTTTAAAGTTGTTGGTAAAGGTACAATCTAAATCAAAATGTATGATGGTATCATTAGAAGACTCACTGACATTAAACAGGTTCCTGATTTGAAGAAAAATCTCATTTCTTTAGGCACTCTTGATTCTCAAGGGTGCAAGTTCTCAGCTGAAGGTGGAGTTTTGAAAATTTCTAAAGGTGCTCTTGTACTGATGAAAGCTTGCAGGTTTAGTAGTTTGTATGTTCTACAGAGATCTACAATAAAAGGTGCTGTGGTAGTCTCTACTAATGGTGACATTACCAAATTGTGGCACATGCATTTGGGACATATGGGTGAGAAAGATTTAACGTTGTTAAGCAAGAGAGGCCTACTTTGTGGTCAAAGTACTAGTAAGATGGACTTTTGTGAGCATTGTATCTTTGAGAAGCAGAAACAAGTCAGTTTCAATTCTCTAGTTGTTCACAAAACTAAAAGTACTTTGGATTATATTCATTATGATCTTTAGGTGCCCTCTCGTGTTCTATCTAAAGATAGTGCCGGGTATATATTGACTATTATTGATGATTATTCAAGGAAGGATTGGGTGTATTTCTTGAAACATAAAAATGATGTTTTCTTAACCTTTAAGCAATAGAAAGTTTTGATTGTAAACAAATAGGAAAACATGTTAAGCGGCTACGAACAAATAATGTTTAGGAATTTTGTGGAGGTGAATTCAATGAATTTTGCAAGAATAAAGAAATTGCTCAGCATCACATTGTCAGAATGATTCCACAACAAAATGGAGTCGTCGAGCGTATGAACCAGACTTTTTTGGAAATGGCTCAGTGTATGATCTCAAATGCAGGGCTGACACTTGATTTTTGGATAGAAGCCATTGCAACAGTTTGTTACGTCGTCAATCGCTCTTCCTTGTGCTCCTCTTAATTTCAAGACTCTGGAGGAAGTTTGGTTAGGTACTCCTGTTGATTACTCTACTCTAAGAATATTTGGATGTCCAGCAAATATTCATGTAAATGAGGAAAAGTTAGAGCCTAGGGATAAGAAATGTATTTTCCTTGGTTATGTTTTAGGGGTGAAAGGATATCCTTTGTCGTGTCCCGATCCCAAGTCACCTAAATTTGTAATTAGTAGGAATGTTACATTTGATGAGTCCTCAATGTTGTATCATAGAAAAGAGTCTTGTAATCCTTATAATTTAGAAAAAAGAGGATACTACACAAAAACAGGTGGAATTAGAGAATGCTAGTTCAGGTCCTTCACAGACATCTTCTACACATCAGACATATCAAGCTGATGAACCAAATCTTGATCATATTCAAGATGAACCAGTAGAAGAAGAACATTCCATATCCAGAGGCAGACCAAGACAAGAGATTCAACCATCACAGAGGTATGCAAATTTAGTTACATATGCTTTATCAGTGGCACAGGAAACAGGTGGAGACAATGAACCTTCCACATATATGGAGGCAGTTTCAAATGTTGATGCTGATAAGTGGGTGGTGGCTATGAATGAAAAAAATGGAATCTTTGCATAAGAATGATACTTGGGTTATGATGAAGCCGCCAAAGGGTAAGGAAATTGTTGGCTGCAAATAAGTCTTCAAAAGAAAAGAAGATACTTCAGGTATTAAAAATGCAAGGTTTAAGGCACGTTTAATTGTAAAGGGCAACAGTCAAGTACAAGGTGTTGATTTTAATGATGTTTTCTCACTAGTGTTGAAACATAGCTATATTCATGTATTACTTGTATTGGTTGCCATGTTTGATTTGGAATTAGAACAACTTGATGTCAAGACAACATTTCTATAAGGCGAATTAGATGAGCAGATTTATATGAAACCAACTGAAGGTTTTGAAGTTATAGGAAAGGAAGACCAGGTGTGTTTGTTGAAGAAATCCTTGTACGGATTGAAGCAGTCCCAAGACAGTGGTACAGAAGGTTTGATTCATTTATATTGGGTCATGATTTCTCCAGGAGTATATATGATAGTTGTGTTTACTTTCTAAAGTTAGATGATGGCTCATTCATCTATTTATTGTTATATGTTGATGATATGCTCATTATTGTCAAGAATGGCACAGGCATTCACCATTTGAAGGCCTTATTGCATGGTGAATTTTAGATAAAAGATTTGGGAGCAGCAAAGAAAATTCTTGACATGGAGACAAGACGTGATCGAGAAGATGGTAAATTATTCTTAACCCAGGAGTATTATCTCAATAAAGTTTTGGAGAGAGATTTGACATGCGAGATGCCAAAGTAGTTAGTACTCCTCTTGCTAGTCATTTTCAACTATCTGTTGCTCAATCACCATAGTCACAAGAAGAGGGAGATTATATAGCATGAGTTTCGTATTCTAGTGCCATCGGCAGTATTATGTATGCGATAGTATGTACTCGTTTAGATATTTCACAAGTTGTTAGTGTCGTTAGCAGATATATGGCCAATCCTAGCAAGGAACATTAGCAGGTGGTGAAATGGATTCTTAGATACTTAAAGGGCACTTCAAACTTTTGTTTGGAGTTTGGTAGAACCAGTAACAGTTTGTTTGTTTTTGTAGATTTAGATTATGCCGGTGATCTCAACAGATGCAGGTCTCTGATAGGCTATATATTTTGCATTGGAGGTTATGTCGTTAGTTGAAAAGCTACTCTACAACATGTAGTAGCTTTATCTACTACTGAAGTAGAATATATGGCAGTTACTGAGATTACTAAAGAAGCATTATAGTTGAGAGGTTTATTTAGCGAGTTATTCCTTCATCAAAGGGTTACTACTGTTTATTGTAACAGTTAGAGTGCTATTTATTTGACCAAAGATAAGATATATCATGAGAGGATGAAGCATATTGATGTAAAGCATCATTTCAATCGGGACACTATTGTAGAGAAGAAGGTCCTTATTCAGAAGATCAATAC
>JANZLD010000003.1:58337989-58356061 GCA_026413575.1 Erythroxylum carthagenense
TAAGTATATTAAATCCCATTAGTTATTTGAATAAGAGATATTAGGTTTAATTAAAATAAATAATATGATGTATTTACATTGATGGAACATAAAGATAAAGATAATGAAAAGATGTGTCGTTTAAATTTTAAATAGATAACTACTTCCTCTCTCGCTCTCTACTTATAAAATCTTTCATGTATCTCTTTATCAAACATATACAGAAAATAACGAAACAAAGATCAAGAGAGAGAAAATACAATCTAAGAATATCTTTCAAAGATTATTGAAAATTATCTATTAAAAAAGTATAAGAAATATGATGTATTAAAGTACGCTTATGTTATTGTGAAAATTTATCCTGTAGCATATAGATGATAGTGACAAACGCAACTTTGAGGAGTGCAATGTTTTCTTTACCCGACTGCGAATGATTAATAAATCATGTCAAAGTATTCTCCCGTTCATAATGATGGTTCATCATCCCCACCATGTATTGGATCTTACTCCATAAGAATTTGGAATAATCACAAATGAAGAATAGAGATGGTTTCTACCTTCATTTGTATTTTTTTGGCAAAGGACACAACATATATCTGTCAGATTGAACTATCGACGTTTTGTCCATAACCTGTTCTTAATGGCCAGCCAGGTAATAATGGACGCTTTGGGATTCATTGTGTTTTTCCATATCAGATTGTAACAAGGGATCTGTGTAGTATCGTTCTGAATATAGACAAGATTCATTAGTAAATGAACCTCTCGAGTTTGGTATACATATTGAATCGTCTAAGGTTTTATCCCCTAGTTAACGACAATGGTCCTGTAGAGAGGAATAATTGTTAATCAACTATATATTAACAAAATTCAAGTTCTTTTAGTAGCTTGGGCTACGATTTCGGTGTCTACGTTTTGTCAAACAACTTAATTCCCAATAATTTATGAAAACCTATTATTAAAAACCTTCTAATTATGCAATAGAAATGTGGTCCTTAATACCTCTGATTGGCATTGTCATTTAGTGGATTATTAATGCCGGCGACCAATAATATATGCCCCCGTGAAGCTAAATTGGAAGGACTGCTTTGAATAAAGTTCAGTGGAAGGTCGGAACCGGTCCTACTTGTAATAATTTCCAAAGAATCATTTTATGATTCTAGCTACCTTCATATTAGCTCATTTTAAAATTATAATATAAAATTCAAATAAGTTGAATTAGTTGCTCAAAACTAATTAACAAAAGGATCACGATCACATAAAAATGCCTTTGAAGGTTTTTTTTTAATTTTTTAATATTCAATTAGTTGAATATGTCACTTATTTACTAAATAATTTATCTAAAATATAATTTAAAAGTTATTATTTGTCCAAAATTTAAATGTGTTAAGAGCCTACAAACCCGAAAATTCCCTAGTTATGCCGTCCCTATCTCAAGGGCTTCTTGCCAAAAGTCAGAGGAAACAATATTACATGACACATGAATAACTTGGTTAAAGTTTATACTTATCATTTCTCAACTCCTTTACCTTTCGTGAGAATCCAGCGCTGGCAATATTACAGC
Organism: Erythroxylum carthagenense; assembly: GCA_026413575.1. NCBI lineage: Eukaryota > Viridiplantae > Streptophyta > Magnoliopsida > Malpighiales > Erythroxylaceae > Erythroxylum > Erythroxylum carthagenense. The sequence continues at coordinate 58,339,530 of JANZLD010000003.1, forward strand.
CTGAAAGTCTAAATTTGTCATTACTTTTTCAATATATATTTATGTATAGTTGTTGATTATGATCATATTTTGAAATTCCTCATATATGATGATTCTTTTCTGGCCCACCATACGATTATCTACAAATATGCATGCCCAAGTTGAAACATTGTTTTTGCGTAAACGTGTACTAACGCGGTTTTCAGCATGTATGATTTGTACTCTTTCAACAGGACGGCCATGTCCATTCCTGCTGGAAGCTTACACTTGGCTTTGCACTATATATACACATTCGCTGTGTCGAGCATTTTCGCCATGAGCATTCTACGTTAGCTCCTGCTATACAAACATAGATAACATCGTACTTATCTAGACTGCTGTGAGCATTTTCCTAGGTGGGAGCTGAACATGGCTGCTTGTAGGCTTTTGTTATTTGCTTTTCTAGCTTTATATTCCTCCTTTGCTCTTGCATCTGATCCCAGCTCGCTCCAGGACTTCTGTGTGGCAGATCCAAGTGGCAAAGGTAGCAAAAAACAATCAACTATTATAACATGTTCATAATCTTTTGCTTGCACTGTCAAGCGTTTTCTCAATTATTTATCAATTCAAAGTTTGTTATTTAAAAGCATCGCTTGTATCTGGTAAAGATTTATTTAATGTTTTCACGGCAGTACTGGTGAATGGTGTAACTTGCAAGGACCCCAAGATGGTTGAAGCCAGCGATTTCTCCTTCAGTGGCCTTCATTTAGCCGGTAACGTATCAAATGCTGTAGGGTCTCGTGTAACCGCAGTAACAGCAACCCAAATAGCAGGACTCAACACTCTCGGAATCTCTCTTGCGCGCATCGACTTTGCACCGAAAGGAATCAACCCTCCACACACACACCCTCGAGCCACAGAGATCTTGACGGTCATTGAAGGCACTATTGAAGTCGGATTTGTAACCTCTAACCCGGACAACCGCCTTATCACAAAAGTGTTGAACAAGGGTGATGCGTTCGTGTTCCCTGTTGGTCTCGTTCACTTCCAGAAGAATGTCGGACATGGTAATGCTTTTGCTCTCGCGGCTCTCAGCAGTCAAAACCCTGGTGTCATTACAATAGCCAACGCGGTGTTCGGTTCTACCCCAGATATTCCCAGCGACATTCTTGCCAAAGCTTTCCAGTTGGATTTGAAGGTTGTCAAGCACCTGCAATCCAAGTTCTAGCTAGGGAAAAGAAATTGAAATTTTGGTTACTGTCTGATGAGCTTCAACTGTGTGATTGCAATAATATTATTTGCATGAGTATATCCATGCATACGTCAATTAGTGTGTATGTTCTTTTTGTATTCTACTGGTAGCAATCAAGGTTTAAATAGCAAGATCACGCGATCGCTATTATGTTGCAGATTTACCGATATTCCCAAAACTTAAATTGCCCACTACAAATATTGGGACAGTTTCAAATACAGTATACATAATTTAATCTAATTAAGCATTGAAAATTTTCAATTAGTATGATTTCACAATATTTAATATATTAGTAAAAGTTGAATGTATTAATCAATTATTATTTATATTTTTAAAAGTTAAGGACAGAAATAAAAATTTTAAAAATAAAGTTATTGGTGTTAGCTTCTTTATATGATTAAGAAACTCTCACACTAATAACAAATATATTTTCATAAATTACATAACACGTGAGCGTTTACTTTGTGACTTTGCAAATATTAAATTAAAACCTTAAAACTGGATGTTTCTTGAGTTAAAAGAGTGAATTTAACTTTAATGCTTACATTCGAATACAAACTTTATCATTTTAAAAATGTTTAAGTTCTTCATAGAGATATAAGTCTGTCAAATTTTTACCAAGTTTGATAAAAATATTAATTATCTATGTTTATGATTAATTAATACATAAAAAAATGCACATTGATGACTAAATTAGTGATATGAAATGAAAAAATAATTGAAAGATGACGTTTTGACAATTAATATATATAAATTCTTAGTTTGGCTAATAAAAGATATTTTTAGTTGAATTTTTATGCCAAAGAAAAAAATCATATATTCGGCATTTTAACAAACAAAATTTTGATATGCTACAATATTGTAACTTAATTTTAGTCTACCTTACAGTCTTCTTTTGTATTTTTATAAAGTAAGTTATTTCTGTTACTTGAATATGTGATCATAAGAGCAACTTTATTTGGGACTCACCGTTTTGATATTAATTAAGTATTTAACTAAATTTTGGGGATGTTTTGCTCATGTTTTAAGTTATAAAATTAAGTTCTTGCATACAATTATTTAGGTCACACTTGCAGTGAGGCCTCAATTAATAAAGCCAAGATTCTTTTGAATGAAAAGGCTAAGCAATTAAGGTGAGATTAAACAGAATCTTTTGAATGAAAATGGACAAAACTGCTACAACTCGTGTTATGGTTTTAAATGGTGAACTCTGCTGTTACTGCATCACTCTGCAACATTGAAGAAGACGATAAATATTCAGAGAAAGAAACAGATGAAGAAGACGACAAGTGTTACTTGATTTAATTCTTTTAGTATTGCTGAAAATTTACAAAAATAAACAAAGAAGAAGACAGAGGAATAGAGAGGAAGATGAAAATGACCAAAGCCAGGGGACTAAAGAGATGACGACAAGCTCACCAAAAAGATAAATTTAATTGTAACCTTTATATCTAAATACAATTTTTTCTTAACTTTCTACAGATTTTTAATTAAATTCTATTATTTTAAACAAAAAATATAGTACTCAATTTTCTGTCACATTAACAATAATGTGACAAAAATATATTATCATAGGTATCACATGATTGTATGAGACTCAATTCTCTTTCACAAATATTTAAAATTAAATAATTAGTTAATAGATCTAAAATAATTTTAATTTACCTTAAATTAATTAATTAAACTAATAAAATATTTTAATTAAACACTAATTTTACCCATTTTGTAACTTTAAAATTCTCAATATCCCTAACAAAACTCCTAATTTTATCCCTCTTCACCGGCCTGTGTTCACCCGTTGCCAATCTCCTTCTTTCACCTAAATACTTTAATATATAACCCTTCTCCATATCTAAATATATCATAAAATTGCCTTCTAAACTTTAACGTGTAACCTTTCACACAAATACGAAAAAGAGAAATAGTTAAACATTTTTTTTAACTCACAGGACCAAAAGGAAAGAATAATTTGATGGAAAATGGAGGAAACAATATTGCCCAGAAGATTGCTTGAGAAGAGGAAATATAATGGAAGCATACTTAAATCCATGAGCAGAAAAAGGAAGAGTTTTAGTGTAAAGGCGAAATAGTTCTATGAACATAATCTTCTGAATGAACATATTCACAAAAAAGATACATGAGAACTAATGTAAAACTAAATAAAAATTATTTTTGAACGTCAATTAGGGACGTCACACGTTTATAAAACCTAATGGGTGTAATTACCAACTTGGGCCTTATTAACTTGTTAGTTACACCTTAAGAATTCTACACATATTTATATATTAATCCTCATACATTTATATTAGTTGAGATGAACCCCTGAATAAAATTTTATCACTTCAATTAGGTTATTAAACTTTATAATTGATATATGTATACAATTATTTACTGCAATATATGTGTGTTTACATGTCCATATGCATTTATAATTATGTATATGCATATAGTGTACAATCCAAAATTCTATCAATCTCTCACTTGGATTGCATTATCATATTCTCACAAAACAAAACTAACAATCATATACAAATCTCCATAAGCAATCTTTATGTGCACAAGAACGAAGATATGTCATCTAAACCAATAATATCCATTGGCTTCACTAACATAAGGACCAAAGGAGTAGCCGTTGCCATTTTTGCAACTAAACCTATAATGATCTCACGAATCAACTCAACTAAATGATATAAATTAAGTGTGGATTTATATATAGCATGGAAATTATATGTAATGTGATATATACATGCCTATTTCCAATTAGTCCAACCTAACCAAATGAGATCAGAGTTCAGAGTAAACTATAAGAAACTGAAAAAAATAATTGAATATTTCATTAATTTCATGACATCAAGTATAGTATCAAGCATAAAAAACATAACATGAACTCCTACTAAATCAAATGGCATCAAATGTAACAACATACATATGAGTAATATGCTCATGAAAGGCATTGGGTGTTAATTCCTTTGTGATCGTATAGTTTGTTCCTATAAGCTTAATACTAACAAAACCACTTGAACACTTTCTTTCACAACAAGGAACTTAATGTCTACATTTTTAGATTTAGAAAAGCTCATGTTGCTATTTGAACACAAGGTTATTCTTCTATTGTCACATTATAAGTTGAGAGGCCTTTTAATACTATTAACTAGTTGCAATGCTATAATGAAGTTGCACAACTATATATCATGATTGGATGCCTTATAATATGCAATAAATTTAGCCTCTATAATGGAAGATGTAATTAGTGTCTACTTGGCACTCTTTTAAGAGATCACAACTCCAAATAATAAAAATATATAACTAGATGTCAATTTACGACTATCTTAATATCCAACAAAATTGAAATTAGAAAACCCAATGATCTCAAATTTGTCGAACCTCTTATATGTGAGCATATAATCTTTAGGATTTTGTCAACATTTGATGCCAAATAGTTGCAATACCGTTTTGAGATAACCCTTCTATGATAATCTTAGGAGTTCACATGAATGATTACGGTGAACTTGGATCCTTAATGTGAATGATGCTTTATTAAGATCTTTCATTTTAAATTTATATAAAAGAAATTTCTTAGGTTCCCTAAGCAGTTCCATGTTGCTACTGGCAGCTAAAATATCATTCACATATAGGACGAAGAAAATAAATCTACTCCTACTAAAATTATGTTATACACAATCTTAAACAGTATTCACTTTAAATCCAGATGAGAGAATAAGTTGATGAAACTTTTGGTACTATTCTTGAGAGCTTACTTGAGCCCATGTATGAATTTCTTAAGTTTAGAAACCAATTGTTTAGTTTCCTTGAAAGCAAACCCCTCTATTTGTTTCACATAAGTTGTTTTTTCGATGTCTCCATTGAGAAAAGTTGTCATTACACCCATCTTTGTAGCTCAATATCAAAATGCAATCCAAGTGCCATAATGGTCTTAAAAGAGTCTTTGATAAAATTGGAGAGAAAGTCTCTTTATAGTTAATGCCTTCCATCTAAGTAAATCCTTTGGTGGAAAAATGAGCCTTATATCTCTCCTTATTACCTTGTGAGTCCTTTTTGGTATTAAAAATACATTTAGAATTAATAGGTCTCATACATTCAGGCAATGGGACTAGATCCTAAGTGTCATTGCCACTCATGAATGCATTTCCTCACCTATGGCATTAATCCACTTATAAGAGTTAGAACTTTTAATTTCTTCATAGAAGGTGAGTAGATCATCTCCTACTAAGTCAACATTTTTCTTATGTTCTTCGGTAAATACAACCTAATCATTGGAACTGCACTTCCCCTTTCCCTCGTAAATCTTCTTAAAGGGACTGATTCTATTTGAATTTGAGTTTGTTGAGTTTGATCCTCATGCTCCTTATAAACAATGGATTAGAGAATTATTGAATGATCTTCATAGGCAAAAAGTTTGACATTGTCATGTATTTATACTAGATGTTGATGATCATGATTAATAACAACTGTAGGAAGAGGAACATTAACCAACTCCTCTTTAAAGATAAAGTTATTACCCTTATACTGGGCATTTTTTGTCTCAAAGAATGCTCTTATTTTGGGATTGTAAAATTTAAATCTATGTAATCTTTCAGAGTATCCTATAAAATAACTAACTTCAATTCTTGTATCTAGTTTCTTTGCATTTGGCTTATAGGGACTTCCTTCAACTGGACATCCTCAAACACATAAATTCTTTAAGAAAGGTATATACGGTATATTAAAGGATAATACCACACTCACTTAGGAATCGAGCAAATGTACCTAGATGTAATTAACTTGATCTATCGTACCTACTGTAGTATTTATATCACTAATAGTTTTATCAAGTTGATTTTAAACTTTAGCTTTAAGGAACTTAAAAACATCCGATACTTATGATTTGTCTACAAATATGATAAAATATTGAAATAGACCACAAATATCTATATGTATCAACGTTAAGACATTTTTTAACTTTCTCAACTTCTATTTTTCTCTTGTTTATAGTTTTGCCTTTTACACACTCAACACAAACATCATTATTGGATTCCTCAAATGTTTTAAGAATCCCTTTTAACATAATATGTCATTTCTCTTTTTAGAGATATAACCCAGAAACTTACGCCGTAATGATAAAGAATTCTTGTTTGATAATTTGTGTTTAATGCCTTTGGTTTTAACATTCTAGGACTCATTATATAAATTGAATGTATCAAGCAAATAAAGATTGTCAAAATCAAATAAATTATTGGTTCTAACAAGCATAAAATTAAAATAAACATAACATTTTCTATTTTCAAATGGGTAAATAAGTCTTTTGTTGAATACAGAAATTGAAATCAAATTTTGCTTGAAAGGCAATATACTAAATGCGATTTTTCATTCTAAATAGATACCAATACATATTAACAATAGAAAAGTCCTTATGCTTAAAACTTCCACTGAATTTCTAACCCCATATATATGTACTTCTCATCATCACTAGGCCTTTAGTAGTTCAAGCAACTTATGTGAGTTATAGCACCAAAGTCCATCCACCAAGTATATCTTAATACTGAAACCAAATTGACAACAATACAAAGAGTGAAAGACATCCCTATCTCTACTCACCAAGAGCAAAATTTGTTACAATCTTTCTTTATACAAAAAGGGTCCTTATAAAGGAAGCGTTTATTTTCCTTATGTCCTTTAAATGTTCCTTTATGCTTTTTATGCATTTCCAATATCGTAATCTCTTTACCTTTCCTCTTCTTACCATATCCCAAAGAGGGTGATACCAAATGGGCACTCTCAATATTATGTTATCTCATCCTATCTTGTTCTTGCACCAAGTGAATATGAGCTCGTTCAATGTCCATATTGTAACTCACCTCAAACTGGCTGAATTATGGAAGAAGAGATGTGAACACTAAATGAACGAGCAAGTCTTCCAATAACTTTATCTTTAGTGTCTTTAGTTTTCTTACTAGATGAAACATTTCAATTATTTACTCTTCTATGCTCTCATTACTCTTATACAAGTTTCCTTAAAGTTGCACTTATCTATGCGTTATGCTTTCAATGAAGAGCTTCTCAAGGGTATCAAGGAACTTTTTGGCATTCATTTTTGTAAACATAGCGTCTAGAAATTTCTTTGGGATAGCATTCTTCATAATCATGAGACTCACATGTCAGAGTGATCCTATCTCTACAAAATTCGTCTGATCCTTAAAAGATCTTTTAATTTTCTATAAGAGGTGCAGGACACAACTTTCTTAATGTGAGGTCCATATCTATACATCCCAAAACTATAGTCATCTTATATTTCTAAGTCTTAAATTTGCTACCACTAAACACTAAAATGATGTTAACATTGGTAATAACAGAAGAAGTAATATTAATACTAAATATATAAAGAACAACATATAAAATACAATCATCTCACATATATATGTATCCATAACCAAGTAGTGATTTATTATATCAATAACATCACATCTCAAAATAAACGAAGTGACATCAAATCTAGTCTTTAAATAGAGAATCGATCCACGATTGGTCGTTTTGATAGAGAAGAAGATGCTTTATTGGATGTATAACCTTACAAAAAGATATAAGATCATAAATACGATGGTAAAAGAGAAGCTTGGGGTGGCTAACATTGATAGTAAATTAAGGGAGACAAGGTTTAGGTGGTTAAAACATATTAGGAGGAGATATCTTGGCATTCTAGTAAGAAGATACGAGAAGGTTGTACTTAAAAATTGTAAGAAAAGAAGAAGAAGACCTAAGAAGAGTTGGAAAAAGGTAATCAGAATGGATATGACTCTGCTAAATATTATAGAGGACTTAGCTCATAATAAAAAACTTTGAATTAGGATATTAGTATAGGACCTTATATAGAGAGGTCCTTCTCTTTTCATGTCTTTTGAACCTTTTCCGTCAATTTGTATGTCTTTTAATTAGCTTAAATAATTTTGTTTATAACAATTGCTCCTTTAGTTATTTTATTTATTTCTTTCTTTATTTCATATTTTTTAAATGCTTGTTTTTTATTTACTTATTCGGTTTCTTTATTGTCTATTTATTTATTTACTTACTTTTATATTTATCTTTATTTTCTTTTTAATTTTAATTTTAATTCTAATTCTAATTTTATTTGTTTATGTATTTGGTTGTTGTTTCTTCAACCATTTTCAAAACCCTTTTTTTTCTTGTGAATTTATTAGCAGCAATCTCTTTATTAGTTAGGAGTAAGGATGTGTACTTTTAGACCTCCCAAGACCTCGAATCTTAGTGAAATTCCTATTGGGACATTGTTGTTGATGTTGCAGTGATCGAGTATTGATGATAAATCTAGTCACATGCTTATCCTTCCTTTAAACCAACTTAGCACTCACAATAGACGCCTAGTAACCATCACACACTCCTTATCACATATGCATGTAAGTTTATACCAAACAATAGTCTTCCTTTGGGCCAACATATTGCCTGCATGAGAAAAACACACCTTAATAATTCATAATCAAAAAATTTCCACAACAGATGTCACTTCAATAACTATATTGCTTCAACTAATTGAAGTGAAGAATTAAGTATACTTAATTTTAGAGTTATATAAAATTAATCACTGCCCATAAGAAAATATGATATACACAACACCAAATGCACATAAAATAGGCATAATTAATCCATATAAACAAAAAGCAGAAATATTAATCACTTTTATAATTAACATGAAATTCGAGCATGTCATAAAAGAATTCTCTCAAAAATATGTCTTACTTATAATAGTGACATAAGTAGACTTTAGAAAACTCAAAGAATAGAATTTTAAGTTACCAAGTTGTTAAATGCTAAAGAGTGTTGGGGTTCAAAACTTAAATTAAAAGGATAATTTTGTTTAAGTAATGAATGGGTACAAAATGCCAAAAAAGCTAACATATGATAAGGTTTTTTTTCTAAGTAGCGTTTGTGATTGTGTATGTGTGCCTTATGTTATGATGTTCTCAAATTCAATCACCTCAAGTAGTTTTCCTATAACTATTCAACTTCCAAGTATCTTCTAATTATGATCATGTCCTGACTAACCACCTACCAAATGTTAAACATGTTTTCAACTATCTTGACGCATAAAATCTTAGACATCTTTATTAATTCCGATGCTTAAGAATTTTCTAAGCAATTTAGCTTACTTCTAGAAATCCTAACAACTAGGTCTTTTCTCTTTTAGTCCAAATGTGATGAGTCCTATATTCTGGTGGCAAAGTAATAAACTTCTCTTAGAATAAGAAATCAAAATTTTCTTCTATTTTGGAGGTGTCAAAAGTGTATTGCAGTTGAGTAGGTGTTTATAACCTTCTTTGTCTTTGAGTGATTTTCGTTTTAGAGTAGGCCAATTACAAGTTCTTGGGATATATGACTCAGTCACAACTGAGTCATATGAACTTGTTTCCATAAAATAAGTACCTGTTGAAGTCCTTTTCTAATATCCTTATTCCCTAAAATGTTTTTCATATTCAAACATTTTTACTGTCAATTTATAAAAATAATGAAATTCCATACCTTGGAAAAATTTTTTTGAAGCTCAACATCATGGCCCCTCTAAGTTAGCTTTACATGCTCAATCTCTGGGAGTACAATTTGACATCAACTTCTCATTCTCCAAAATTAAGCGATGAACATGTCTATATTCTCACTACTTTCTAATTAACTCTAGAAAACTCAATTATACTAACTTTTGGTTGGACAAAATTCTTAGGAAAAAAAGCATTCCAAGAAAAAAAATTACTTGTTAATGAATTTGGAAGTAGCTTAAATTTGAAATTGTTGAAATTTTCGTAATTAGTCAATTCACCATACTGAATAGTAAATTTAACAATATGCTCAATAATTGATTGGTCATTTTCATTAAAAAGAAAGGAAAATCAAGAATTTTTTAATAACGGGGATAAGGATTCTCATGGTCAATATATTCTAGATACGGCTTACAGAATTCTGGGTAGCCAATCTGTCTCAAGCTAGGCTTATATAATTCTTGAGCAACTTCTCCAACAGATTCTATATCAACTTAAAACCTCCTATGTGGAGGAGCATAATAGGAATAAGAATTCGGTCTATAGCTAAAAAGTTGCCCCTAGGTCATAATTTGGCCCACTGTCTTCAACTTAAAAACTAAATCCTTATCTTCTAAGAGGTTGGGGCCTAACAACCTTGGCCATTTCTAGATTTAACATGTGAAGGCACCACGAGAATATCCTTCTATTTTATGAGTAGGAACATGTCTTTCTTCTACAGAGGAAGAAATTGGAAGACTACTATACTCAATAACTTCCAATGCATTTGGTGCAAGCTATCCCTTGAGCCTTTCAAAAATCTGTCTCGCTGAAGAAGGAGAATAGTGCCCAACGACCTATTCCAAAATCGAAAAAAGTTTTTCCATCTTCTCTGTTAACATTTTGATCAGTTCAGCAGTAGAGGCTCAATTGGACTTAAACTCTGAGATATTATTTGCATAAACAATATCATTTCTTGTTGATAACTGTGGCGATTTTAAATCCTAGCCAGTTGGAGACTTAGTTAAAGACGATGTTACCTTGTCTAAATTTTCAATCGTTTTCTTCCTCTAAGGTTGAAGGTATAACTAATTCTTTTTCATTCCTCATACGTGGCATTGTTGTCTACTATTGTGCCAAACAATAATCATATGTTTAGTGTCATGATAATTATAATTAATAATAATTTTGGATGTAATAATAATAATAATCATCATCATCATCATCATAATAATAATAATTAAAAAAAAGTCTTATTTTTATGTGCATAAAAAAGTCAAAGGGGCATCTTTCCATGAAGAAACTGAATGGAAGGCTTTATCAAATTTAAATTATGATAAATTCAAATTAAAATGCAGGGCCCACAAAAATAAGTAGAATGGTTGAAACTTGGAATGAGAAAATTGCCTTAAAAATAAAACAATGCACAGATGATGCATCCTCAATGTCGTCTTCATTCTTGGCACGATTACTAATGCTCGTTTTTTTTATTTCAAAAAAATTAACATACAATATCGAAATATAATTTCATCACATAAAAACTTCCATGATTATGGCTTTAGTTATACCAAATAAAATTAAAAAATTAATTTGCTCAAATAAAGCCAAACATAGATGTTAACGTGATTAAACCATAATCACCATAAACTTAGAGATTTTAACCTAAATGATTATTTGAACATAACCTATTATCAAAACTTTAAATAATCATCACAAAATCATATTCAAACAATTATAGGACAAGATTGGCTTTGATACCACTAGATGGAAGATTGTTTAAGAAGAAGAAACATAGCAGAAGAATACCTGAATCTGTGAGTAGAAAAAGGACGAGTCGAAGAGTTTCCAGGAGTATAGTCTTCAGGTTGAACATAACCAATATAAAACTTATTTTATACATTAATCAAGGACTACACTCACTTCTAATTAACGTGTAATTACCAACTTAGCTCATCATTAACTTGTTAATTAGACCTAAGACATTCTACACATATTTGTATATTAATAAGATGAAATGAACCTGCAAATAAAGTTAGATCATTTCCATTAATTCCTTAAATTTTATAATAAAGATGTATATGCAATTATTTACTGCAACACACTTACATCATTATGTCTATATATATTTATGATTATGTATGTATATTCTAAAATTCTGACATAATCTTATTCTAAGAAGTCTCTATCGAACAAAAAGATTAAAGAAGAAACTAGAAGCATATCCATTTTCTGTAAATGGCTTGTATCCTTTGTCTGACTCGAATTAATCAATTTTTTTCCTCGTTTTTACAATAGAAAAACAACAAACACTCAACTTTCAAAAGGGTACACACTAAAGAGCTTAGAGCAAAACCATAAGATTTTTCAGTTTTAGGATTCGGCAGAAAAAGCCTTAAATGCCTTGAAATAACTTCAGAAGATAAGAAACGGTGAAAAAAAAAAGAGAGAGATGAAGGTTGGCGACATATGAAGAGGACAGCGAAGAAGGATAAAATTAAGAGTTCTGTTAGGAAGATTAAAATTAGATGAAATTGGGAGTTTTGTTAATCTGAGGTTTAGTTATGTTTTAAGTTAATTTATTAGTTTAATTAATTTTGTTTAAATTAAATTGAAATTATAAGGTGTATTAATTAATTATTTATTTTTAAAAGAGAATTAGATCCCACAAAATCACATCACATGATGTATATATTACACTAAAAAATTAAAAGTTTTTTATCAACATATCCACTTCTATCCAAAAAAAAATTTGGACCGAGCTCTAGTAGATGGGAAATGGCTTTTCCAATTTGCTAGCAATAAGGCCTCCTTTTTAGATCCTTTTTTAAGATCATATTCTGATCTTGATTGATGGGCCTTTTGAGAGAACTAATACTCATCATCCTTTTAGATTTAACAACTATCTTGTCAAAGTGAATGGTTTTAATGATGCAATTTTGAGGGGTTATCAGCCCAAATCTTTGGCTCTCGTCAATTCATCTGCTGCCAGAAACTCAAAGCTATTAAAATAGAATTAAAGCTAAAAGCTTCTCACTCCTCAAGCACTCAAGCAGTAGTTAATGATGCCAAGGATATATTAGTTGCTATTCAATTCTTACTTTTTTCAATTATGGTGATACTAATCTTATTCAAATGGAGAAGTTAGAGCTGAAACCTATTTAAGAACCAATTCAGATCATTCTTTACTCATTCGACAAAGGGCTCATATTACTTGGCTTAAGGAGGGAGATATAGCTTTCAAAAAAATTTTCAATTTCCTATCAGATAGGACAAATGTCAATAAAATTTGCTATATAACCAGTTTGGATGGGAGACTACTTTCTGATCAGTAGAGTCTTGTGGAGGCAACAACTAAATTCTATAAGGGGCTTTTGGGTTCAGATATTGAGTCTCCTACCTTTATGGAATATCCCCAATCTCTTATCTCTCGTAGAATTTCTTATGAAGACTCTTAGGAGCTAGTGAAGCATATCTTTTATGATGATATCAATACTACTGTTTTCACTATGAATGGGATAAAAGCCCATGGTCCTGATGGGCTAAATGGTTTTTGGTTTCAAAAGACTTGGTCCATCTTATTGGACCTATGGTTAGAGAGGCCGTTCATGAGTTTTTTGATAAAGGGGTCATCCTAAGGGAGTTTAATAAAACCTTTATTTGCTTAACTCCTAAGATCCTTAACCCCTCTACTTTTGGTGATTTTAGCTCAATTGCTTGCATAAACTTCATTTATAAAATTATTGCTAAAATCTTGGCAACTTGTCTAAAGGGAATTCTCAATCTCATCATATGTGAGAATCAAAATGCCTTTATGAAGGATAAAAGCATTCGTGATAATATTCTTATTGTACAAGAACTTTTTAAGAGTTATACCAGGAGGAACTTTCCTCCAAACTGTGTGACTAAGATTAATTTCAATAAAGCTTTTGACTCCTTCAGCTGGTTTTTTCTCTTTCAGGTTCTTAACATTTTCAACTTTCCTAATATCTTTATCAATATTGCCTATTGTGTTTTGATTAATGACATCCTGTCTGATATTATTAAAGGGAAGAAAGGAATTAGACAGGATGATCCTTTGTCTTCCTATCTCTTTATTCTGTGTATGGAAGTTCTCTCTATAATGTTGAAGTTTAATGTCTCTCATAATCCTAAGTTCAAGTTCCATTCTAAATGTAGAAGAATCTCTCTTACTCAACTTAGCTTTGCAAATGACGTAATTCTCTTCTCAAGAGCTCATCCTAAATCTGTTAAGCTATTGATGGACACTTTTAATGGGTTTTCTGCGATGTCGGATCTCAAGGTGAACCTTAATAAAAGTCATTTTGTTCTTTCAACTATTACATATTCTATGCAGGATGCTATCTCCTCCATCAAATGAATGAAAAGGACAATTCCTCATTTGAAATATCTTGGTCTTCCCATAACTACTAGAAGACTAACCTTCAACGAATGTCTACCACTCATTGAAATAATTCAAAAGAGAACCAGTAAGTGAACAAATAGATTTATTTCCTTTGGAGATAAAGTTCAGTTAATTAAACCAATTTTATGATCCCTTCACTTATATTGTAGTTCACATTTTCCTTTTTCAAAGAAGTTGATCAAATCTATAGAGAAATTGATGAGAGAATTTTTATGGGATAAGGCTAATTGAAATCCAAGTTTTCCTAAAGTTAAATGGGCTGATTTGTGTAAACCCAAGGAGCAGGGAGGGTTGGGTATCATCTTTGTAAGGGAAGCCAATAATACTTTTTTGATTAAAAGACTATGGAGGGTGATTCAAGATAAAGATTCTTTATGGATAAGATAGATTTACATTTATCTTTTAAAAGGAAACAGTATATTGTCTCTTTCTCCTAGATATTCCTTCTCTTGGCTTCTTAATCCTCTTTTAAAGAAAAGGGATGAGGTGGTAAATGAAGTTAGCTGCAAAATAGGGGATGAGAAATCTGCTTTTCTATGGCATGATAACTGGACTATTGTCGACGACTTATCCCAAAACCCTGAAGCTATCTTAGCATTTGCAGGGTTGGATAATAAGGAGAAAGTTGTTTTACTCATCAAGCACAATGGGTGACTGCAATTCAGCAACTGAAAACTTCCTATGTTCCAGATCCCCATTCTCAGGATAGTTACCTTTGGCTTGGAGTTCCTACTGGAGATTCTCTAGTAAGGCCTATGGGAAATGGATCTATAGTTCAGACCAATATGTGCCCAGGGTTAGAGTGATCTATAATAACTTTCTGAGACCCAGCACATCTTTTTTCCTATGATTAGTGATTAAGAAAATAATTGCTAAAATGGATAGACTTCACTACTTGATAAATCTAGATGGGACTTGTTGTCTATGCAAAGAATATGGAGCATTTGTTCTTTCTTTGCCCATTTTCTCATTCAATTTGGAATTTAATCATAGAATATTTCTGTTGGACTGAATTATCAATTCCCTAATGAAGATAGTTGTCATCCTTACTCAAACTAAAGCTAACACCTCACTTTGGAAGCAGAGGGTGTTGATTCTTGCCATAACCTCTCAAGAATTAGAGAAAGAAAAAAACCAGAGGAAATTCCAGCACAAAGAACATTGGAATTAAGTTCTGATGCACATGATCATAAGAAATGCAAGAGAACACCTAATAAGCTGGGAAATAGACGATGCTTAAATCGAAAAAGGACAAGCCGCGATCTTTCTGCCTATAGCAATTCTATAAATATGGCCTTAGCGATTCTATAAATATGGCCTGAGAAGACTTGTAACAAACGATTATATGTTGTCTTGAGTAAAGGAAGGAGCATCTATTGAACACTTTCTCACCGAGAGCTCGTCTAGTATAACAAGTAACTTCCATCGTCATTGCATCCTCCAACTCTAAATGGGAAAGCTTTTAACATTGATTTGCAGAGACGTTTCAAGCCTTTACCCCTTTTACCATCTAAGTCTCTTGAAACGTTGTCCTCCACCTTGTGTTGATATTTTTAATGAAATTAGACAACTATGTTAATGGAGAAACATATGTTAGATGTGTATTTTGTTATCCTATCCACTTCCACAAGACTGAGAATTTCATAAAGGAATTTATAAATTTATAAAGAGAAATTTACACTGCAGTAATACTTCAAAAACTGCAAATATAATGATGGATTAGTAATTAAAAGCATAGCGCTCAATCATTCACTATTTTAGGTTGGTCAGTTGCCTTGCCTCGATGTCTTCGAGTCTAAGAGTCACAGCTCTTTTGTGTGCTTCGAGCCCTTCAACTTCAGCCATGGTTGCCACGTACGGACCAAGTTTACTTAGACCTTCCTCTGTCAAAGACTGTACAGTCATGTACTTCACAAATGAATCCAAGGATACCCCTCCGTACATCCTTGCGTATCCATATGTTGGAAGGACGTGGTTTGTACCACTTGCATAGTCTCCTACGCTCTCCGGTGTCCACTGACCCAAGAACACAGAGCCTGAAAGTAACAACCAACCATATATCACGTTACCATTACCAAACCTTAATTCCAATGCACAAGCCCGATAATGAATCTTTAAAAATTCAGGTTTCTGTCTGGTCCACATGAAAACTGTAGAAAGTTGGCAAGAGTTTGCCGCTGTAGCAACAAGTCCAAATAAAGTCGAAGTACGCACTAGCATCTCAATCAATATAATACATGGATAAGAGCCTTGAAAGTAATAATTCAGAGTAAAGCAAGATTCAACAGAAAGATAAAAACACCATAACAGAAATATGGAGACGTACCAGCATTTTCAACGAAACTCTCCCACTTTTCTGCATCCTCTACGTTAATGATTA
>JANZLD010000003.1:58364826-58375415 GCA_026413575.1 Erythroxylum carthagenense
ATCCAAGAACCTGAAGCACTAACATTTACTCGCAATCAACGATCCAAGAAACGAAAGATCCAAGAAATGTGAGCCAAGCTAACAGTAAAGAATCACCAATTACCAAACCTGAACGTGCTTGGCCCTGACATAAGGAGAATCGCCAGCAGGGACTTATAAACGACATGGAAGAGATCACGCTTGCAACCAGGAGACACCCTTTTGGCATCGTCACTGCATGAGAATATGGCGACCTCCACGTCGCCGGCGGAGTGGAGAATGCCATTGAAGGGCTTTTCTTCTCCCTGTTAGCCCGCATTCTGTGGACAGCCTTCAAACCCTTCTCTTGAATTCCCAAGAAAGTCGTCAACTTCCGACTGATAGAGAGAAAAAAAGAAAAGAAAAGAAAAAAGGTCTGCTTTCTCTGGAACAGATGCTTGGTTTGGACTGGATAGTGAAACTCTTGTGAGAGAGGCCTGATGAATGATGATTGAGAATAAGTGGAAGGGAGTGAAAGAAAGTAGTCGTTTTTATGTTCAGTTTAACCATAAAATTGAATGTTTAATTTTTTGATTCACGTTTAATTAATTAATTGATTAATTTTATAAATTAATAAATTTTTATAAATTAAAATAAAATGATTAATTTTTAATTAAATTTTAAATTCTTTGATAAGCAAGGACAATCACTTTTAATTATATTTTAAATTCTTTAATTTTATTTAATCTTTAGTCAGTTTATGATGGTCTAATATTGATTAAATCTTTTAAATCATAAACTTTTTCATCTTGTCAGTTGAATTTCTGGTCTGGTCTTTTAAATCATTGGTCGAAAATACCCTTGAATTTAAAGAATCTTAGCATTGGTCTACTTTTTCTGAACTTATTCAACTAAAAATTTAACTTTAGCATCAAATTACTAACATTAGAAAAATCTCTAGCAATAAATTGAAATACAAGAACACGTAGACAATTGATAATAAATATTTTAATACTTTAATTACTGCTCCAATCAAGTATTGATTGATCAATAACTAAATATTCTTATGACTTATAATATAAAAAAATAATTTTTGTTAATTTTCATGACAATATTAAGTAACAATTTGAGGGAATTTGTTATTGCAATTGAGATTAATATCACAAAATTAAGTAACAATTTGAGGGAATCTGATATATGTTTTTTGAGTCAAGAAACAAGAAAGCGTCTAGCAATTGCAACATATAAGTCACCCTCCTTATTCTGCTGATCATTTCATTCTTGTGCTTGCTTTATAACAAATTTAATCAAATTCAATGCAACTTCTCTTCTTGAACTTGATCTACTATTATTAACTTGGAATTGAAAGATCAAGATGTAGATCAATTGAAGTATTTCGTATTGCTTTTTTGTATATTTTATGGTGAGATTTACATTTGTATTTATTCACCGTAAACCAATGCTACAATTAAGGAAATTAAACTTATCATATCTTAGAAAATTGCAATAGAATGATAAGATAAATCAAGAAAGATAAGAAAATAGGATTAGGATGAATCTCTGATAATAGCCTCCCACAAACTCATGGTCGAAATAACATTGAGCTTGACATGTAAATGGACTGTAGATCCTAAAGGTTTAGTTAATATATTAATTAACAAGTTGTTGAGAAACCGACACAAGACAAATAAAGGGAGATTTTTTAAAACCCAAAATTCAGAACAAAATGAATATTAATCTCAATATGTTTGGAACGTGCATAAGAGCCAGGGTCAACAACAAGAAAAGTAGCTTCTAGATTGTCACAACACAAGATTAGGTCAAAAAGATCAATTTGACTAAGAAGAGGGGCGATCCAACATATTTTAGTATCAGTAAGAGCAATACTCCTATATTCAACTTCTGTATTAGATCTAGCGACAGGAAGCCATTTTTTTAAACTCCAAGAGATTATTGGAGAACCAAGAAAAATACAATAATCATATGTAGATTGTAAGTCATTAGGGCAACTGACCCAATTAGCATTAGAGTAAGTATGTAAGGTTAAAGAAGTTGGTTTAGTTAAATGAAGTGCATGAGATGGAGTAGAGCAAAGATGCCGAAAAATACGCTTAACAACTAACCAATGAACATTAGTAGGATAGTGCAAGAATTGAGAAACTTTGGTAACAACAAATTGTATATCTAGTCTAGTGACACAAAGACAGGTTTGAAAGAATCAAGATGAGATGGATGAAGAAGATCACATATGTATTTGAATTGAGTGAGAAGAAGGTTGGTAGATGCAAAGATAGTTTTGATGACAAGAAAGTTGTGAAGGGGACCTAGATCTTTTATTGTAAAAGTAGTATTGAGATCATGAATGATAGTTTGAACAAATTTTTTAGAAGAACATGTTACCAAGATATTATCCATGTAAACAAGGATAAAGGTGACATGAGTAGGTGTGGAGTAAATAAAGAGGGAAGTGTCTATTTTAGATTAATTAAAGCCAATGTTAGCTAGGAGCATGTTTTAGACTATAAAGTAATTTGTGAAGATGACACACATAGTGAGGATAACTAGGATCACTAAAGCTAGGATATTGATGCATAAAGACTGGTTCTTGAAGATTTCCATAAAGAAATGCACTATTGACATCAAGTTGACGAATCAACTAACTTTTAGCTAAAGTAATAGTAAGCATGACTCGAACGATGGTTGGTTTGACTATTAGACTAGAAGTGTTGGTATAATCAAGACTAGGTGATTGATGATATCCTTTACTAACAAATCAAGTTTTATAGTGATCACGAAAGCCATCAGGATGGAGTTTGGATTGAAAGATCCACTTACATAAGATAATATTGGCACCAAAAGGAGAAGGAACAAGTGACCAAGTATTGTTGTGATGAAGAGCCTTAAAATCATCAAGCATTGCTTGATGCCAAGTGGAAAATTTGTTTGCCTAAATAAATATGGTGGAATTAGAATCAAGAAATAAATGGTTGGTGGTAACCATTGGCAAAGTTTTAAGTTTGCAAATATTCTCACGAGATTGAGTAACCATTGGATGGAATTATAGTAGTGTGGTTGAGGTACTAGTTGTATTGTCAAGAGAGATGTTATGGAAGGAGTACCAGATTCTAGAGTTAAAAAAATGAATCAAAGGAAGGAGTAGGAGTTTCAGGGAGGGAAGTTGTGGAATTGAAAGGTGATGGTAAAGAACGAGTATTAGAAGTAGAGGAAAGGGAGAGGGGCATGAGATATGGAAATTTAGTTTTAAAGAATTGAACATAACAAGACATGTAAATTTTATTAGGAGAAGGATGGAAACAACATTATCCTTTATTGTTGGGAGCATACCTAAGAAACACATAAGGAGTATGTTTTGATGTAAGCTTATCAGTTCTAGTGGTACTAGGAAAAGGAAAACATGTACATCTAAAAACATGAAAATGTTCAAGATTAGGAGTTGTATGAAATAGAAGTTTATGGGAGATTTGTAGTATAAGACAGAAGATGGTAGGAGATTGATGAGATAAGCAAATGTGAAAAAATGATTCAAACTAGAAGAGTTTAGGAAAAGAGATACGAAGAAGAAGTGTGAGTCTAATTTTCGTAATGTAACGAATTTTGCATTCATCAACTCCATTTTGCTTCAGAGTATGAGGACATCAAGTACAAAAGAGAATGGCCTGAGTGTTAATAAAATGAGCAAGTGATACTTTAATGATTTCAAAGGCTCAATCACATTGAAAATTTTTAATAATGAGTGTTTGAAAAGTTGAAATTTATGAATGTCTTGGGATTTATGAGTGAAATAAAAAATTCAAGTGTATCAATAAAAATTATAAAATAATGTGAACTAAATAGTGAGCGCGAGTGCCCCTAAATATCATAATGAATATGTTCAAAAACTTTGTACATACTCTAGTAGATGAAGTAAAAGGAAGGCAACAAACTTTTTCCATGCAAACATAATGTACAGTCGATACTAACACAAGACACTTTAAGTGATTGAAATAATTTTTAAAAACTTTACTACATGGATGATCGAGACATTGATGCCAAATGTGTGAAAATTCTTTATTAACAATGATTGTTATGGGATTAGTTAAATGAATAGGAGTCTTCAAGGGATAGAGATTATTGTGGATGCTTCTAGCTAGGAGTGGAGTCTTAATTGAAAGGTCCTTCACAATATACCCAAGGGATTAAATTCAATCAAATAAGAAATATATTTTACAAATTGTAGAAAAAATTATATTTACAATAAGATGAGGAACAATTAGAATATTGTGTAAATATAAGGGTTTAGGATGTGTTGGTAAGATTAAAGAGCCTTAGAGAAGATAAAGAAAGTATTACTATTTCCAGCAACCACTTGGTTAGATCCTTGATATTATTGGTTCGAGTCAATAAGGTGGTTGTTAAGTGGTACGTGGGAGGAAGATGTTGTATCTAAATGCCATTTTGTAATTTAACCAGAATCATAGGTGGATGAGGTTGTAGTGGTTGAATATTTAGTGCGAAAAAGATAGGTTAAATTGATGTTGGATTATAAACGAGGGTGATGGGATTATTTCAGGGTTACATACACTTGAAATGATAGATAAAAATCATTATAAACTTTTTTTTCAAATTTGACATTTTGGAAGTCGTTGATTAGAATTGGCATACAAATTGAAAGGAGAAGATAGCTTGTAGGTGGAGTATTGTGTTAGGTTAATATTATCTGGCAAGTTTAAAGGCTGGGATTGTGGGCTTTGAGTTGTATAGTATTGGTTAAATAAGGATGAGGTACCATCTATGCTCAATCCTTGAAAAGAGTTATGTGATTCAACCCAGGTGAATAAGGGAGAAGAGCTAAATTGGTTTGAGCATTGGCCAAATTTTCCTCTAATTCAAAGACATTGTAATAGACGTCCACTAGTGCTAATGTGCGCTAGAAATCGAGTACCATAGGTTGCATAAATGCTACTTCTGATGGAGATTGATGAAGGGATAGGAGTAATGTAACTAATTTAGTACCTTATCGGCTAATACCAGATAGTAAGTACTTACTAGCCAAAAAACGACACAAAAGAAAATATTCTGGTACAGTTGATGGTATCGTTCTATATAGCTTGTTTCGCTTGGTACCAGGGCAACTAGTACTGAAAATTTAAGAAAAAACAGGAACTGATCTACAAAAAAAGAAATTCTTAGACCCCTACCCTGATGCTGCTACTCTCTCACCCTCTCTCGCTCAGTCGCTCTCTCTCAGTTCTCCTCTTCGGTGATTCTTCACTATCATCTCTTTCTCTATTTCTGCTTCTCCATTGCTGTCACTGTTCCACCTCTCCATCCTGCCATTATTGCTTGTCACAAGTAAAGCAAACAAGGTTGAGCATTTGTATAGCACCCTACCCTCTCGAGACACATATCTGACATCCTGAGTGATGTCCAAGTATGTACCCTATAAGGGTAGTATGCTAGAACAGTCAAGCACTCGAAATTGAGTTTTTTTTTTCAATTTTTATAATCAATCACGTATGCAGAATCAATAATCAAGTTGGCCCATTTTATTCATAAACAATTTCATTTAAGAGTGTTACTACACTCATTAATCAAACTTGTTTACAACATTTCCAAATTGGAAAGTTATTACATACAGAAGCATATTCAAATACACATTATACAAATGTAACGGAATACATAAATAAGAAAGTATCAATACAGATGCCAACTGATCCCGACCTCTACCTCTTACTTGAATGCAATAGGTACACTCCCGTTTATCTAACAGGGTATTCTTCTGAGCCTGAAAAATATTTGCAAATTTTGCGTGAGTTTTGCAAACTCAGTGAGTGACCATCCTCGATGGCTCACCCAGTTAGATAACACATAATTCACATCATTTATCTAATAATCACATTGGATCACATACACTTAATCAATCATTTCACGTTTTACATTCAACACATTATAATCATTCATATCATACATATGTAGTGCACATGAGACCCACTTTCTATTTGTTACTTTGTTATGACCGAGTGCCTAAACTGTCCCGTATCTATTATGAATATCGGGCTCATTAATAATTGTCTCGTATCTTGAGGATATTGAGCTCATTAAACGTTGAGCCTGAGGCTCTGATGTACATAACTGAGCTTAAAGCTCTTTTCACGTTAGCTACTCTGATCACAACTGCCTTTTTCTTTCATGCATTTATGTAGTAAAATGCATCAATCACATATGATCACTTATTCACTATCATATATCATTGCACCTTAGTCTGGCATTTAACATTTATGTTGAGAACACTTTGTGATCATGCATTCATATCACGAAGCATTTAGTTCATCACATTCACATATAATTAGCACTTCAATATCTCATTCATATATCACAATCATCGGATCTTTATTTTCTGGAATTCATCAATCAAATCACATTCATAAATATTCATAATCACTCAATTCATAATATAAACAAAACAAACAATAAAGTAAGACCATCTAGGTCTACTCATAGTACGCTCCAAATTAGCATTAGCTTCCATTATCTGAAAACGTTTGAATGCAGACGTTTATCCTACACATCAAAATTATGCAATACACATATTGCACACACATTAATAACTTTGCACAATTATAAGCATTCATTTATGCACACGTGTGTATATGGAATATGTGCAATGCATGTTCACGATAGTCCCAGGTATATTATCAAATTTCATATCTTATGCTCATTTACATTTCATAATTCAATCACTTATCATTTCTTTTCTTGCTTTACTTGCTCTTATTATCAATTTCTCATTCATTTGAATTATATATACTTTACTCCTCTTCTTCAAATCACAACTTTAATCAAGTGAACCACTTCATCTCCATTTTACACATGCATTTGGTACTTTAATACCAAAAATTCACTCATTAATGTAATCCTAGCATTACAAGACTAAACAATTATCCAACTCTCATTACGGTCCTATATCACTTCCAAAAATACAGACCTTTGGATTAATTTTCCATGATCATTTTGATCAGTAAATGAAGTAATTTGGCAACACTTTCTACTAGAAAGGTGTTCCCTGTTGTCTTAAGTTTATAATAACACTACAAGCATTCAATCTGGTTTAGTAATTTGAAAGTTATACTTCAAACATTTTCAGACTATTCTTATTCTAAAACAATATACTATGAACAACTTCCATCCATAAATTGAACATATTATGGGCTGAATCAGAATTCTACTTCTTCGTATAAT
Organism: Erythroxylum carthagenense; assembly: GCA_026413575.1. Lineage (NCBI taxonomy): Eukaryota > Viridiplantae > Streptophyta > Magnoliopsida > Malpighiales > Erythroxylaceae > Erythroxylum > Erythroxylum carthagenense. The sequence continues at coordinate 58,372,024 of JANZLD010000003.1, forward strand.
TTGTAAGCCTATGTCTCTAGTTTACTCTGCATTAAAAATCATCTCATTTGGAACCCTACAGATCCAGATATATTCAAAATACCCAAGTATGATCAGTAAAATAACACTAGTTCATACTATTCCAACAGATTCCCTCACTTTCCTTCAATCAAACTTTTTTCAATCAATTCGGAATACTAACAATTTTTGTGGAGAGCCATAATAATGTGCTAGGAATCTATTGGTTCAAAAATCAAGTCATTTTAATGTCTAGAGAATAAGTTATAGTCGAAAGAAGCAAAATGGTTCAGCTTGCACAATACTCTTAGATGCAGAAAGTCACAGCTAACAATTTATGAAGCACAGTGTTTTGATGGGATAATTAAGGTTGTAAGTGTCCATTAATTGACACTCATGGCCATGAGAGGAAAAAATCACACCTATGCAAGAGTCATGGGCATGAGAAAAACTCATTGGGGTGACAAATAAAGACAAAAAGGTTGGATGAGAGTATAGTTAAACCCGTCCCACGATTTACACTTAATATCTCTCAATTCATTTCAGATGGCTATGAATTTTTGTGAGAGGTAGATCAATGCCTTACGAGTCTAATGGTTCAAGTCTCGTGTCATTTAGAGGTCGGATGAAGAAGATATAGCCAAAAGAAGCAAATGTCTTCAGGGTGAGTTACTTCGAGCAAAGTCACCGTTGTGCTTATGCACGAGGGTGACTTTTCTCTCACCATTTTCTGGATGTTCTTGCAAAATATTTTTCCCCCCTTTGTTCTTCAAACCTCCATAACTTTTGATCCAGAACTCTAAAAATTGCAAACTTTAGATCAATAGAAAGATAAAAGAATTATATATAACTTTATGAAGACTATTTTATCAAAATCTTCCTATATCAATATAGTTTAATCTAGGAAGTTCATATCAAACTTTTACCTCTCTTTATCTTTTCTTTTATTCTAAACCAACTTCTCTAACTTATTTGATTTCATCATCTCAAGTGGATACTTCTTCAAATATACCTAATTTCAACTCATCATCATCCATAGACATTTCATATTGCCTACTTGATCATAAACACTCAAAATATAACACATTCTTATACACTCAAAACAGAACATAACATGTACATTCGTCCAACAGTGTACTATGCTCATTTCTCAATTTTATGTCAAATTTTAAGACTCTTAAAGATAGAATTAAATTTCGACTTCTTCATGAAAAATATAGCCACATGTCTTTAGTTTAATCTAAACTTAAAATCATCACATTTGGATGCCTATAGATCAAGTTATGGCTAAAATACAGATTCATGTTCAGTGAAACACTGCATCTGTACATTTTCCAGCACCCTTCACCACCTCTTTCATTTTAAATCCTCTCTTTTGCTTAGTCTATCTCTTCTAGCTTATTTCCTCAATATTTCCACTTTATTCCAACTTCTATTTCAACTCAACTCACCACAACAAATCCGAATCCATTATTACTCATAAACATAAAAAACAGAACATTCATATACAAATATTCATCCTAGCTTATGCACTTCTTCATTTTTTTGCATTTTCCATTTACTACACATTCTTCATTTTTTCTCAACTTTCAGTTTAATCATTCATTACTCATATCCAGACATCATTTTACACCTATTTCTAATCTCTAAACTCCTTAGACTTCATTTCTTAAAGCCTCCGAAATATTCACATATAATAGTAAAGACATCAACAGAAACAGAGAATACATCAACTTTTCTCCAGAATTTTTTGCACAAATTTATGCATGGTTTCACTAATCTTTCAACTCAAAAGTCGTTTCTATATTATCTTATAATATAATAATCATTAAATATGCAGAATAACACATACAACATACCCAAAATCTATACTCACGTTTAAGCAAAATACTCATCCTAATTATATAAACACTTACTATTAACTAATGTGATGCATGATTTATTTTACATATCATGTAAACCCACACAGTACTTACTTGTTTAAACTCCAACACTTCAAAATCACTTGGACCTAAACTTTCCAATATCACGTGATCATCTGCAACCCAAGTGGTAGGGTTAAATATTTCAGTGACAATGAAGAAGAAAACAAAATGAGATAGAAAGTGAAAAGTGAGAGTAAGACTTGTGTTGTGAGGGTAAGAGATTTCTGAAAGTAATGAAACTTCCAGAAGATGAAGAAAGTCACGGAGAAGATAGTTTAATACAAGAATAATGTCTTGGTCTTTCAAATTAAAGGATCTGTGGCTTAGGACTTGGACACTTGTCCAATTTCTAAAGCTTTAACTAGTGTCTCATTTAACTAGTTCAATCTTCTTCAAATTTTACTCCAATTGTCTCTGAATTTTTAATATCATTTTCTAAAAAATTCTAAACTCATCTCCAAAATTCTTCAATATTATTTGGCTCTTATTTCTACTACCATCCATCAATTAACTCGCCACATGGCATTTTTCCTAGTCCAATAATACCCATAATTTCAAAATTTTCTCCTAAAATTTACCAAAAATTCGAAATCACTAAATACACTCCCTCCAAATCAGTTTTCAACATATAAAAACCACGTTTCTCAATAATATCACATCGCAATTCAATTATACCCGAAAATTGTCAATGAATGCATATACAGTCATTTTTATGTGTGCAAAAATTCAAATTCATGTGCGTGTATGCTAACAATATACATGAGCATGAGATGTGTTTTTCTAAATCTCTTCTTGATCTTTCATGTATCATATTTTAGAGTTCTAACCCTCAATTTGGGAACGACATGTTATAATTTGTGACACGCAGAAGGGAAAGAAGAGCATTTGTGATATATAATTGGAGCAAAAGTCAACAGATTGAGAGAAATAGACAATTTAGACACACGGAAGAGGAAGAATCGAAGAAGTGTGTAACATCCCGTCACCGATGGGAGGGTTATATTGGTAAATTGGGACATGATAGATTGTTGCATTGCATATTGTAAAATGAGCATTCTTTTGGCCTCTAATTTTAGAGGAATGAGTCATTTGGTACGTGCACGCATAGGTACATGCATGTATGATATTCCCGGCATCTGTTTGTGACTATAATGTGATGTGGGAATTTTTGAGGTAATTGTGTTTGAAAATGTGAATCGGAACGTTCTAGGAGTGATTTACAGTTGGTAATGATGTTTAGAAGTTTCTGGAAAATTTTGGGAGAAAATGTCCGGATCGGAAATTTTCCGAGTGACGGACTGATAAATTGTGTAGTTCTTGAATAACTGTCCAATGGCCATGGAAAATTAGATATATGATTTTAGAAATTAACAGGTCGAGCCATTGAAATTTAGAGACGAATTGGACTGGAAATGAAATTGAAAAGAGAAAGAGTATAAAAGGGTATTGAAAGGTTTTAAATAACCTAAG
>JANZLD010000003.1:58429602-58442433 GCA_026413575.1 Erythroxylum carthagenense
CCTACCTTCCACGACGTTGTTTGCGACGTTTGTATTGACGTCGAAGATAGTGTTCTACGACGGCAAATTTCCTTTACTGACGCCTACAAAACGACGCAAAAGGCCTCCTTTTCTTGTAGTGTTTAATCCTCATGCAACCAAACAAAAATTTTAAGCAACATGACAATAATAAGGTAGTATGAGAATTGATTGGTTCTCAACTAAATCTTTGAATAAAAGATTATAAGAAAAATTAGCCTAAATTTATTTGTGAGTGAAATTTGCGTACGTATATTAAAAAACAGAATTTTGTTAAAGACAAATAATTGTTGATGAAGAAGAAAGATTATTCATGAAAAAATTTGGAGGAAGATAAATAATGCATAGTAACAAAGCAAATATAAGAATATGTGGTAATTAAAACAAATCGAAATATATGGTTTTAGTTAGTTTGATTCACTTATAAATACTCATTTATTTTTTATTTCAAATATCAAAAAACAAATTCAACTATCCAATATTAGGGATAATAATTAGGTCTAAGCCAGCTTAAAGTTAATGAGCCATACCTTTAAACCTAAATAGTCCAACCTCCCATCCAAAATGACATTGTTTTGAGTAGTCTAAACTCAACCAAGCTCTAATAACAGAGCTTAGAAGATCCAACATTATGAATTCTACTTTATAAATTAATATTTAAACTTATAATTAATTAATGAATAAGTGCTTGTATTATATCTTAAATTTTACTCACAATAATATTCCATATGTCTTATTTATTTAATTTCAATTAAGTAATAATTTTGCTTTATCCATCTAAGGCTAAAACGATATTTGAGTAGTCTGAACTTGAACAAGTAATATGATCTAGCTAGAAAGATCAAATATTATAAATTATACATTGTAAATTTAAATTTAAACTTATGACTAATAAATTCTTAAGTGTTTGTATTATATATTTAACTCATAATAATATTTCATGTGCCTTAGTTATTTTAGTTTTAATTGAATAATAATCTTGCTTTATTCGTTTAATCATTACAACTCTAAAACATTTTTTTTTATGAAAGTTATAATGATCTTATTAGAGATGAAAATCCCCTTTAAGACTGTTGTGAATTATCAATGGTCGCATCTCCCTTAATGGTTGTTCAATTAAGTTGGTAACAAACTAAATGAAACTTAATTTTTATTCAAAGTGTTCTTTCTCTGCAAAATGAGGCTAAATTAGTTGGAGGTAAAAATATGATCCCTTTGATGGAAAAGAGTATCGCAGTAGTCAACACTTCCTTGCTCATTTTCAAAGGGACAAATATTCTGGCCACGTTGTAATATTTTCGTTTGTCTTCTTAGCGAAAAATAAATACAAAGACAAATACGAAACTGTACCATTCCATTTTCACTAAAGCTTTTGGTTAATACATTATTACATTAATTAATTAGACGGTTTCAACAACTCGCATGTTAATATGGATCCAATAGAATAAAAATCCATAAGCTTCATATATCTCTCTTCCTTATCATTAACTTTTGGCTATTTCCTTTTCATATCTTTTAATAACATTGAAGCCAAAGTGTTATTCCTGATCGACTTATTTAATACGCTCTCCTTTTTTACTCTTTTGATCAATGCTTATTGGTGACGACTGGCGAGGCGGGCACACGCATTTACGAGCTGACTACATCAACTTTAATGGAAATCAACCATAATACTGTCTTTTATTATTATATTAAACAACAATAGAATCAACAACAACGAATACACAGGCACACTTCACGCATGCTTTACACACATAAACAAATAGACTCGTGAGGATTAATTTGCTCTGCGTTTTGTTACCGTCTAGAATTTTGTTTGCAACGAATTGACAGTATTCAAATCCAGTTGGAAAGCCTTTGCAAGAATGTCACTAGGGATATCCGGGTTTGACCCAAACACTGCTTTTGCAATAGTTACGATTCCAGGGTTTTGGCTGCTTAGAGCTGATTTGGCTACAGCGTAATTGTTTCCCAGGTTTCTCTGGAAGTGAATGAGTCCCATAGGGAATACGAAGACATCACCTTTATTCAGAACCTTCTTAATGAGACGGTTCTCAGGGTTTGATGTGACGAATCCAGCTTCAATAGTGCCTTCAATTACAGTAAATATTTCGGTAGCACGAGGGTGGAAGTGAGGAGGATTAAGACCCCTAGGTGCATAGTCAATGCGAGCTAAAGAGATGCCAAGAGTGTTAAGTCCTGGTATTCTGGCTACATTAACTAGGGTAACCAAGGAACCTACTGCGTTCGATACGTTGCCCCTCAATTGAAGTCCACTAGTGAAGAAATCTTCAGCTTGAACCTTCGTTGGGTCCTTGCAAGCAGCTCCATTCACGAGAACTGCCAAGCAACAGTATAGAAGCCAAGGAACAGATATCCATCAGCTTTTCTCGCATACCATATTAGCAAATTAAAGATTTAACAGTAACACATGCACAAGCGCGTACCTTCGCTTGTTTCGTCAGCAACACAGAAATCTTGAAGTGGGTTTGGGTCAGAAGCCAAAACAATGGAAGCCGAGATAAAAAGTAAGAAACCAATAATGAAAATGTTGGTAGCCATTAGCGAGCTAATTATGGGTCGAATTTTCTGTGGGAGCTAGCTACTCGTACTTCTTGTCGTGGAAACGAGAGTAAGGATTACTATATATATAGTAAAGTGGAAAAGTAAAACTAAGATAAAGTTTGGGAATACAACGAACCCAGCCGTTCGCAGTTGAACAAGTCATTCCTTGATATATATAACCACAACTCCGCGTTATAACTGTATACATACATTTTACAATTGCAAGCCCGTTAGTTATCCAGTAGGTATGGAATGGTTCAGAACCCCAGGTTTGCCGGCCATGATTTCTTTTCTTTTTTCGCACAAAACAATATAATCTTTATTAACTGTGGGCAAAATTATTGTTCTGAAAGTGTCAAACAGTAGGATGTGTAATTGCTCTATCCTATTATATTTATTATGGTGACTTGGTAATATTATGAAAGAAGGCATCATTAGTGTGTGTATATTTGTTAATGAACTTTCCTAGGTATATTTGTGATAAATTAGGTCAAGTTGAAGAGTCTTCATATGATAAGACACATATGAAGACGGTTCCACTCTGTTCATACATAATTTTTTTCTAAAACCAGCACATCCAATCTACAGGCAAAACAAAACAAAGAAGACACTGAACGAACAGAAGAGACTAACTGAGAACCGACATAAACACAATTTACAATGTATGATTTGAAAATTACGTCCCAAGCTTGCAGCAGATCTTCCATTAGTAGCTTCTGTGATTGCCCGTCACCATCTAGAAAAAAGGTTTATTTGTCGTATAGCTCTTAGAAGAAATACATGTCCAATCTCGCTACCGAAAAATTTTTGGCTGTGGTCCGCCGTAACTCCATTTTCTGTACAGCTCTGGCTTGAAACTAGCGAGTTCGATTACTCTTGAATAAAAGTTGACCATGTTCTCGGTAATATTCAGGTTTAAAATCCCTTGTTGACATAAGACACTTCGATCCATTACGACATTTATTTTCTTATCTACAGCGCTAGAGATGCAGTGGTAATTGACTTGTTAATTGAGTTGTTCAACGACTATGATGCAAAGAAGTTGTTAAGGGATCTTAGATTAGGATATATATCAATACATGCTTGTAAATATGATTATGATACATTTTGGAAGGACAATAAAGATCTTGAAGAGTGTCTCATTTGTGAAACATCAAGATGGCGATTGAATGATGGGAGAGGGAAAAAGAAACCAAAATAACAGTTGATATGAGGTGAGATAAAGAGAAACGCATAGATGATAATATTATGTGTCATCCAACAGATTCATTGACAAGAAAAGACTTTGATAAAAAGTTTCCATAGTTTGTACAAGATTATTGTAATGCTCGACTTAGTTTAGCCTTAGATGGATTTAATCCTTTTGGTAATATGAGTACTTTATACAGCATGTGGCCGATAATTCTAGTGTCATACAATTTACCACTTTGGAAGTGTATGAAGGAGCCTTTCATGCTACTATCTTTGCTTATTCCAAGACCTACTACTCCCGGTAAGGATATCGATGCATATATATAACTATTAATTGATGACTTAAACGATCTATGGAAGGTTGGATTAGAATATTTGATATTGTTCAAGGTGAAACATTTATAATGCATTTGATCGTTCTATGGACTATAAATGATTTTCTAGCTTATGGGAATTTGTCTAGATGGAGCACTAAAGGGTATATGGCCTATCCTACATGTAACTGTCAAATTTATTCGATGAGGCTACGAAATAAAATATGTTATATGGGACATCGTTGTTTCTCAAAACATAGGCATAGATGGCATAGAAGCAAATTATCTAATGGCAAAGGAGAATTGGTTGATGCTCCTTTGTAGTTGTTTGGTGATGATGTGGTTTACCAGCTATCACAAATAGGTGACATTACACCTGACAAATACTTAAGTAATAGAAAGAAAAAGTGAAATGTTGTTGACCTTAATTGGAATTAAAAAAACAATTTTCGATTTGCCATAGTGGATGGAATTGCTGTTGAGGTATATAATCTTGATGTGATGCATGTTGAAAAATAATATTTATAAGAATATTTTAAGAACTCTGATAGGAATTGATGGCAAATCGAAAGGCACAATTAAGGCTAGATTAGACTTGTAAGACATGAATATAAGAAAAAATTTGCATTTGAAAAGAAGAAATGATGGGTCATGCATAATTCCACCAACTTGTTATATCATGTCAAAAAAGGAAAAGCAAGTTTTTTGTCAATTTCTTAAATCAATCAAGTTTTCTTATGGGTATGCATCTAATATAGCCCGTTGTGTGAATGTTAAAAAGGGGAAAGTAACGGTTATATCAACTTCTACTTTTTTTTTTCTTAACTTAGTAGTCGGAAACAATTGTTAATTTTTTTATATTTTGTTTATATTTTTATGTTCTCTCAACCGATATGTATGTAATAGAACTCGACCTGAATGATCTATTACAGAGACTTATATAGCAAATGAATGCTTGAAATTTTGTTCGATGTACTTAAATTACATTAATATAAGATTTGATAGACCAAAACGTAACTTTGAATTTGATCAAGATGGTGGCTTATCAATTTTCTCCTAAAAAATAAAGCCACTTGATGTCAGAAAATATGTGGAGTTAACTAAAAATGAAAACAAAACTACCCATTGATATATTTTGAACAATTGCGATAAAGTTGATATATATATAGAATATGTATATTACTTTTGATTCAAATTTTTATATTAAATTTTTTTATTCAATCTAAATTCCTGATCTTCGTTAACTTTTTTAAATAAAGAGTACAAGGGTTGATCTCTACTAACTTTTTTAAATAAAAAGCACAAAGATTTGATTCGAACCAAAGGGATTGTTAATATTAAAGAAAGACATAAGCTTAAGTTCCTATCATAGTTTAGTAATCGAGTAAGTTATTTGTTAATGGCATATTATGAACTTATGACAATTTGTATGTTAGATTAACTTATAATTTCTTTTTGGTCCTACAGATGATATAGTTACATAATCATAACATGCAAGAGGCGACAACAACATTATATTCTTTAGCATTTAGGCCTCATATGTGTAGGAAAAAAAACACATAATGCAATATTAATGGGGTTAGATTTCACATACAAGATCTAGATAGTCAATGTAGAAGCCAAAATTGTATGGTTGTCGTTGAGGGATGTCATGGCGACAATTTTATTGACTTTGACAATGTTATCTCTGAAATAATAGTGTTGAATCACATCAAGGATAAAAAGGTTGTTATATTTAAGTCCAAATGGTTTAATTTTGTTGACTTGAAGGTGAATGAGAATATTGCTAGTATCAATGTTAGTAAGACATGGTATGATAATGACCATTTTATCCTTACAAGTCAAGTGAAGCGAGTTTTCTATCTCAATGATACTGTATTAGGCAACAATTGGAAGGTTATTCAAAAATTTTAACACCGAAGTCTCTTCAATTTTTGTAAAAGAGATAATGGTATAATGAATGAGGATGATGATGAAATATATCAAGAGATTGAATTGGACTTGAATAATAAAGCCATTTGAATAGAAGATGCATGTATATCTTTATTATATAGGAGAGATGTTGATTCCAATATAGTACAAGCCAATTTTATCGCCGAAAGAGATGAAGAATATACTAAAGATGAATTATATGATAATGATGATACTTTGGCCAAATATAATAGTGATGAAGAGTCGAATCATAATGTAATTAATGATAATAATTGAAGGGAAAAAATTGTTGTTTATATGAGATTGTTGTCTATATTGTTTGAAAATTGATAAGACACCATTGTAATTAACTAACTTGGGATTGGAGAAAACAATCAAAATAATCCCATCAAGGGATCTACAACTTTGATCTTCTAAGTTCTAATAAAAATCATACTAATCATGTTCGTCAATGTAATATTTATACTACGATGATTTTGTCTCATAAATGAGATAATTTAATCACAATTTGAGGATGAGAAGCGATTAAAAGTGTTATAATACAAACCTTCTTGACATGTTTGTTATGAATTGAAATTTTCTCAACTCCTCCACCTAAGTTATGTCAAATAATCCTCCATCTACTTCCTGCTTTTGTATTTTGAATAATAAGTGATAAAATTAAATTGTTTTCTCGCCTTCTATGTATATAAATGATGGACTTTCTAAATTATACAAGTTTTTTATGTTGTTTAATTAGGTTTATTTTATATTGGAATTTCATTCATAAATCATTTAATAATATCATTAAAGAAACAATATAATGGCACCTGGTAGAAACAAGGAAAAAAGGTGGCAACTAGTTTTCTCCCCCATAATAACCAGGTCAACCATAACAACCGACTTCATCCACCAATGAAGTTAGTCAGCAACAACGTCTATCTACCTCAATTACTGGTGAGGGATCTTTAGGTTTGTTACTCTTTAACACCAATGATTTCACTTATCTTCAAATATATATTTACATATTTAATGCATTTTTTCTTATCTTTATTTTGTTATTGTCAGGTTCTAATACCGTTGTTAGGAAAAAAGGTAGAGGTGTCACTAAAAGTTCTGAGTTGTAACGGATGAATGTTGCAATTAACAACAAGTTGGCTGTACATATTAATCTCTCACAAGGTCGTCCTATTGACATAGTCCAGTCAACAAAATTGTCCAGTGAGTTAGGGGTCGTCGTTATGATTGAATTGCCTTCCATTAAGCATACCAAGCAATTGAAGGAAGAAAACTTACTTTAAAATGATGTTGACAAAGTTTCGGTAATTTTCCATTTTATTTAATTATATGCATTTTTAACTAATATTTAAACATTAATTTAACTTTTACTTGTTATTCATAGATGAAACTTAATATCGTCAACATCGAGAACCCTAAAGTTCCAAGTTGTGTCAGTTCACTGTTGAAACAAAGGGTGAAGGATTATCGTTATCGACTACATAAATATTACAAATTTTTTCCTTCGGATGAGGAAGCAAGGAGACACATTTTCAAATGGGCGACTCTAGAAAATTGGAATTAAATGTGTGATTATTGGACCTTTACCAATGTTAATGTTTGTCTTCTTTCTCTTCACATTTGCTTCAATTAATCTTGTGCCACATTTAATGGCTATTTCTTTTCCATAGTTAGGAAAAGTGTGAGAAAGTCAAAGTTATGAGAACTCCTCACAACCAAGGCCCTAAATCATTTGTTATTGTTTGAAAAGAATTTGTAAGTTCTTTGGTTAGAAATTATAATTATATCAATTAATACAATATTATTTAATGTTTTTCAATTTTTGTTTTCATAAAATAGAGTGAAAAGGAACTACATAGACAAGAATGTGATAGGATCACACTCTATAAACTTACACATTAAAAGAAAGGTGAAGGTAGACGTCTGAAGAAGTGCAGGATAATTATGTAAGTCTAAAAATTTGTTTAATCTTTATGTTTATTAATTTTTGAATTAAATAATGATTTTGTTTTTTAATTTTAGAATAAGATATAGGAGTTGTGCAGAGCACCTTGTTTGCAGAAATGAGCCAAATATAAATGAAATTTGCAACAACGCCCTTAGTATAAGATCATATTACATTAATGGTTTTGGGTGTGGCCCTAAGCCAATTGAGGCATCCTTATTACGACCAGCATATATAATGTCACTTCAAGAGGAGAACCAATCACTTAAGACTTCGTTACAACGTAATGAACAAAAGTTAGATCGTACTGAACGAAGGTTGTCCAAGCTTGAAAAGATGGTCAAATAAATACTAAGATCAATTTATGAAAGTAGTAATGATGATGGAAACGATACTTAGTTTGTACATAAGCTTTTTTGCAATTAACATTTAATGACATTTATGTTTCTATAAAATGATGATTATTTTCATTTTAGTTTAATTAATTATAAATCAAACATTTTAGATATCACAAACAATATGATGGATTAAAAATCTTTAAAATAATCATAATTGAACATCCAATTTTTTATACGAATGTTTACTAAAACATTAAAACTCGCCACCAAAACTTTTTAGCAAGTTATTCAAAATGTCACCAATAACTTTTTTAAATTAAATAAAAAACGTAGTTAAAAAGATTTTTCGTAGATTCCAAAATCGTCACCAAAAGTTTTTAGATATATTATCTAAATTGTTGCAAATAACATTTAGCTACGATTTGAGAATCGTCACAAATAACGTATAAAAATCGTTGCAAATAAGCTTTACCTACATTTTGAAAATCGTTACTAAGAATATTTTGCTACATAAAAATTGTCATCACAATATATTATTAGCTACAGGCAAGTAACATAGCTAATAACTTAACTTTTAGCCACGAATAACAACCAACATGAATAGTTTTTCACGACAATTGGTTTTAACCTCACCTATCTCTTTTGGTAATGTACCATAAATTAGAGGAAAAAATAATTTGCAACGATGTTCCAAAAATGTCGTCAATTACAATTTGCTACCTCAATTTTGCGATGAAATGTTCGAAGATTTTTTCCCATTGCTAACAAATTTTTGCAACTAGTTTTGTACTTTTATCAACGAAAATATTCGTTGCCAAATGTCATTTATGTTGTAGTGTGTCATTTTTTCACAAACTTAATTTCTTTTTTTAATTTAGAATTTTGGAGAAATGTTCTCTAAAGGTATTGACCAGGCTTTTATGTTGATTTGTTTTAATGTGAGTCAGAGTTTAGAGGATACTTATAAAAGGCACTGATTGTCATCCTTTTTTAAAATTGGATAGGAAAGGATGAATCTGAGTTACCCCTATTGCCGTTTGAAGTTTTTTAATTGAAAGTAATTTAGAAATGACATCGTGTTTGCAAATTCTCATTGAAATTTTTTACAGATATTAAATTATTTACAAAAATCATTTTATAATTTTTGGATTTTGGAATTAAGTATTTCCTAAATACAATTACCTCATTTACAGACATTTTAGGTTGATTTCATTTTATTTTGAACGTTGATCAGTTTTGGAGTAAAAATATAAAAGGTAACATTGATTGCACCCTTTTTTGTTGTTTATTGGATCCAATTATATGTCAATGAAAATCAACCCTAAAAAAACTTACATAAATATCTTAAAGTTGGTAATTAATCTAAGCCACTTACGATGCTGTTTATTTCTAGATTAGCAAGAAATGCGTGCACGTTAATGAAAAGTAGAACAAACTAGAGAAAAAAAATTAAGATTAAGTTTAGCATCTTATCAAGGAGTTCTTGTCTTGGCAATTAGGTTATAGTATTAATATTGACTTGTTTGTTAGTCCTCCTCCAATTGTTGGGAAGGGACACACATTGGAACCTATTCTAATTACCTGTTTTATGCAAGGAGGTGAATAAATACGAATTATAAGGTTTCAATATCAGTTGAGATATAAAAAAATCTTTATCTGAGATGTAAAGTAAATTGCTTATCACCACCTTAATGACATAGCAATTTTCATTTTCCAATTTGCCTTGTGAAATTTATATAAAAAGCAAGTAAGGCATTGTGATATGGAGATCCATTGAACTCACCTACATTCAATTACATCCTTAATAAAATTTTCGCCCAAGCGGGTCGTAAGCCATATATTTATATATAGTCAATCTACCCACTTGGCAAGTTCTTTATTCTGGAGGCTTACGCGGATCACAAAGTTTGGCTTGTCCAAGCAACTGAAAGTTTGACAGAAAAATAACATGAGAAATGGAAAAAGAAAAAAAGACAAGCAAAACTGCTCTGAGGGAGACAATATGTGCGTGCATGTTAAGAAAAAGAGAAGAACACACCTCCAAATACGGCTCCAGTTTGTCTCTGAAAGTGGAATGTTCAAGTTTCAACAACTCGAAGGATTCCTTGGCCCTATATTAAAATTTATGATTGTTACATCCTGTTTGCAACAAGTAATCTTTACCTGTGGTCATGATAATGATACATAAAAAAAAGAATGACCTAATCATTTGGTTCATGCTTACGATTATTTCGAAGTAATTGCTTTTGGTTTAAGTTTAGTAGCTGAGATCCATGATCTATGATAATTGAGAGGTGAGTTTATTGCAGCAAGCACTTCAATATATGTCTAGTTGTCTACCATAGTTCTCAAAGTTTACCTAACCTAGAAAGTTAATTTAATGCTTTGATTCGAATTAGACAAACCTTTTAAAAGAATTTTTATTCAAGATCTGCTATCTAATCCAATATTAACGATGACGTGACTAAACAAACACAACATAGTTTCTTAACTAAGATATGTTACTCCATATGCTAGATCATCTAAAAATCATCATGAACTATGTTTTAGATCTCACAAATTTTGTATAGCACCTGTCAAGGTTCCCTTCCTCGCAATACGCTCTCATCTGATTCACTTCTCTCTTAATTTTGATGGCGCCAACACTGCAAAAAATAAGTTAAGAACTTGATGAGAAACGAAACCACGTTTTTATGGTTGTTAATCTTGGAAATCTCCATTACAATTTCATGCCATACCTCGCACTACTGCCCTTGAGACGATAAAGGGTCTTATCAAGCTTAAAGGAATCGACAGGTGTCTGTTGCCTGAACGAACATACACGATTAGTCCTTGTCAGTCCGTATATATGCTTTTAACTGCTATGTAATTGTCTCCAACGGCATCACCATGAAATAGTAATTTAAAGTAATCGACTATTCTTACAGAGATTGCTCAATGGAAGCAATGTATCTTGTTGAATCTCTGAAATACAAGTCAAAGATATCTTCTACAAAATCAGGATTATCCTTCGCTTCAAGATTCTCTAGCTGAGTGAATCGCTGGTCCAGAATTCCCTGTATTATTTCGTTGATAATAAGCATTCAAAAAATGATCCTGAAACAGAAACAAAGAACAAGAAAAAAGAAATAGAAGACGAAGAAGAAAAAGTAGAAGAGATGATATGTAATACCTCATCCAAAAGAGATTGTCTCAAAGTGGAAATTTGTTGATGCAGGCTACTTCTGTCCATGTAAAAGAACGTATAACGGAGAATAATACGTTAAGAAGTGTTCGGAGCAAATTAAGTAGAAGGTATCGCCAAATTTTGTTTTTGCGGTGAGTATATATATAGGGCGAGTAGTAAGAAAAAAGCAAGAGATCTATAAGCAATAATTAATGATTTCGAAAAGACAGATTACACTATCTAACATGTGATATAAATGTAACGGTTGTGTTGGGTATAGTAGGCGTGTAATGCACAAGATATACATGTACAATCTCGTGAATGGCCGTAGAATCATGTAACATACGAGTAAAAATATAATATTGAAGGTAATTAAATGTTAATTGACTACACTAGATGTCATTACATATTGTCGCATTTGTCGTTTGGATTAAAGAACACCTTGTTGCGATATTGGAGCATCATTAGACTTCCTTTTCATCAAGCAAAGATATCACTCTTTGCTTATAGCTTCATCTTGATCTAGATAGTGCAATTGATGTATAGATATTATAACCCTTCAAATACATTAATGGATCTTACTTATAATTGTAGTGTTTTAACCAGCTATATATAACAAGTAAGTCTCTAAGAATTTTGAATGTGTTTGCACTTATAGTCCTAAGCTTATGGAGAATTTAACTAACATTGTGAATAAAATACTTCTTTTTCTTGAGAATAGAAGGAATTTCATTTGTAAATCAGATTTCTAAGTGTGAATTAGTTATCTCTGTATCCGTATATCAGATGTTTCATGAGAAATAAAATCCCAATAAACCCTTTCTGGATTTGTAGGTAAAGTTGCCAAATAAACCAAATCAGATCACATCTCCGTATCTAATATGTAAGCATGCGAGATAAGTAGAATAGTTCTCAAATCTGCCTACCTTTCTATGGCTCATAAAACGGGAATCCTGTCATGCCTACGTCTCCATTTATTATTTGCCAGGCGAAGCACCACATATGTGAATAAATATAAGTATATTTTTGTATGCAATTAGAAGTACATGTAAGTGTATTTATACATATTTTCCAGGCATAATTACTAAAAAATTGTTACTTCTTACTTCCAAGCTGTTGAAGTTGTCAATTTTTCAATTCCTTTTTATGTTTAATGGTAAACCATTAGTAAGTAAAAAGAGAGGTAAAATAGAGACAAAATGTCCTCCCTTTCACTAAAGTGTTTATTCTTAAGATCCTCTATGCGCCAAAACAATCATATCTTTTCTCTAGGGTTAGAATTTTGTTAGAAATTTTGGTTCAAAGTTGGGATTTGTTATGTCTTCAGTTTTTTTGTGAATTGCTTTTTGATGTTAGTCAAATTTA
>JANZLD010000003.1:58476103-58493256 GCA_026413575.1 Erythroxylum carthagenense
GCGATGTGAGAGGGAGAGAACGGAGAAGAGAGAAATGTGAGAGTTTGAGAGGGAGAGGCACGAACACGAAGGCATGGTCGGGTTAGGTTAGGTTTTTAGGGTTTATTTTTGATTTATTGCAAAATGGTCCCTGAATTTTGAAGTTTTTTGCGGATTAGTCCCGATATTTCGGGTACCGGTGGTACCGGCCGGAAAAGGCCGGTACCGGCCGGAATTTGAACCCGGTACTAATTTCACCGTTCCGGTACCGATAACCGGCCGGAACGGAACGAAATCCGTTTCCTTGAGTATTTTTTTTATGGATAATAATTTCAAGGCTTTCTTTTCCTAAAAATTTGATGATGATAATGATAATTGTAATATTGGGTGTACTTATATATTGAGTTAGTTGAATAGTTGAATGTCTAGAGGTCATAAGATTAAAAAGGAAGAAATTTTCTTTCAAGTGTAAAGAAATTTTAAAGCTCTTAGATACATGTATGAATGAAAATTAACAAAATTATGACATACATGATATGATAGAATCTAAGGGTGTAGTTATTGAAAATGATAATGAGTATGATTTTTTGCATGAGAAAGAGACATTGAATAAGGAGATCAATATTCTCAAAGAATCATTGTCAAAATTTACTATAAATAGTTTTTAAATTTAAATAGCATGCTTAGAGCCTAAGATAATTTTTCTAAAGACAAATTATGTTTATAATTATGAGCCACTACTTTAGTTATCACATGGGTATATAACATTTGATATGAAAACTTAAATGCTCATACATTGTCTTCTAGGTATGAAAGAAAAAATTTTGTACTTTTATATATAGTTTACATTCTAAACTTAGAAAACAAGGTTCAAAAGCCAAAAATAGGTATAACTTTCATGCAAGATCCTACCAAAAGAGTATGCAATATTCTTTTTATTCATATAATCCTCTTTATCACCAAAATGACATGATACAAGCTTATTATCATCTTAGGCCCTATAAGAAAAAATGAAGAAGAATGACATTTGCTCAAATATCACCATTGGTCATATTTTATAAAACTAAGCATGTAATATGCTAAATCTTTTGTTAGGACTCATTGTCACATAATGAGAGCTCCTAATTTCTAAAATTTTGAAAAGAGAACTTTTTACCTTCTACAAATAACTAAAGAAGGCCTAAAAATGAATATAGATCATAATTTGTAAGTATTGATCACATCACACTAACACTTTCAATTGCCATCATATGAAATGTTATTTTTGTGGTGATTATGGACACTTACATAGAAATTACTTTTTGAAAGGATGTGTGTTAAATAGAGTTAAAAGAATATGGGTGGGAGAAAGGTTTAGGAACTAACTCCTAAAGACCCAAGTTTATGTGAGTACCTAGACCCTTCGATATCTTTTCCTTGTAGATCAATTTCAAGTAGCATGAAATGAATACCAATAGCTAGGATTACCTCTATAGATATAAGATGAGAAACATTAATGATGTCTCCAATAATTAGTCTCAAAAGAAAATTACTAAGAGCCCTTATATGAGTCAAGTAAGTAAATTAGTGATACTAAAACCTAATCTTCATGATGCATTGATTACGAAGAGCATACATTAGATATTGCTTTAATATAGGATTGCAATGATGGTGTGATTCACATGATGAAGAATGAAGGGACTTAGTTTTTTGGATTGCCACTACAAGAAAATAATAACCGGCTCAACTAATGACTTTACTGAGTGCAATTCAAAAGAGCATAGCAGAGATGGGAGCAACGCAACGAATAAATACCATATTGGAATGTCTTAGTAAAATCTAAGGTTATCCATACATATATACATAGATATATGAGCTATAATTTTAATTGTTCTTTGCTAAAAATCTATCACGTATTATAAACTGTGCACAAGCTAATGTATTATATGATTGTTTTACAATATCCTGCTTTATAAAATGTTAACAATTTTGTTCTTGGTTGTAGGAACTCATTTGTTGGCAGTATTTATTTTCCGAACAAGATTGAAGAGAAGCTTTAGTAGGTTTGGAAATGACCTTACTTTCCTTATTTCTTTGACTATGTGAACAATGACTTTGCACACAATTTAATCAAAATTGTTTCAATTTCTATTTTATTCATGGTAGCTCTGTCATCATCCTCTTTAACGTACTTCGGGACAATCCTTCTGTGAGTTGATTGAGGTCAGTTTTCAACTATAATTTTTTGAACTCGGTTTAATTTGGGTATTTGTTTGTGGTTTGTACTTTACATGGCTGATTTAATTTGGATTGCACGAACTGAACCTTGATTGTGGTATGAAATTCGGTTTATCAATGTATTAATATAGGATGAGCTTGACTTATATTATTGTTATGTCAATATATTATTTTATTAACACTCTTTGATATGATTATGTTCTGTTTACTTTCATGTGCGAATTTTTACATGGTTGTTTTTTAATTGTATATGTTAAACTAATTTATTAATTTAAGTATTCATATTCTTATGAATACTTATTATATTTAGCACTAATATAGGTTAAATATCAAACTTTTAACAATAATTCTATTCTAACACATATGATTACAAACATATATGTTTGATCTTCAGTATACAAATCTTTTACATCTCAACCCATAAACCTTAACACATAACCCATGATGGAACTCCTGTGAGGCTGATCGGTAATTATTACTTGAAGCCTAGGAGTTAGAACGAGAACTTGTTCTGTTAAAGCCAAATTTCTTATCTTAGATGTTTTGTAATCTTTGGATAACATTAATGATACTAACTATGGATTCATTACTTTGAATCAACAGTTTTCCATAAATGAGTTTCCGGGATAGATCTTGGATGTATAGAGGATTAACACCTGATAGTTTCATTAATCCTGAATTTGTTGAGAGAGTTGAAGTTTTTATTCATTATGCATATTCTCAACTAGCATATATGGATGGTCCAAAGATTAGATGTCCATGTAAAAAGTGCAAACACAAATGTTTCCTTCCTATTGATGAAGTTAATGGGCATTTGTTGAGAAAATGGTTTATTCCCAATTATTTTGAGGGGACACGACATGGGGAACTGTTGATTTCTAATAGCTCAAGGGGTAATGAAGGACAATCGTCTGTCAACTTAAATGAGTATAAAGGGGGGATTAGATTTAGAACAAATTATGTGGATGGTACTAAAAATCTGGACACGCAAATGATTTATGATGGGGCCGGTGATACCTTTCAAGAAAATAGGAATCTTCAAGAAGTACCTAACCCACAATCAAAATATTTTTTTTGACTTACTACAGTCAGCTAACCGAGATTTTTGGTCAAATTGTGAGACAATGACCCAATTGTCTTCAATTGCTCGAATTTTGAACATAAAGTCTGAAGGGCATATTTCAGACTGTAGTTTTCATAAAATTCTTGTATACTATAATGAATCATTGCCTGCTGATCATATAATGGTTGATAGTTTTTATAATATGAAGAAACTTATTAAGGGTTTTGGTTTGCTTGCAGAAAAGAGTGATTGTTGCAAATTGGGATGCATGTTGTATTGGGGAGATGATGTGAACTTAGAAAAGTGCAAATTTTGTGGTCAATCTAGGTTTAAGCCTAGAAAGTATTCAATGAAATAGAAATTAGTACCATAGAAGTGGATGTATTATTTCTCGCTAACTCCAAGACTTCAAAGACTTTATGCTTTTAATATTACTGCATCTCAAATGAGATGGCATGCTGAACACGAACAAGAAGATGAAGTAATGAGTCATCCATCAAATGCACTGGCATAGAAACATTTTATTGACACCCATCTTGATTTTGCAGTTGAATGTCGAAATGTTAGGTTGGGATTGTCGACGGATGGATTCCAACCTTTTGTGGGCAGCAATATTCATCATGGCCAATCATAATTACTCTTTATAATTTGCCTCCTTGGATATGGATGAAAGAGACATATATGTTTTTGACAGTGATTGTGCCAGGGTCTACAAATTTGAAGCATAAAATTGATGCTTTCTTACAACCATTGATATCTGCATTACAGCATCTTTGAGAATATAGTGTTCAAACATATGATGTCTCTTTGAAACAGAATTTTGTGTTGACGGTAACTTTGATATGGACCATTAGTGATTTTCAGGCATATGCCATATTATCTTGATGGATCACAACTGAAAAATTGGCTTGTCCTTATTGTGGCAATGATTTTGATGTGTTTTATATTCCAAACGGGGCAAAATATGTTGGTTTGACAATCACAAGAAATTTCTTCCTTCAGATCATCTAATTAGGTGCAATAAACATAAGTTCATAAAGAATAGGATGGTAAAAACACCTCCTCTTCCTCTAAAAGCTGGTGAAGAGATTTTACAAAAGATTGAGGAATTAGGCTTGCTGAAAGTAATTGAATTTGAAGCCGATGAAGTAAATACAAGCATTAGTCAAAACTTTAGTTGGAGAAAACGAAACATATTTTGGAATTTGCCATATTGGAAAACGAATTAGATACATCATAATCTAGATGTGATGCATATTGAAAAAAGCGTTTTTGACAACTTGTTTAATACCATTATGAACATTGAATGGAGGACAAAAGACAATGCAAAATTATGAGCTGAGTTGCAGCTTTTTTGTAGAAGGAATGAGTTATATAAAGATCTTTGCACGGGTAAATATCCGAAAGCATGTTACACTTTGGAAAAAAAAATAAAAGGAGCTTTTGTGTGAATGGTTGAAAGGTCTAAAGTTTCTTGATGGTTTTGTTTCAAACTTGGCTAGGTGTGTTGACCTGAGGAAGTACAAACTATTTGAAAAATCATGATTGCCATGTGTTTATGCAAAGGCTAATTCCAATTACATTTCGGGAGTTGCTACCAAATAAGGTTTGGGAAGTTATAACAAAATTAAATATATTTTTCAAAAAGTTTAACATCATCTGAATTCAAGTTGGCATAAATGGAAAAACTTGAAAGGGAAATTCCAATAAATCTATGCAAGTTAGAAGGGATTTTTCCTACAAACTTCTTTGACTGTATGAAGCATCTATCAGTACATTTAATACACGAGGTAAAACTAGCCGGATCAGTTCAATATCGATGGATGTATCCACTTGAGAGATAAGTCAACAAACATTATTGCAATAACCATATTACTATATTTTTACTACATAATTGTAATAACCATTTTCTCCAATATAGGTATTTGCATCACTTAAAAAAATGTGAAAAACAAGGCCAGAGTTGAAGGATCAATATGTAATGCTTATTTAATTGAGGAAGCTAGTACATTTTGTGGACATTATTTTGAGCCACGTGTTCACACAAGAGTAAGAAAAATTCCTCATAATGACGATGGGGGAGGAACCAGTGACGCTGGTGGTAACTTCTCAATCTTCACATATCCTGTACGAACATATGGACGTACAATAAGAAGAATGTTAACAGAGGAAGAAATAGAGGTTGCACATGGTTACATTTTATTAAATTGTTAAGAGGTTCTACCTTTCGTGCAGTAAGTTGAACATAACTATTTCTTCCTTTAAATTTATGTGTTGTTCATTACTGAAATACATAATAATGTATTTAGATTATATGAGACATTGTTACGCGAGATAATGTCAGACATCACACAGGATGATATAAATAAAGAAGTTGGAAGATACTTTCCTTAATGGTTAGAGAGATATGTAACTTTTCACTTACAAAAATTCTTATAGTTCCATACCATATTTAAGTGTTCTCATAACATTAAACATTAATGATATGATAATTTCTTTTATATAGGCTGTAGAAAATCTAATACAGAACAAGTTCAATTGTAATTTTGCAAAGGGGCCTCTAAGAATAGTTAAATCTTATCCGATGTATTTCGTGAATGGATACAAATACCATACAGAATATCATGGGCATAGCATGACAACAATAAATAGTAGAGTTGCCATATATGGAGAAATGATGGATTACTATGGTAAAATAATTGAAATACAAGAAGTTGAGTATCCTGCTTTGCCAATTAATCATTGTGTGATATTTAAATGTAATTGGTATGACCCGATTCTAAATGTTAGAACAAAAGTACATAGCCGATACAATTTAGTTGAAATCAATATAAAGAGAAGATTGAAACAATTTGAACCTTTCGTGTTAGCAATGTAAGGAAAACATGTGTGTTATATCCCTTTTCTAAGGTTACAACGGGATAAGATAGATTGGTTGGTAGTTTGCAAAGTTAAACCTAGAGGTGTTTTCCAATCACATGGAAAAAGAGAGTAGAGAGTTCAAACTGAAGCGTTTCAAGAAGATGTCACTTTTATAAATGCATCTATGACATATGACTATAATGAACCTTTGAATGATCCATTTAACGAATATGTTCAAATTTCATTTGGAGAGGATAACAATGGTCAGAGATTTGCAGAGGAGCCAGAGTTTGAACCTTATTCTTCCGAAGAAGAAGATGATTGTAATTTACAATTAAGTTATGATAGTGATTAAATTGTGTTTGTAATTGAATATTTTAATCAATGTCATAAATTATTTTCTTTTCAGTATATTATGTACAGAATTTCATTGAAAATCTTATTCAAGGAATGTCGGCATGGAGACTAGTTTCGGATGGTAGTAATTCTTTCCGTTAGAAGGAATGTGGCAAAATTGTTCCAACCCAACAAATAAACAATGTAGGAAAAATCGCAACTTCATACTTCAAGGATCGTTTGCCTTCCATGGCTGATCTTCTACTTCAAGGTGTTTAGTATGATTTGGACAAGGTCTCTTTCTTTATTATGTACATCTCATTTTCTTTGATGAAGTTATTCTATATATTCACATTTGATGTTCTATACTATATGTTCTTTTAAGCTTCCTTGAATCTCAAAGATGACATGTATACCGATAGAAGTGAGAGCGATGTCAGAACAGTATGTAAAGGATTAAGGAGATCTGTTCTTTTGGAAAATTCGTCAATTGCACAAACCTCGTCTGGACATTCACGTATGCATTAAAATTGGTTTGTTTAACGATTTTCTAAAATGACATTATGAAAGTTCTATACTATGTTTTTGGTAAAGCTGTTCCTGCTAGTAGTTCATGTGGAGAGTTAGTCTTCCATACTAAGACCGGTGACTCATTCACAATATCCTTTACAAGTTTAGCTATAGCGGAAACGATGTTGCAAGAAAGTGTTCTAAAGCATACACCTGAGGGAAGAAGTATCACTGTTTCAATTGGTGCATTTGAACATGCCATAACCCTTATCAGGAATCCAAACATCAAGGACTCATTTACCCTTACCGACTCCCATGTCACATGGAGTCAAACAAAATAATTATATCATTTTGATTTATCGATGCAATATACTAGATAAGCTACTAAACATTGATATATTGTTGTATCTGTAAGAATTTGTCAACCTAAGTCCTATTGAATGAGGGCTATTATTGTTCTTCTTCTATGATTGTTAATTGTCATTTTCGTCATTTGTACTTAAATATGACATTAAACAAATCACCTTATTTCCTTTGCCATATATTGTGTCAAATATTGAATTCAAATTTTTATATAAGTAGATATTTTGATCAAAATTGATTTCCAGGTAAAAATATGGGACAAAAGAGACAGCGTGAGGTAATGTAGCCTAGGTTTAGACACATGTTCAGAGAGGCACTTACTGTGAAGGAGGACTGTCACATTCTGCAGCTCCTATTGACTCACCTCCTCCCCTTCTAGGGCCTACAGGGGCAGATGAGGCATCACCTACTGTAGGACATGCTACACCATCCCCATCTAATATAAGATGCCTCATCAATTGACATCAACCTAATATAAATAATGATTACTGTTTAATCATTATTTATTAAATTACAAAATTCAAAATACAAATTTATTGCAGTGAGGAGGCAACATCAATTGACAAAAAGACAAAAACTAGAAATGAGAGAAGAACGTATAAAAATCAAAAGAGAATAAAAAAAACAAAAAGCATTAAGGAGAAAAGAAGGGATAAGTAAAGAGAAGATAGTATAAATGACTATAATTATTTGAATCCAAATTCGATTTGAAATCTTAAATTTTTTATAATCATTTCAGCATGTTCTAAATTACCATTAATTTGACCTAAATTTGTTGACTTAAACTGATTAAAACTAGATTAGAATGGGTCCAGGCTAACTTTTCATTCCTAATAATTGTCTTACCCATTCTCGTAAAATTAAAGCAACCACCTCAATCATTTAAGCTATACACCTTGGTAAATAACTTAAATTTTGGAATATAAAAGTATAAACATGTGATAATGACTAAATGCATGCATGACAAAAGTAAAATATGTCAACATCTTCCTTTTCAAATCAAGATGAGAGATTTTCTGATTTAATTAAAGTTTCTCATTCTTTCTTTTTTGTTGGAAAAGCAGTGAAAAATAAATAATGATTAGGGTAAAAAAATTAAGGCTAAGATAGTCAAGGCCGAGCTTAGCCTAGGTAAGGGTGCTGAAGGCACCCACCAAAGGCTCATTATCGTAAGTAAAACAGGGTTTATTTTTGTTTTCATAAAAAATAAAATAAAAATTTTGAATTTATAAAAAACAACAAAAAAGACTTATAATTTATTTCTTTTTATTTTTTATAATAGCTCAAAAATATGCAAAAAAAATAAGAATCTCTTTTTTTTTACTTTTTTCAGGCCTATAATATACGACCCTTTAAAATACTAAGAACAATTCTAAGATGAGTTATGATTTTTTAAAAAATTAAATAAGAAACTGTATGGGTTATGTCACATCAATACGTTCCAAGCTTGACATTTGTGTATTAATATAACAAAAGTTTGAGATAAGAGGATTTTTTATTTTTATAAATTCAAAATCATAAAGTATGTTTCAGAAAGAGTTAAATTATGGATGAGTCCTCAACCCTTTATTATTACATGGGAGGATGAAAAGGACTTAAATTTCACAACCCTCGTAAACCAAAAGAACAGCTTTGATGCAAAAGCAGGCACTTTCAAATTGGAAAACAAAAGACAAAAGCTGAATCAAGCATCATCTCTGCCACGTGCTTCTCGTTGCTTATGCGTATGAATTCTGAAGCAAGCTCACAAGTCACGGGGTCCCTCTTCTAATAAGTAATTATTGGTCCGTGAAGTTTGGTGAATTTGCATTCCGATGATGCTCACAAACATATTTTTATCTAATAAAATCTCATATTCTCATCTTTTAGTTCCCACCGCTGCAATTTAGAAGCGTGTCTCTTTCCACCGGTAGGTAGGCTCTCAACGCAATCAAACTTTTTATTTTAAAACTTCAGTAATTGGAGAATCTCCACCATTTGAGGGTCCATATACAAAAATTCAAAGTTTAATCCATAACGGGAACAGACAAAATTGAGTTCAACGTGGCATTTAAATTGGGGCGGCTAGTGTTTTGCTTAACAAGGTCACTGAAAGTGGTTGAGATAATGCCCAAGTTACGGTGACACATGGAAGGGTAAGCTTTGATATGCTACTCTACAGGGAACGCATAGGTTATGAGGATTATGGTACGATAATATTTGCTGAAACCTTTTTTGCAAGTGCTGGACATGTGATGTGACAAACAGTGAGTAAAGGAGGAAGAGTGCGTCTTTTTTAGTTCTCTTTGTTATGATTATATTTCATTGTGTCGTCCTCCCTTTGTCGTTCAAAGTAAGCATAACAATCGGAATATTGCAGTGGAGAGAGCTCACTTAATTAAATCGTACGATAGGTTAGGACAAGCCTATGACACTTGCCTGTGGTTGTTCAATGCATGTAAGCATGTAATTATCGATCTTACATTAAATTGAAGCCTAACAAGAGTTGGAGTTATTAGGAAATTTGGAGATAGATGGAAACCTTATGCTGAATAAGAAGAGGCCAACGATCAATCATCAGTTGAACAATTAAATATGTGAAGATTCTTTATGCGCAGAAGTGTACAGGCTATGTAAAAATCTGAGAAATCTTGAGATTCCAGATTTATCTCCTCTAAGACTCATGGGAGGAGGTTTTAAGGATTTAAGATTAGTCCGACTAAGTCGAGATATCTAATGTAAAAAAAAAAAAAGGGTTTAAAACGTTTGGTTTAGAAGTGGAGAGTGATTTTCGCATGCCAGGGGTAAATCAAACCGATCTTTAAGTTAAATGAAACCGCGTCCAAAAGTAACCGAAACAGTTTGAAGTTGGGACTTGGAACTGAACACACACGGACCGGTTCTAAAGGTTAGGATTGTGAGAATTAGACATCGACAGAAGGAAGAAAGCAATCACCAGAGTAACGATTTTGCTGGTTATGCACAAAATTCTCACATAAGCGAACCCCCTTCTGTTTCATACCCGCAACTTCTTATGTTTTTGTCTTTACCTAAAGCTACAATCTTCTTCTTATTTATAGTAAGAAACTGTACGAGCCAGATATTTACATGTTATTCACAGTTTCTCGCAATTTTACTTATTTATTTAAATTCCACCGACTGTGAAAATTCAAAACAAAACAAAAAGTGAAAACTTTATTCATTCATTCATGGACGAAAGTCCAACGGGTCATCACCCCAATTAGCACGCGCCTCACGGTTTATTTGACGTTTTCCTTCTCTCTGTATTCGCATCCCTTTTATGCCCAGTTTCTGGTCTCACAACTTCCTTTGACAGCCATGTCCGTGTTTCGGCCATCAAAGTTTTACCAAGGAATTGGTTTCCATTAAAGTCCCCACCTTTACCACTTCTATACAACTAAAGGGTCGTTCTTTGTTTGTTGCAATCATGCCTTTCCCGTGGAAAAAATCAAGAGTTTCCAGGATTTCGCGGATTGTGGCAGATCTTCAGTCCCCGAAACGCGGGAACTCTCTGGTGGTCGAAACTGGGTTTCCCACTTCGCTTGTGGATCTCTTTGTCAAGAACCGTGATAAGTTGAAAAGACCCTTTAAGAGGAAGAAGCAAAAGGTACGGAACCAGCGTTTGGTCGAGGAAGACGAGATAGTGATCTCTGATCCTGTACTGGTGACAAACTCCAGAGAGTTGGATGATGTGTTGGAGCAGAGCCAGACTTTGGAAGCAAGGAATTTGGAGGAAGAACGTGAAATTTTTGGTGGGTCAGAGCCGGTGAGTCATGATGACGAGAATCTGCATGGTGGGCATGCTAATGAGAATGAGAATAAGAATGGGAGACGGGTTTTTATGTTGAGTAGTTTGGTGATGTTTACGGTGTTGGCTTTGGGTTTGACCACCAAGAAGCTGGCTGTTGCGATCACAACGTCTGCCTTTGTCCTTATGTTTCTTGAACACCTTGGAAATTACGTCCTTTGTTTGTCGAAACCGTGTTTGAGTCGGCGGACAGTCTCGGGTACTTTGATGCGAAGGTTGTTTTTCTTGTTTCCACCTGAGAGGGTTGTGCCAATTTCGAAAGAGGTGAAGAATTGTGGAAATGCGGAGACAGGAATAATTGTTCCTGAAGAAGATGGATTTTCATCTGATTCGGGTGATATGGTTGATGCCCTTGATCACTTCAATTGTTGTGTAAAGGAAATTCAGGTTCTGGAGTCTCTCATCTCAGAGGTTGAAGTGAATAGCAACGTGGAAAACAATATGCATTTACTTAGTGACGACAAGGAATTGGGGAATTTAGAAGCCAAGAAATTGGTGAGAGTCGTGGAGGTAGATAGAGATAGAACTGCAGTTTTAACAAGTGTAAAGGAGTGTAGCCGACAAGCCAAAATCAGAACTAAGATGAGGATGTTGGTTCCGAAGAAGTTGCGTGAAGGAAAGAAATGGAAAAGGAGTAAGGGTAAAGAATCAGATGCAGGCAACGTCAGATGCTTGGAAGAAGATAAAGTTGAAGTGAGAGAAGAGGAGCAGACTGTTGATCCTCAAGGCTTAGAAATTGCAGGCAAGTCGTTAGCCTTTCTTTTAACAAAAGAACAAGAAGGTGACAAAGTAAAAACTAATAAACAAATACAAGTTGTTGATCATGTTAGGAGACGTGTGGAGGCTGAGGCTGAGGCAGAGACGATTTTAGTTGGTGAAATTTTGGAGACAAGGATGGCAATTCAAAGAAAGGATAATTCAAGTTATCCAATGTTCTTTGTCATCATTCTTGCTGGACTTATGGGGGGTCGTATCGTGGCCTTTTCACTTACAGTTGGATGGTGCTTAGCGTTGAAATTGTTTATGAGATGCAGGGGAGTGTAAAAAGCCAGTGAATCTGAAACTAGAGTCCCGGTTACTCTGTTCCAAGATGATACTGCAGTGTACACTTATAATGAAGTATTCCCGAGTCTGGACAGGATGTAAAAACTGTACAATAGAGCATCTCAATTTTTTCGTTGGTAGTCCAAATTCAGTAGTTCATCTTGAACTGTAAATCAATAGACAGAAAACAAAAACAGTACAAACACTTCGGTACCTATAGCGGGTGATTTCATGAATCTAAGTCTTTCTAAATACTCACGCCTCCTTAGCTGTTGTTTCTTAGCCACAAATGTTTAGCTTTGTGCAGGCATGCTTACATTTGAGAGGACAGCATAGTTTAATATCAGGTTGTTCGGTGTCTTTTTCTTGCTAATTTGGACTTCTAAACCTGTGTTACCAACTGCTCCAGATGATTGCCAATAAATTGAATTACATTTAACTCTCTTCGGTATAGACTACTGATGATTTTTATCTGCAAATGAAAGTGGTAGGCGATGAACTCGATGCTTATGGAAGTCTGAATATGTTGACGCAGTGCCAAAGTTGAGTATGTGAATGCAGAGTCATGAACTGTAAACCTTTCGCTGGATAGATGCTACAAGGATTTGACTGCCATGTATTCTGCTAGTTCTGCCTTCTATTCACACCTTCATCTATGGCCACATAATATACTTCACATCGCCCTTTCATTCCCTACGATTCTGTCCCAAAATCCAAATGCAGCTTCCCCTTGTGTTGCTTCAAATATGGGAAGAGATTAAATGGTATCAAAAAGGTTAAACGACCCAATATCGAGTTGCTTCTTGTGGTTGGTTACCTGTCTTCCTAATCTCAATCGGGATATAGTACTATACCTTCTGTTTTTTTTTTTATACCTTATGTTTTTTCTTTCATCAACTATATTGTATGTAATGAAGACCTCATGTTTCCAAGGCTAAAGAACTTGTACCAGGCTTCCTTCTTATACAAAAATCTTCCATGATTCTTCTGGTTTTCGCAACCTGAGTCCATTGCCCTGCTAGAGCTCGAAAGTTCGACAACAGAATATGTGTTTCATATGTGTCACAACTCAACTTCATAATTTCATCACCAATCTTGTCTCCAAGCTTGAATTCCGAGTATTTAACGCAAGCACTTAAAAGGGTTTTATAGGCTACAAGCCGTTCTTCAGGTAACAACAGTTTAACGAAATCTTCTACCTCATGCAAAAGTCCAGTTCTGCTCAAAAGATCAATTAAGCAGCCAAAGTGCTCGATCCTTGGTTGTACTTGGTAAGCTTCCACCATTCTTTTGAACAATTGACAACCCTCGTTAATTAATCCCGAGTGACTGCACGCTTTCAACACTGAAACAAATGTTGCAGCGTTTGGCCAAGCACCTTGACCCTCCATCTGATAAAATAAACTCAAAGCTTCATTCCCATAACCTAAATTCCCCAGCCCTTCAATCACTGCAGTCCACGAAAAAGCATCTTTTTCTTCCATCTTGTAGAAAGTCACCAAGGCCTCCTCCATACTCCCACACTTAAAGTACATATCAATCAAAGCTGTCTTCAACACAATATCTTGTCTTATATTGTGGTAGTTAATGAACTGATGAGCTAACCTGCCGGAATGTAGGTCCGTTAAGCTGGCACATGCAGCAAGCACACTTACCATTGTAGATTCATCAGGTATCACCTGCTCATTTTCCATTCTCATGAAGAGGTCCAAAGCATCATGTGGACGCTTAGCTTTGGCATAGGCATGAACCAACAAGTTCCACAAGACAATATCTTTATCAACAATCTGATCAAAAACATCACGAGCGATGTCTAAAGATCCCATCTCAACATAACCATTGATCAAAATTGTGCAAGACACCAAATCTCTACACAAATCCAATTCAGTAAACAGTCTTAACGCCTCGTTTGTCTTTTTACACTTAATGTACAAACCCAGCAGGGCATTACTTACATTCAACACACATGCTAAACCCAATTTCAACACATAACTATGTATAGCTCTTCCACACTCGCTTTCATCTAGTTGTGTGCAAGCTGATAGTATAATCACCCAAGTTATCTGATCAGGTCTAATGTAATCATTAATCATTTTCTTTAACAACACCACAACTTTACTCGGTGAACGTGTATTGGTACTGTAAGCACACATGACAGAATTCCAGCTTGCAACATCTCTTACGGGCATTTCATCAAACAGCTTGCACGCGTCAGTCAAAAGTGACACAGCACCATAATGATGGATTAAAGCATTTTGCACGCATATATCACTTTGTAGGCCTATTTTCACAACATGGGCATGCAGTTGCTTTCCCGTAGAACCCCAATAAAGACGAGAACAAGCCTTGAATAAAACAGGGTAGGTATAATTATCAGGAAAGTCGGAGCCAAATGTAATGAAGTGGTTGTAGATAAGAACGGCTTTGATGGGTGTGGGAGATTTAGAATAGGCTCTAATAAGGCAGTTCCATGTGCGAGTGGCATGGGCTAGACCAGTTGTGATGGTATGGGTGAGGATTTGATCAATATGTTTGGTGCTATGTGCACTTTGTTTTAGAGACAAAAGAAGTTTGTACAAGTGCCTATTTGCACATTGTTGTCTTCGCATGGTCTTTCCGCCTGTCGGAGGATGCACATTTCCTTAGAATTCCCTCTTAGAAGAACGATGCTTTACCAAAGCAGATTCATGGTAAATGATAAAATTGTTGTAAAATTTTTTTAAATTATAAAATAATTTTCCAGTATATTGTATTATATAATTTAAAATTTTACATCAACTTTATCTCCAAAAATTATAATAATAGAAATTTAAAATATCAATAATTATTTATTTTTATTAATATCATGTTTCATATATTTCACGTATATCTAATAATTGCAATTAATATAAAAAGACCAATTAATTATCATATAAATAAAAAATTAAGGATAATATAGATGATTTAAAATGTTACAATTTTAATTTATAATAAAAAATTATATTAAAATATCAAATAAAAATTCATAACCGTCTAATTAAGTATTAAAACAAATATTTGTCAAGGAAATAATTAACTAGAAATAAAACTTTAAACAAAATCTTTACAATGATGTTGAGTTTTGGTCTTAACTGTATTTCATGAAGATTGTTTGAGAATTTAAAGGGTATTTGACAGGGGATCCTCTATCCCCCTACATTTTCACCTTGATCATGGAAGCCATGTCTAGGCTCTTGAATTCACTTACAGCTGCAAATGGCAACTTCCGCTATCACCATAAATGCTCTGTAATGAAGTTAACCCACCTCATCTTTGCAGATGAACGTATGTTATTTTGTGCCGCTGAAACAACATTTGTGAATGTTCTAATGCAATCACTAAAGATCTTCTCAGAATGGTCTGGGCTGCAAATTAATATGGAGAAAAGTTGTATATATGTTTCATCAGATGTGCAAAATGCTGGGGAGCCGAGTAGAATTATGAGGTTAGCTCTAAAACCCCCTTCACTATCCTATCTAGGTGTGACCTTCGCTTCTGCAAGGCTGAAGTGCACGGATTGCTCACCCATCCTGGAGTGCATAAAATCCAGAATCATGTCTTGGCAAAACAGGTTTCTATCCTACGCAAGTAGGATTACCCTAATTATTTCAGTACTGTCGAGTCTCCAAAGGCATTGGTTAGCTCATGCGGTTCTACCAAAGAAGATCGTAAAGAATATTGATAAGTTATTAAAAGACTTCTTATAGTCGGGAAGAGATGAAGCAGCCAGAAACGCTAAAGTCAAATGGCAGGACGTGGTAAGCATTCAATCCACCACCACAATTTAGAAAGTTTTAATCAGCAGAAGGATATGGCGACTGTTTTAAGATAAAGAGGCCCTGTGGACCAAATGGGTCAATATTGTTTATCTTCAAGGTAAAAACTTCTGGCAAGTTACGGTGTCCAAACAATTCTCGAGATTCTTCAATGAGTTATTGAAGATGAGGCAACATCTATATCCCTTCATCAAACACAGAATTCCTAGTGGAAGAAATACGTGGTTCTGGTTCGATAATTGGCTACCAATTAGCCCTTTGATCAACAACTCAATGATAGCACATTTGCGTAATAGGCTGTAGGCAGATGCTAAAGTTTCTAAACTTTTGCATGAAGGAGGGTGGAGGGCAGACTTTCGGGGTTACCCCCATTTATGGGAGTTTCTACCTCCAGTTGGGGAAAGTAGAGAAGATGATTCTATATCATAGACCCTTAATACAAGTGGTTCATTTATGAGTCTTGTCACATTTACAAATGATTCTTGTCACAGAATTTTCAGACAAGATTTACCGGTGGTTCAACTTGGTATGGAAAAATTCTTTGAACCCCAAAGCATCGGTGATAACATGCATGGTTAGCCATTAAAAATAAGCCGAGCACAAAAAGTCGATGGTTTAACTCAGGTGAGACTTGTGGCATACTCTGTCAGAATGTCGTAGAAGACATAAACCATATGTTCTTCACATATGATTATTCTAAAGCCATCTGGAGACGTATCCAAAAAATGGTGGAAGCCGTGACCACTGACTATGACTGGGAACTGCATCAAAACAGGTTCTGTAAATGCCATCCTTATCAAGGTTGGTTTTATATCAACCATTTATATGATCTGGCAAGAGAGAAATTACCATATCTACCGAAATGTAGCTACAGAAAAGGACCAAAAAGTAAGCAAGTTGTTGAACTGGATAAGAGAAATGTTGCTGGCCATGTGTGTTGAGAAGATGTTATCACAGCAGATGACAATGAGATGGAATATCTGAGGATAGTGGGTAGTTAATAGAAAGTGTCGTCATTTTCTAAATTCTGTAACTTTGTACAGTAGTGCACAGATGGCGACATATCTAGATTTAGTGATTGGTCGACTATTGTGCTTTTGTAATAGCTTGGCTATTGTTAATATTATTTATATTTCATTTTTCAAAAAGTCTTTACAATGACATTTATATGGCATAT
>JANZLD010000003.1:58500720-58521505 GCA_026413575.1 Erythroxylum carthagenense
TTATTATTATTATTATTATTATAAGGATAAAAGAGTCTTCACAAAATAACTCTATTCTTGGAATAGCTAAAGACACCTTTTGATGATCTTTAGCTATTCCTAAAAGTTGAAGAATACCTAATCTTTCTGACATTTTTGTCTAACCAAACAAAAGAATAGGAAAATTTTAGGAATAGACCAGGAATAGAATTCCTATTCCTGTGAACCAAACATGCCATTATAATCTAAGTAGGATTATGTTTCCATATTCTATTGTAGGTTCTCGGTATATAGCGAACCTTAGTATTCTGTCATTAGACACTGCAAGACAAGAGGGAATAAAATTCCTGACGCGATCTTAGACATTAGCACATTGTTGAACCATGTAAAAAATTATTTCATTTAATTTCTTTCTTGTAAATTGATTATTGTTGTATATATGTTTATGACTGTTGATCCTAACAAGTGGTATTAGAGTAAGATTAAGAACTTCGAAGATTTACAACAATAGAGGACTGGAATTCGAAGGTGAAAATAAAGAAGTTCAATGAAAAGGGTTTTGGGTTTTGGAAGATGTTGATTGAAGATTATTTGAATTAGAAAAGTCTACATCTCCCTCTCAGCACAAAGAAGTTAGATTCCATGGAAAAGGCCAACTGGGACCTACTAGAGAGGCAAGAGTTAGGTGTTGTTCAATTGACGTTAGCCAGGAATGTTACGTTTAACATCACAAATGAGTAGACTACTGCAAGATTGTTGAAGGCCTTGGCAAAAACATACGAGAAGCCCTCGATGATCAATAAGGTATTTATGATGTGGATTTTGTTTAATCTTGAGATGGCCGATGGTAGTAATGTTACTAAGCGTATTAATGAATTTAATGTGATTATGAATCAAAAAAGTTATATTGAGATTAATTTGATGATGAAATTCAAGCACTAATTTTGTTGTCTTCTCTACCCAACATTTGGGATACTTTTGTTTCTACAATTAGTATTTCCCATGGTAAAGAAAAATTAAAACTAGTTGATGTTTATGATACAATTCTCAATGAGAGTATTCGCAAGAGGGAATCAAGAGAATCTTTTAGAAATTCCTTGAGTGCTTAGGGAAGGGGAAGGAATAAGCAAAAACATGACAAATCCCATTGATCTTCTCTTGGCAAGTATGTATACTGAGAATCCCTTTCAGCTAGTCTAATAAACACCTTAGCATATGGTATTGTCGACTTCAATATCTTGAAGGTTAGGTTCCATCTGGTTGGATAATCTAAAACCAACTTTTTTGAACTCGGAATGCATAACATTTATGTACCATCTTCAAAAGTTTCAACTCTTTTAGGAGTTGCACTCCAATATAGGACACTATTTTGAATACAATGTATTGCTTTTTTATCATCTCCAACCCATCCTTTATAATCAAGTTAAGAATATGCACAAAACAACGCATATGAAATAACTTAACTCTAACCAATAAACTCCCAACCTGCATTTTACCCTTCAATTTCTCAATTATAGCATTATTCGTGCTATAATTGTCCATTGCGATGGTGAATACTTTATTGTCGATGTTCAAATTCATCAACATAAATGAATGCATCATTTATAAATATTACCAGCATTAATCATAAATTTATAAAATAATAAAAAAGTAAATGATAAAAATATTAAAGAATATAAATTACCTCTAAAGTCTATCACATAACGCCCAATCATTATCAATAGTGTCGTCACTGCCATATAACCCTTTTTTGGTTTTCTGCTATCCACTTGTTTATTGTTATGGTAATTCGTCTTTTAACACTCGACAGTGCTCTTAATGTCTCTTTCTTCTTGTCCTCATAAGTTTTAAAAATATCCTTCCTCAATGTATTCTGACTTGGAACCTTGGAAGTGAGTTAAAATGAATTAAGAAATATCCTGAATCTTTTACTTTCAACCATAGATAATGGTTGCTCGTCTTCAATAATCATATTAACCATCAAAATCATTGATTTGTTGTTGTCAAAAGTTGTTACGATCAATTCATTCTTCTCTTTCATAAGATTAGGGTTCAAAAATGTTTGACATCTTAAAACCATCTTTTTTCTAGTACATAAATCCATAAGTCTCTTTAAATGAGGTGTTCCACCTTTCGAACCACTCGAACACAAATTTTGACAATACTTACACTATACTTTTTCAATTCCATCGATCAATATAGTCTTGTTAAAGCGATTTCAAACTTCACTTTTATGTTAAGTAACTTAGTTCTAGTTTTAGTTGAAGTTCTATCCTCATTTGGTGTTGGAATATAAGTTTTCCCTTCTACCTTAGGTACTAGATTAGAACTCTCAAGTGAATGAGTATGCTCATCCATTTGACAAAAAACATATAAATACTTGAGGTTAGAAATAACCAACATATAATAAAGGTTCGTTAATTTAAAGTACTTTGATTAACCAAGATTTGTTACACTTTTAAGTTTTGGCATTAGTGAACGTTTAAATTATTTTGATTTTCAATGCATATTTGACAGGATGTTAACGACATTTTCATTTATTTGCTTATCTTCCACGTTGTATTTATGTATGATATATATAGCTAATGCTTTACTCTGATTTGCTTGTGACTTAGTTTTCAAATAGCCTTTTGGAGAGGTTCCATCAATCTCTATTTATTAATGAATAATCCCTTTTCTCTCATTTTTTTCACACCATTTACATTAATCCCACGCCATTTTCTACTCTTCCCTAGTCTTTGTTCTTCAATCCACTCATTAGATTCTTTAAAAGATGAATGAAAACACCTTATTGTTCATTCCTTCCTCATTATTTGTTTATTCCCATTCTATTACATTTTCATGAGATGCATAAAATTAACTTACTCTAGCTAGAATGTGTACTTATTTTAATATCAAGTCGTACAAACATAAATAAATCAGTAGATCTATACCTATCAATTGTAACATTACTATACACATATAAACATGATACCAGATAATCACAAATTCCTATTTGGAAAAAATAACGCTTTCTCTTTCAAATCTTGGAAAAAGGGAATCCACTTTCTATTGAATTACTTGTGAAAGTTGAGGCACAATTATACATAAATAAATACAATATTCCTTCTATGTTGCTTGTCAACCAAAACTAGTCAAAGTATATTTGAAACAAGTCCTATCATCGACAGACAATATAACTCGAGGAGTGTTAAGTATGGGTGGGACTAACTTGCAAGTTCTTGCTTTTTAATGTTTAAAGAGTCCAATTTCAGCAATCATTGCTACTTTGGAGTTGCAACAAAGGTCTCATAGTTAACAAAACCAAAAACAAGGATATAAATTATCAATGACCCATTTGACGTCCATAACGTGGTTGATATTTATTTCCAGGAGGAAATAACTCTAGCCAAAAGGAGTCTTAGGGTAATCAGAGTATTTTGTAAACAAGCCCCTTTTTTTTGTCTTTCATCTTTTACTCCTTTCTTAAAGCATTATCCTTTAGGCTATGTTTGGTTGGGGGTTTATTAATAGAATTGAATAGAACGTAATGTTATTCCATCACTTGTGAGGAGGGTTTATAATGGAATGGAATAAAATGGGATGGGATGAAAGAGGAGGGTTTCATATTACATCACATTATATCCTAAACAGTAAAAATAAAAAAACTTTCGATTTGGCGAGTTTAGGATGGAATGTAAAATGACAAACAAATTTATACTATATTACATTATAAACCCTTCATCTAAACAACATTTTACTACATTACATTATAAATCCTTCTATCCCTCCAAAACAACAATTTTCTAATATTACATCCATTTACATTCCATTCCATTATAAATTATTGCATTCCATTCAATTCTATTAAAAACCTTCAGTTTTACTGTTGGTGGAAGATAGTTTGTTAATAATAAGTAATAATCATAGTTAAGGTTAATTATAATTGACATTTTTATAATCTATCCTAGTTAAAATATATTTTGTTGTAAAGTTGTGTTCAATGTTTAAAACATATTGTTGAAAAGCACATGGTAGGTTATTTAAAATATGAAAAATAAATATATGCTGGAAATAGAAAATCTTAACAATACTAAAAATATCATAATTTTAAGTAAAAAAAGTAGTATTAATCATTAACATTTAGTAACAGTAAAATAATTATTTTAAAAATTTTTAGAAATGTATCAATATAATATAATGATATATGGTAAGAAGTACAATCTTTTGATTAGAACGTTAACAATTCTTACAGACATAAAACAACAACAATAGTACACAGTCTTACCCCTAACTAGTATCTTGGTTGTTTGAAAAATTCTTACAGATAGAACAATAAATAAAGTTTAAGACTGAGTCTAGTTGATTCCATCAATAAATGACAATGATATAATTATTTTTATAGATTCCAAGTGACATGAGAGTCGGTAAAGATAAATGAGTTTCCTATATCTGAATTCCCAAGAAGGTTCATTGCACGTTCGAAGGCACCAATTGAAATAGTGAAAGATATTCCCTCAGGTGTAGGGTTGTTGACACTCTCTTCCAATGACTTCTTCATTATAGCTAAATTTCTAGAGGATATAGTTAATGAGTCCCTAGATTTAGTATGAAAGATAACTTCTTATGATGACTTGCCTGTGTGATTCGTTTCACCTAAAACACAATTAGTATAGAACTTAGATTGGTAGTTTAGTAAAACCATTTAACAAACCCAATTGGAATACATGCATACCTAAATGACCAGATCAAGTCTTTGGAATTGACAAATTTTTCAAAACAACCAATTTTCCTAATCCTTTACAAATCATTGTGACATCGCCCCCACCGCCATGACCATAAATGTTATCTTGAAGATTCAAGGAAGCTTAACACAACATATAGTATAAACTATCAAATGTGAATATATATAACAACTTTATTACAAGAAATGAGATCTACATAATAAGGAAAGTGGAACTTTTACCATTGAAAACTAGTCGCCATGTTGACATTCCTTGATTAATTATGTTAAGAGTTATATTTTGCAAATGTGAATTTAAAATAAAATTCATTATGTTCAGCTCCAATTTCAATGATAAGTTAAAGTACTATATTTTAGTACTTATACATCTTCAATCTGCCTAATGAGATTAATGTTAGCCTTATTAAAATAACAGTAATCTATTTATCCTTTGTATCATGTCAAAATTTTAGAATTTAAAGTAGATTAAACACGACCAAGTTCTTGATGTACAAAAATATAATATTATTTGTATTGGGTTATATTACTATTAATACAAATTTAAAAAGTTAAATACTTTTTCAGACCTTTGATCAAATAATTAGTAAGCTTTAATGAGGGAATTGTTAAAGGTCGTAAAAAGAAGTCAAACCTTATACAACAAACAAAAGAAGACAAAAAATCATCTTTGAAACACATCCACAAGCACAACCCATACAATAAATACAGAATTGAGAACTCATAATAAACACCTAAAGGTATTAATTAAACTTAGCACAAGATAGAGAGTTTGCAAATAGAAAAAAAATACTAACACAATTAAGGATGGTTCTTTGACGGTAATGACCACAATATAAAAGACGAGCACAAGAGAGGGGACAATGGTTATTGGGCTGTGAAGATAGACGAATGTTGACTGCTTACACGAAAATAAAGAGGGGTTCATTAAAGTAATGATAAAAACCTAATACAAAACGATGTCGTTTCTTGTTAAGGTAAACGATGTTGTTTTTCATTTTGTTAGAAGAAATATAGTACAATGTTGTTAGAAACAAAAAAATCATTGCCAAGTTGAAGACATTGCCATATTAGTTGTCACCTTTGCGTAACATAATTATTATTCTACATAGAGAAAAAAATTATTATTACAATACCTCAATGGCCGCCATAATATTGTTTGAAAATATTAGAACTTAATCACTTTAATTTATAATAATATTATAAGTTTATTACAAATAATTTGCTAAATATTACATTAAGTGAACAAATTCGATTGTACGGATGTTCACTTCTTATTAATCATTTTAGTAAAATAAAATATTCTTTGGAAATAATATTAAGTTAACTTATAAGAAATAATGCTAGGCAACAATATTTTCCAATATTCTTTTGTAAATGGTAATTAAAATTAAATATTAATAATTTCCAAATATTATGTTAATGATTGGTTGCATATATAACTGTAAAACAAATATTAGTGAACAATTTTGATTGTAGTATGAGTACTTCATATTAATCATTTTAACAAAATAAAAGATTTTATAAAAAGGTTTAATATTGGCAACGTTTATCTAGTTTGGTAGCAAAATATTGCAATTTTTTGTGACACTTAATTTCGTAGGTAAATCTGGGATTTGGCTGTGAATTTTATCTTCGTCGCCAAATATAATGAGTGACAAAAAGAATAAGCTAAGATGACGTCGTTTGTTTGACTACAAACGACGTTGTCCCTATTTGTTTAAACACAAAC
Source organism: Erythroxylum carthagenense (assembly GCA_026413575.1). Lineage (NCBI taxonomy): Eukaryota > Viridiplantae > Streptophyta > Magnoliopsida > Malpighiales > Erythroxylaceae > Erythroxylum > Erythroxylum carthagenense. Next base: position 58,507,152 of record JANZLD010000003.1, read on the forward strand.
ACATGAGACTCCTCTCTTCTTCCCTCTTTTTTCTTTTTCATCTATTCCTCTCTCAACATCGCCCAAATTGCTAAAACTAATCTTTCACACCCTATTGTCGATGAAAGAAGTTTGTTCTCCTCTCTTTGTCATCCGTCGTCTCCTGGTGCTTTGTCTCCAACTAGTGAGTGGTGTTGCTTTTGTTTTTTTAGGTCTCACAATAAACACCGAATGTATATGTTGATAATTGTCGGTCTCTTTTTATGCAGAATGTTGAGTTGTTTGAGTTATTTGCTGATGATATTGGCTGACATATAGTGGATATGTGTTATTGTAGTTGAAGAAAGGGAAAATAACGAAGTGTTTTTGTTAATTTAGGTTGATATGTGGTTGCACATTAGGTGTTTGCAGAAATTCCTGAACGATTGTTTTCTATTTCTTTCTAACTTTAATATAAGTAGGGTATAAAGAAGTGAAATGAACATCTATCCTTTTCTTTGTACGCACACATTGGATATTATGAAACCCACATGGGATGTTTGCCTTGTGAGAAAAGAGAGTTAGTAAAGTTGTACATTAAATGTTAATGTATATGTACAAGTCCCTCTTTTCTTCTTCTTCGTTTTTTTTTAAATTATCTATGCTTATAATCTAAATAAGCTAATAATATTCTTAGGTGTTTTTGATGATCAATAATAAGAGGACAATCTAGGCAAAAAGCTAGCTAAAAATGTCGTTTACTCGTGCAATTTGATTTTACATATTTCAAGGAATCATATGACCTACCTTCTTAGGTTATAATTAATTTTAATGATGTCCCTTCTTGTACATAATAATCAAAGAACATAACTTAAGTTTAAAATCGTATTTGTTTAAGATACGTGAGAGTTTAGTTAAATACTTCATAAGATGAACTATATTGTAATTTGCAACTATATTTACAATTAATAATAAATTCTTTTAAGATTGAAGATAAAAACAAATTTATTATATTAAATACAAAATTCCCTTATTTTGCAGGCTCTGTTTTATGATAAAGAGCGTCCATAATCGTTCGACGTCCTCCTTTGTAGTTTGCGATTGTCTGTCGATCCAGGCAAGTCATCTAACCCATTTACAATATGTTTTGCTTTACTAGTTGAAGTATTTGTGAGAAATTTTTTTGTGATATTTTGAGTATCATTGATGATAACATAAAGTTGTAATTAGTAGTAACTTTTATTGTCATGTAACAATTGAACGAGGATTGCATTTAATATAGATATTGTTTGAAACATTGAGACATAATAAACCTTTAGGATGATAAATAGGCTGAAACTAGTGATGTAGCTTCAATGAGGCTTATAGGTGAAAAATTCCATGAGGCTAGGAGCCACAACAAGAAATCTCTTTCTTAATTCACAGGTATAAACAACGTCACGTACCCTAGTGTTTCTTTTCTTATGAATTTTGTTTATGTAAACTTCAAGCAGGATGTGTTCTAGTTTTGTATTAATGCAAATGATGTGTTGGTTTTATGTACTGGTATGCAATATTCTTAGAAACATAGGATGGTATATAGGCTGAAAACCGGTGATGCAGCTTTGATGAGGTTTATTTTGAAAATTTTCATAAGCCCAGGAGTCGCAACGAGAAGTCCCTTTATTGATTCACAAGTATAAATAATTCCATGTATTTTAATTAATAGAAATTTCTATTGTTACGTAATTTTGAACGAGAAATGCATTAAATAATTCAATTATCTTCTTTAATTATATAGCTATATTGAAAAAAGATGGATGTCTTATCGAAAAATTTGTACAACATTAAATAGGCAATGAATGTCGTATTCGTTGTCCTTGCATTGATTGCTTAAATGTTGACTTTCAAAGTCAAGATGTGATATATAATCATTTGCTAATCCGAGGCATAGATAAATTCTATAGTCCATAACTTTATCATGGTGAATGTAAGGAAGCAAGTTGTAGTAGAAGTAATGGTACAAGTTATGATGATACTAACAATAATGATGTAGACGATTTGTGATGTTAATGATGATGGTGATGATGGGATTGACAAGATGTTAAACGATTATGAGAATTATGTAGAGACTGTGAATGAAACAGGTATGCCTAACATAATTGGTAGTATAAATGAAGATAATTTAGGGAAGTTATTGAAAGTTGCTCAAGAAGAACTATATCCAGGGTGCTCAAATTTCTTACAACTATCTTTTGTTATGAAGTTGTTCCATTTGATGGTCTATAGTAAATAGAGTAACAAGTGTTTTGACATGTTAATTGACTTACTTAACGATGCATTACCTGTTGGACACAAATTACTTAAATCTTACTATGATTCAAAAAAATTGTTAAGGGACCTTATATTAGGATATATTTCAATTCATGCATGTAAGTATGATTGTTTTCTACTTTGGAAGGCAAGTAAAGATGTTTAGGAGTGTCTGATTTGTGGTACATCAAGATGGCAAGTGGAAGATGGTAGAGGGAAAAAGATACCAAATAAAATCCTTCAATACTTTCCTATTAAACCATGACTACAAAAACTTTTTATGTCACAAAAAACAACGATGGATATAAGGTGGCATAAAGAGAAACACATTGATGATAACATTATGCGTCATAAAGCAGACTTAATTGCATGGAAAGAATTTGATAGAAAGTTTCCATGGTTTATAGGTCGTAAGTTCGACTTGGACTAGCCTCAGATGGATTTAATTCTTTCAATATTATGAGTACTTTGTAAAACATGTGGCTGATAATTCTAGTCCTATATAATTTACCTCCATGGAAGTATATGAATGAGCCTTTTATGTTATTGTCTTTCCTTATTCTAGGTCTTACTGCTCCTGGTAAGGATATCAATGTCTACATGCAACCATTGATTGATGACTTAAATGATTTAAGGCTAACATAACAAAAATGAAAAATCCTCACAACACTGAGTCCAAATCATTTATTGTCGTATGATAAGAATTTGTAAGTGTAATGTTTCCAAGTTATTATTCTATTAGTTAATACAATATAATCTATTATGTTCCAATTTTTGTATTCATATAATACAGCCAGACTCAACTGCATAGACAAGAGTGTGATAGGATCACACTCTACAAGCTGACACACTACAAGGAAGGTGAAGGTTGGCCTTCTGAAGAGGTGAAAAATAATTATGTAAGTATAAAAATTTTAATTTTAGAGTTTATTTATTTATGTTATACTAAGTCATAATATTTGAATTACATCTCAATTTTGTGTTTTAAATTGTAGGACAAGATGCAGCAATTGTTACAGAGAACATTATCTGATGGGAATGGGCCCGATGTAGATGACATTTACAATAATGTTCAAGGTATATCAAAGATCTTGAGCATGGCCCTAAGCCAATTGGTTCATCATTGTCACAACCAATATATGTAATGATGCTTCAAGGGGAGAACTGGTTGTTTAAGACTCAGTTACAATGTAATGAAGAAAAGTTATATCGAAAAAATTACAACTTAATGAGAAAAAACTAAATTTTACTAAAAGAGAGTTGATCAAGCTAAAAAAGATGGTCAAACAAATATATGGGTCACAATATGTTAGTAGTAGTGACGATGAGGAGTCTTAGTTTGTTAATAAATTTTTTTCTTAAGTTTTGTAATCAACATTTAATTACATGTTTTTTATAAAAAAACATTTTATTTTTAATTATGAAATATTTTGATTGTATTTTAATTTATTATTATTTAAACAATATGTCACCAACAATAATTACAAAATGTGATTGAATTATAATTCAAACCATGTTAAAAAATAACATTAACTAAAAATGTTGTTAATAATTACAATTAAATATCAAATTGGTAATAGGGAAGGTAAATTAAAAATAAATATCCGTCACTAAAAGTTTTTAGCTACAAATATAAGATCATCACCAAATCTTTTTACCTACGCTTTCCAGAACATCTCTAATAACATTTAGCTACCCTTTACTTTTCATAGTTAAACATATTCTGCTACAAAAATAAATCGTCAGTAAACATTATTATCTACGCCTAAGCTAACGAAACTAATTACATTTACCTACCAAAATTAAACGTGGCAATAAGTGATTTGCAACTATTTCTCCTCTCGTCACATATTCTTATTAGGGACTAATTAATGACCGTAGCAAAATCTTTTATGCAACGATTTCTTTGAAATGTCGCAGATAATTTTTTGCTACAAGCTTTTGTGACCATTTGTTCGACGATTTTTTAAGCTCAATACTTTTTGTGATGTGAAGCATGATCCTTTAGGAGTTTTCTAACTCAAAAATATAAAATTGGGTCTGTTATTAATTCTAAATCGTTAGTTTATCAAGTAGTTTATCTGAAATATGTAATTTACTTTTAAAATAATAATAATTGCATGTAAAAAAATCTCCTCAGTTTTCTAATTCTTGTATATAAACCATCAACTTAATAGCCTATTGTCATTATGTTTAGTATTTGAGGTCGATATTTATCTCAAATGATGACTAGCCTTAGGTTTGTCAAGGAGGTTCAACAACTAATAACCCATTACTTGAATGTATGATAAGATACAGGAGTTTAAAGCATCGAACAATTAAAATCCATTTTCTTTAAACATAAATTATACATGCATTAAAAGAGTGGGGCATTTCATCAAACACTATATATGAATTATCCTATATTCTCATTATTAACATACAAAGTTCCCAAATTAGCCAAATCATATCAGTATCACCAAACCAAACAACAATAATATCAAAAAAATCAACAATTAATAAAAACCAAATTTGAGAAGAGGGATTACCTTATTAACAATACATTGGACCGTTGGTTAGTTAGTGCACTGGTGACCGACAAAGGAGCTAGGAAAAGGACAGATGACACGAAAAAGAATGAAGGAAGAGCATAACTGGGCGACACGAAGAAGAAGAACAGATGATGAACAGAACAACGACACGAAGAAGAACTAGAGGAGAAGGAGATTGTCGTGCATGACTAGCTAGGTGAGGGGGAAGTGTGGAATTAAAGTTGTTTTGTATCAACAAAGCAAGGTCGTTTTATTTATTTATTTATTTTTACCTTTGAGTAACTTAAATGATTTTATTTTTTCTTGCAACAAAATGACGTTGTTGTATCATTTGTTTTAAAAGTTTTGTGCAACTTAAACAATGTCATTTTGCTTTTAACGCAAAATGACATCGTTTTTCTATCAAAGTTATTTTTAAAATGTAACAAAACAACATTGTTTTGTTTGTGATCACTGGGCCCCACCTTCTTGGTCCGTTCTGGCCTATAGGCTAGTTTGACCAAGTCGGGTTGGGTCAGATTATTCTTGACATCCTTGTGGATAAGGAGATGAGCTCCTTAAAGAAGAATAACACTTGGGAATTAAATGAGTCACCTGCTGGGAAGAAAGACTCAATAAGTGAGTCCACTTAATTAAAGTAAAATCAAATAATAGCATGAGATTCAAGGCAAGATTGGTGGTTAAAGCGTACTCACAAAAAAAAGACTGATTACACTGAGATATTTTATTCCGTTATGAAGCTAACCATCATTAGAGTTTTGTTGAGTATTATTACAGAAGAAGATTTACATTTGGAACAAATGGATTTGAAAATGGGTCGAATATTTGATATGTGAGATGAGTAAGAGTTTGTATGGATTGAAACAAGCTTCGCGATAGTGCTATAAAATCAATGCCTTTATGTGCAATAATAATTTGAAAGAAGTGACATGGATCATTGTTACTACTTTAATAAGTTTAATGATGGTTAATATTAATTTACTTCTATATATTGATGATATGCTGATTGTAGGTTCTAGCAAGAAGGAGATTAATAATTTAAAAAGGAAGTTGTCTAAAAGATTTAAGATGAAGAATTTAGATATGGCAAAGCAGATACTTAACATAAGAAGTTTTAGAGATTGGTCAATTGGAACATTAAAGTTGTCTTAGCAGTAGTATATTGAGAAGATGTTAAGTAGATTTTGCCATAACGATGTTAAGCCTAGGAGCACTCCATTGTCAAGTCTTCTTAAATTGTCCAAGGAGTAGTTGCCTAAAATTGTAGAGGAGTGAGAATATATGTCAATGGTACTATACGCTTTTGCAATTGGTAACCTTATATACACTATGGTTTGTACTGGACCAAACATAGCATATGCTATTAGAGTTGTTGGCAGTTTTATGTGAAATATAGGAAATGTGCATTGGGAAGTTATAAAACGGTTATTCAGATCCTTAAAGGGTACTTCAGGTATGACATTTTTCTTTGGCAAAAGCAAAGTGAAATTAGAAGGGTTCGTTGATGTTGCTCTTAGTCAGATTTTGACATTAGTAAGAGTACTTCGAGGTATATCTTCACTATAGACGGTTCATCTGTAAGTTGCCTAAAATTCAAATGTTTGTTTCCATGTCAACTACAGAGGTATAGTATGTGGCTATGTCTAAAGATAGCAAGGAGATGGTTTGGTTGAAATTTTTTCTAGAGGAGATAGGTAAGAAGCAAAATGAAAACGTGCTTTACACAGATAGCTATAGTGTTTTACAACTTGTGAAAATTTTAATAATCTATTTTAAGACCAAACATATACAACGCAAGTATCACTTTACTCACAATTTGGTTGATATAGGAGTGATGTGTTTGGAGAAGATTTCAGTTTGAAAAATCTAGCAGATATGCTCATTAAGTGTGTTAAAGTTGGAAAACTAAGGTTATGTAAGACCTCGGTTGATCTTTATGGCTAATGAGGTGCTCAAAGGTTGTTTGAGGTGTATGGGCAAGCTATTGGTTTCTTAGTTTGAGCATCAGTCTCCATATAGGAGATTGTTAGGATGTGAAGCCTGATAGAAATATTTAGTTTCCTTGTATTGCTAGAGATTGTATTTTATTTCTAGCATCAAATAATAGGAGATACAGAAAGTTAATTAGTATCCTAGTTTGGGTAGGATTTTGATTTCATATTCTATCATAGTCTAGGTAGGAATATGTTTTCATATTATATTATAGGTTTTTAATATATAAGGAACCTTAGTCCTAGGCTTGATAATTAAGCCTAAGCACAACCCAAAGTTAATGAATTGACCCAATATGACCAAGCTTTAGGCTAGACTCAAATTTTTTTAAATATTTTTTGGGCTTTGGACAGGAGTTACTAGCTCGAAACCCAAAAGTTTTAGCAAAAATAACAACATTATTCAAATTTTAAATTAAAAAATCAGGCCTATGTCTAAGCTCAATTAGGCTTCGAGCTGGGAGGGACTAGGACCATGTACTCTATCATTAGACACCATAAGATAAGAGAAAATGAGATTCCTAATGCCATTATAAAATGTTGGCACATTACTAAACCACGTAAAAATATTTTATCATTTAATTTTTATTTTTGCAAAATTATTATTATTATTATGTGTTTATGATTGTTGATATGAAATTGCAGAGTATAAGAGCTTACCCAAGACTTTTCTTGATTCACCACTTGATCTTCAACTAAGAAGAAGATTCGAACAAGAAGAGAAGAACAAAGTTTGTTTCAAGAGATTTGTAACTTGTACGGATAAGGATGCCACGTAGTAGGAAGTGATAACCTAGTAATAAAATGCCCCCTAGCACAATTAGTACAACTAGTTCCATCAATAATCACAAGGCACATCTCGTATGGAAGATGTTATTTTGTTGCTCATCACTTGACTCATGTGAGATTTATGTATTCAAGGCTTGGATTACCAACAATGCTGCATTAGACCCTTTAGCCTCGAATTCATCAACAAAGTCGTCCCCCTCAACACCTTCTTCCTTGTCGCTTTAAGTCAATTCAGGCATATCATCACACCTATGATCACTATTGTAAGTCATATCCTCCAATAACATATACACCTTTTGGTTAGGATACCTGCAAAACAAAAATCTCACATCTTCTTTTATTTATTTTCGAACCACCTTCCTTGTGTATAACCTAAAGCTACTCTCATCCTTAGTGTTTCACTCTTTAATAGGTTTTTTTACAACTAGATGTAAAATAAAAACTCGGCCTTTTATGACTCCTTCCTTATTATCTTCTTGAGTGAAGTGAATAATAAATGCTAATTCTCATGCAAATAGCATAAAGAAAACAAGTTAGGAGATCAAAGAATAAGAATAGCTCAAGTATAATTTGCAACGGTAATCTAGAATAAGAAAATATATTAAAATATGTCACAAATTGGCAAAATTTTTGGTAGGCCTATTTTGATAATCTTTTAAGGAGTAAAAATATGCAATATGGGTGTTAGTCAAAAAATATCATCAAGTACTATCAAATTGATGTATAGCACGTTCTCATATTCCTTACAGTTAAAAAAATATGTCAATTTTAAACCACAACACCTAAAAAGAAAACAATTCCTAGTGTAAATAGGATTGACTAAAAGTAGCCAATTTCAGTAATATTGACTTTCCTACCAATATGGAAATAATAGAAATAGGCAAGTAAGACTTCTTTCCTTGCAAGTACTGTGCCTTCGAAATTGGTAATACATTTTCACGATTAGGAAACCTAGTTTCCAAAAGCAACTTCACAAACTAAAAACTTTCCAAGAACCCAACTTTTTTTTAAAAGCAAAGGTGGCCAAAGCTACCTAAAGAGAATTGCCACCAAATTAAATTAGACAGACATTTCAAAACATGTAAAGACGAACTTCTTGACATAAAAGAAATCAACTAAGAAATAATTCAAGATTGATTAAGAACTCTAAGAATGCAAATTCAATAAGCATGAAATTATTCACATAACATGAATCAAGATAACATAGGCTCTGATACCAAATTGATATGAAATTGCATAATATAAAACCTTACCTAAGACTTTTCTTGATTCACCACTTGATCTTTAACTAAGAAGAAGATTCGAACAAAAAGAGAAGAACAAAGTTTGTTTCAAGAGATTTGTAACCCAACCTTCAAGAGCATGCATAACCCAATTTAAGTAAATTATGAATTGAACAACCCAAGACTGAAAGAAGAAAAACAAATAAAGACGTCCCTAATTGATGAAACAAAATCAATTAGATAAGTTGCATACAAAGCATAAAAATCGTGCAATGCATTCTAATTATTCAACAAGAATAATAATAACGATAAACCTCACAAAATATTGTCATAAAATTGTGTCCCTTTATGATAGCCGAACCTCCTTGTATATGGGAGAGGGGTTGACCAAAAATTAAGGAAAAGGAATCACCTTAAACCTATAATTACTTAACCTACTAGTAAACTAACTTTTAGGAAACAAGAGACCTTATAGGATTTGGTCAAGGAAACCTACTAATCTTTAATTACTTAACCTACTAGGAAACTAATTTTAGAAAACAAGAGACCTTGTAGGACTTGTTCAATTGTCCCTTACAAAGAAAATCTACTAATAGTAAATTCGGTCATAAGCCTTATTTGTCAAATTAGGTTGGCCCATCTTCTCTAAGACTTATTAAGTTAACTTGCCCAACAATACCCACAAGTGGATCTCTTTTGAAAGTTGACAATGGAATTTGAGTTGAAGACCTGGAACTCTTATCTCGAACACTTAAACTATTGACCCTGAATTGAGATGACATGTCACTAGCCCTTAGATCCATATCAGTTGTTGATCCTAACAAAATCTACTGAGAATATCAAATAAATTTTTGAAAAACAAACACGTTCATTGATCTAAAATTTATTAAAAAATAAATTAAAAAATATCATGAAAATAAGGACAATTTTCTATACTTAAAAAAGTAAAAGTTAAATAATTTGTACCAGGCATATACATAATTTAAAAGATTTGGTTATAATTATGAATCACATGAGGGTTTAAGATGTTAAAAATTATTGTATCTTAATTTAATAATTTTTTTTACTTTTTTGTTTGTTTACTAAGTCAACTATTGTTTGTTTACTAAGTCAAGTATTGTTTGTTTACTAAGTCAAATAATTTAGTTTCTTATTTCATAGGAAACTTGATCAATTTAAGGAAATTTACTAGAGAAGTTAGGTAGGATTTTGTTTTGAGTAGTAGCAAATGTTGAGTAGTGAAATCAAGTACTAATGTATTGTTTAATTCGGGTGTCATAAGTAATGAATAATATTTTTCCAATATTCACTCAGCTCCATCATTTAATGTTAATTTATTATTTTATTTTAGCTTTTTTTTTGGTTTTATGGTATCAAAGGCATGTCGAAGTACTTATAACATTGCTTTCTTCTTGTTTAACAAATTTGTCTTGTTGAAAGAGGTTGAAAGTTATAGAAAGACATAGTTAAAAAAATGGGAGTAATAGTTCAAACACTCAGTATAATGTTGAGAAGCTTGTAGGAACATGCTACAAGTATTGGAGAATGTATATAGAAGCTTATCTTTGAGGTCAAGACTTGTGGGAATTAGTTGCTAGTCTTGATGTAGAAATTCCTATAGACACTCTAAAAAAATGTCAAAAAATGAAGGAAATGAAAGATCTACTGCAATAAATCTCTTTTTGCTTTGAGGAATTCAATTAGCAAGGAGTTTATTAATCATGTTTGTGATCTCAATTCACCAAAAGAAGTATGTGAGACACTTGAAAGGCTATTTTCTAAAAAGAATATAGTAAGTTCACAATTGCTGGAGAATGAATTGACAATGCTCACACAAGAAAGCATGTTTATTTATGAATATTTCTTACAAGATAAGAGTATCTGTGCAAAAATTTTAGAATTATAAATGAATGATAAGATCAATGAAGCAAGATTGAGATTATTTCTTATTCAAAGATTAAGAAAGGATTACATTCCATTCATCACTTTAATTCAAAGATGGGCAAATCAACTTTCAATTGAAGAATTAGAAAGTTTGCTTTCTAATTAGGAAGCATTGACAATGCAAATGGCAAATAATTCTTGATCAGATTTTGTTCTAATATGAAAAGCGAAGAATCAAGATGAACATTGTAAGATCTAAGCAAGTGCCCACTATAGAGAATCTTATAGAATTCTCTTAATAAGCCACTATTAGCATGATCATTATATGGTAATATGGTGTATGATACTTAAATAATTGGCTTAGTGTAAGTAGGAGATTGTTGGTTTATGACCTAGAGCCAATTCGTTGGTTGTAGTTTAGTGACAAAATAATATGAAAGCATTATTTATCTTGTACAAATTTAGATGTATATGATAAAGTTCATGGGATAATTATACATTACAAATGAAATTATGATAAGATTATAATTATGAAATTTCTATTGCATTTATGTATTATCCCTAAATCGTTTTTAGTCATTGTTTTATTAAGACTTGACATTAATAGAAAGTAAAAAGACTAACACACATTATGTTTTCACTTATGAAAGAAGTAGTCGATCTTATAGATTAAAAAAGGAGATATTTAAATAAATATGTGGGTGCTTCTTAGATAATAAGTCCATTGAATTGACCCCATATAAGAAATCTATTTAGAACATTACTTATATATCTATGAAAATTCTCATTGTAATGGTTGTATAACTGATCATTTGACTTGAGATCTCCAAAGTTATCTTGTATATGAATTGCTACGTTTTATCTACTTATGACCTATTCTAATCATGGATAGTTTAGTAAGTAGACATTAGATGTAGCATGAACTATATAAAGATATTTATATGATCAATATATGATTCATCACCCTAAAGTAATTAGGGAGAATATTCTATTGTTCTCGATTTTTTTGAATTCGAAAAATCCTTGGCCAAGATCCAATAACGTTTGTAAATATTTTACTAATGTCATTAATTGAATCAATTGATAATCGTGGATAACTAATATAATTGGACTCAAAATAGAGTAAACATTAATTCTATATTCTAATTCTAATCAGAATATGGTATGATGAAAGAATTAAATTATACAAAAAAATTATGCACGGAAAGGTTAGTTAAAACCACTTTGACATTTCTAAATATTTAGGTGGTCATAATGTGTTGCTAGATGTGAATCTTGATCTATGAATACAAATTGTTTAATTAGATAATCAAAAATAAATTAAAGGAGTTTAATTTATCTAATCCTCAATATAATTTAGGGTTATAAGTTGTATCCATTTCCAACATATTTAGGAACCTAATGATCATACATAAAGATTGAGTTAAAGAGAGCAAAGATATTTTAACCAAGTTAAACTTCTTGTAAAATTTGGGAAATTTTATGATTAAATATGAGATATTTAATAAATAAGGATCAATATGAGATATTAGACCATATTTAGATATAATTGGTATTTAATTAGAATTTAATTATAATTAAATTACTAAAATGTCCAAAACCTATTATAAATGAACTTAAGTTCTAAGTGAGCTAGCACTCCTTACTTAACCCTCTCTGTAAGAGTTACAAAGTTCTTTCAACTTATTCTATGGATACCGTTAAACACTTTTGCAGAAAAAGTGGTTGAGATGGACCAATTTTGAAAATGGTTTGATAGATATGACAAGAAAATTATCAAGCATTAGAATAAGATACGAATACTATTGTACCAAGCCGTCTTACTTTAACCTTTTTAATGCTTCCCTCGTGATCCATAAAGTGTTGTTAGGGAGGAACTAGTTAGTTATCTCCTTCTTCATCTTCTCCTAAGTGTCAATAGGAGGTTTAGCCATACTAATGTCGTTGGAGGTTCTCGTTCTTTACCACAGCTTTGCATCATTTACCATATACATAGTCGTGATTGACACCTACTCCAAATTGCACACCTTTAACCCTGTAAAGTATTGACCTATGTCCCATAAGAAAGTTTCAAGCTTCTTCGCATTCCGCTTACCATCAAAAGTTAACTTATGCCTTTAGCACCTTCATTAAAGTGCTTTCGGCATGCCCAACATCCTATACTACAATGAAATACCTTAAGATCGTGATCTCCAATCTTTAATCCTCTTAGCCGCTATTTATTATTGCAACAATTGGATATGTGCCTTTAAAATCTCGAGCTAAGAAGAGTAAGAAATGACTTCTTCCTTCCCTTGAGGAATTGACCTTATGAGTGCCTCCACTCTATTGACATGCTCTGTCAAATTGTTGCCTCCTATTATATGAAAATGTGGTTCTGATACCAGTTATTACAAAGGTTTTCCTAAACACCGAACTTAGACCAAAGTCTTGTCTACTCTTTTATACAACAATCTCACTTAGGTCTATTTAAGTAAGATTCAGCCTTTTCACGTTATTATTGACCAACAAAACCTTATTTTCGAATGCCTCACAACCTTCGTAGTGTTTATTTGCATTCTTATAAGAAAACTATGAAAGTATTAAATAATTATAGGCAATAATAAATACATAAGAGCTACAGTAAAAACCAACCTTTATTGCTTCCCCAAAAGTATACAAAGGAATGATCTCTCTCAATGTGTGTCCTTCCTCTTTAGCTCTCTTCTCCTTAGGAGCAAGGCTTAAATAAGCTATTTATAGACGTCTTTGGCTTTACAATTTAGAATCTTAATTAAACTGAACTAACTGGATCATCTTTATTCTTATCAAATTACATCATAGTAACCAATCGGATGACAACCCCATCTAAATAGGTCTCTATCTAGTAGGATATAACTACATCACAACTAACAAGATACGAGATTACATTTAACTAGGAATGACACATCCATATTCATTAAGAATTGTACTATTTTTAGATGATCATCTCACATGATCTTTATCGTTTAGAGCAGATGCATATCTACTATGATTTTATCCGCCACACCATCCAAGATTTCCCATTGATGATGAGTCATCTCAGCCTAAAGCCTTTCATAGCACATTGATTCGGTCCAATGCTTACCTATGTTAAGTCCATTAGTCATGGTCCGTCTATTTGAGCACACATTAAATCCTTAAAGCTCTTGCATGTCTCCCTCATGTATGTAATCTAGTTAACCTTCAACTCAAGGTTTATCTCAAGCTATATTTTGGTCTCACATTCAAATCTTACATTTCGTCAAAGATTTCTGCCAATGTGCACTAATGCATGCCATCTCATTAACAATGTTTGTTTTCCTTGCCTACTAGCAAATTTTTGCCTTTTTCTGTCGTCCCAATGTCAAACATTGGTCAATGCTCTCCAATGCTTGCACAATTAAGACCGAAGGGTCTAATAGTAGGCCTTCTTATAATATGAAAGTCAGCTATCACTCTAACTTGCCTTTAGTGCACTTTTTACCTTAAGGGGATTATCACCTTTACTTTAACTATTATCTACTCTCTTGGAAAACTGATTAAAGGAGTATGCCTAGGCTTGAATTGGTCGATCAATAACTCTATGACTAACAAATCTCCCTTGAATTCTGTTAGGATTTATTCTAAATATATCCTATCTTTATTTTTGGCATTTTTATTGGATATGGGAATTTCCATAATTCTTG
>JANZLD010000003.1:58521605-58556047 GCA_026413575.1 Erythroxylum carthagenense
GTCTAAGTCATCATGTGGAGTTGCTGATTCCTTGAGTTCTTGAAGTTATTTGTCAGTTGCAGTATAGAAGAAAGTTTGTTGTTGATGAATTCATGTTGAATTTGTGCAGTGGATTGTTCATGTCCGTGGAAAACTTCTGATTTGGGAGTTTATTAATTTTTACTTGTTTTATTTGTTCTTTTGATTGAGTAAAAATAGTTAGGAAAAATCCTCTGACGAGATTAACACGAGTCGGTCGTGTTATCGGACGTGAAAATCTTTCACGAGTAGTTAGGTTGTGGGTTAATTACATAGATTGAGTGATACGGAGTTAGATCAATCTTGTGTAATTTTTGTGAACTACAGTGGAAGTAATCAATCTGGATGAGGGCCCCGCAGACGTAGACAAAGTGTGCCGAACTGCGTTACTAAACGTTGGTGTCTTTGTTATTTAGCTTTCTTGAGTTTTTACTTTGCTTGTTGGAAAAATAATTTTAGAAAGTTTGCGAAATATTCATAACTTAGAAAATACAAATTCAAATTTTAATGATTAATAAAAAGATATATATCGAACTACCATTGTCTACTAAAATTGTCTTGACTGTAAAATTCAAGGAGGTGGCCGAGATGACCATAACATCATAATTTAGATTTTATTATATTATGGAACTGACATCAAAAGATATCTCTTTCATTATTTGTTTCTTCGTTGCAGGCTTGCTTGCTAGGTTAATTTTGTTACGGTGGCCTTTCAGGCAAATTTTGAAATATGACTTGCTCATCTTTAGCTATCTCTTCACTATCATGTTAGTACCTTAGATTTGGGTGACTAGGCCATAGGGAATGACTGCCTCTGTTGCCTATCTGGTGAACATGATTGTGCCCTTTTGCACTTCCTTCCGCTTTCTTCCACAGGCCTATGAGACAAAAATTAACTAAGTTGTGCCCTTTGAAACAAGCTACGATACTTATATTCAAGTTCTGATAATCCTTTTTGTCATGTCCATAATTGTTATGTAATTGATGACATTTATATGCATTCTTACATTCACGTCCTTATTAGAGGGACTTGAGAGAGTTAAGAGATCTTTCTCTGAGACATAATTTAAGTTGTTGTTCAGCGCTGCATACCACTAAGACATGTATATGTTCCTCGTTTAGTGACTGCTCTTACCTGTTATCAATTCCCCTCCTCTCACTAGTTTGCTGCAGGAATGCCTCACCTCCTAACATTCTTTTGTTAGACCTACTTGCTCTTATTTTGCTAACTACACAGACTTGTCCGAAGGTCTCTTGAGTTCCTCCATGTCTACATATCTTTGGCCCCCTATAACCTATTGTTTCTCTTTAAGGTTATGTGCTTTGTCCATCGATAATGACCTTGGGTTGATACCTTTGCAAATTCTTCTCATAAAGCTACCAGTGCTATGAAACATGATTTAAGTACGAGATATGAGTTGTTCCCACGTTGAACCTTTGGGTGTAACGCATAGGTTTTCTTCCTGCATTTTGACTAAATCAATGAGTGTTATAGAATTTTGGGCCTTCACTTGTTGCTGGCAAAGTGAGATTTAAAGATCTTTAACTATATATGTAAATCATATTACAAACCTGCATGCAGGGTGAGGTTTCAATCTTTTGCACCCATCAATGTTAAGGATAAAGACTTGCATTTTAACGCATCTGAACTTCTGAAGGCGCTTACAGATATATAATCTCCTTAATTGTAATGACTACATGGTCAGTAGGGTGTGCCAATCTTTTGTACGTTAAGCTTGAATTTCGGTGGTGACGGTTCATTCACGATGGTTAAGTGAATAGGTTCTGATAAGCAGCCTCTAGATAGTCTTATCACGACACGTTTGTGGGCAGGACAGGAGCAGCGTTGTCCCTTCGAGGTCCTGCTGAATCGTTTGTGTGCTAATCTACGGATTGCTCTCCATCAGTTGGAACACCTCTTCTACATGTTAACTCGATTATGATCCACACTTGTCCATGCAACTGCACAAACAGTATTGTAAAGCTGACCATTGGAGGGGGCTTATACTGGTGTTCATCAATTTTCTCACCCTTGGTTCTTTGTTCATATGTACTGAAGTTAAATATTCATTAGCAAGCAATGAATTATGGTATTTATTGTCGCGGTTATTCCAATAATACCTTACAAATCAAAAAGAAAAAGACCAAATCTTAGAGCATAGGTGAGTTAGTAAGGGGCTCTCTTAATTTAAGTGAGATTATGGGTTTAAATTGTTTTTATGTATATAGTTGTTTAAAATTTAAGGCCAAAGCTTTGCTTCCTATAAAGAATCTATCCGACTTAAGTGAGGATTAATCTGAGTGTAACTAATTTAAAGATATTTTTTATAATTATGACTCTTTTAGAACACCTTATAAGTGAAAAAAATAAAGAAAAAGACCATAAAAGACCTGAAGTATCCATGAGCTCATTTCCATAAACCTCTGTTTTAAAAACCGGACCGGACCGCCCGGTCCGATCGGTCCTACCGGTGACCGATCAGTGGTCCGGTCCGGTTTATGCCACAAAACCGGTATTCAATTGACCTGGTGTGAACCGGTCAAAACCGGTCAATTGATCGGTTTTTGACCAGTCGGACCGGTCCGGTTCGACAATTTTTTTTATTTTTTATTTTTTATTTTTAATATTATATATAATTAAATATAATTATTGTATAATTATTACGTCACACCGATTTCACAGGTGGTTAAACCGGTCAAACCAATCAAACCAGTAATCAGTAAAACCACCGATTCAATGACTGGTCCGAATTTCAGACTATAGTCATAAACCATGGGCGCTGACCGGCAGATACACATGGGCCTATATACACATGCACGGACGCAGCAATATTGACTCCCACAGAACATGCCTAGTGGGACGCGTCCAAAATGTCATGTCCAATCAGAGGACAGGAACTTGGGAGTTGGGAGGAAAATTACTAAATTGCCCTGATCGTTTCATGCGCAGAGCTGGATAGAGAAGTGTCCAGCCTGGAGACGCTTCGACAGACGGTTAGCATCGTCGTTTCTTTGATTGCCAATCAACGGTTCAGATTTCTCCATACCCTCGACTATATATACCAAAAAAAGACAATATTACTGAATCACTGAGTTCTCATATACTTGTTTTCGTTTCACTTCTGCGACTCGTCTCGTTATCGTAAGCACAGACACCAAAGACATCGATCTCTGGTACGCTGTATTTGTCTCTGGAAAGAGAGAGAAGAGACCCGGTAAGGAATTTGCTCTGGAGAGCGCTTCGAGTGGTTAGATCCGAACTGCATTGCTTTTGGTTGGTGCCATTTTCTGCTGTTTTACGTGTCAGAGTTTCGGTCTTTGTGCTATATTTATGGATTCTGGGTTCATTTTTTTCATTGTTATTCCGTCATCTGTTTGTGATACCAATGTTGGTTTTCTATTCTCTGTTTGGTTGGCGAGAAAGTTTTTACTTTCTTTTAAATTCCTCCTTGCACTGAGTACTGGCGGGTATATGAGAGAGTGATTTTTGAGATTTCGAATTTAAAGTTTATGTATTATGCATTGTACTTTAGTGTATGTTGCTCATGATTTACGGCGAAATTTTATGAGAGTATACAAAAGGAATCTTCGATGTGTGTGGCTAAACTTATTATCGAATTTGAATGAATTGAGCGGCCTGTTTCACCTAATTGAGCTGTTGGTTGGTTGTTTGCTATTATACAAAGACATAATGATGAAACTTTTGATCACAAGGGTCCCGCACTTAGAAAAGAAAGAGAAGTATATGAAGTTGAAAAGATGTTGTGTGTCTTTCTTGACGCTGGAAAACGAAGAAACAAAGTGCACAGGCAACTAATATGGTAATATATTATATAAAAGACGTTTCATCAGGATGAAGTTGCAATTTTAATGGATTTCGAATAGATCAGTTATTTGATCAACTGTAGATTTGATAATTGGAATAGGGAAAAGCACTGCTTCCGGTTGCTTGGACAGGAATTAGTAATCATGTGGGGCCGCTGACTTCGATTATCCTTCGTCTTTCTTGTGGGAAAGATTGAAGGAGGACCCAATTCCATACGTAGTTAATAATTGTAAATTTGAAACTTGGTAAGTAAAAAATCTTGAGTTATGCTCGCATCTGTAGTTGTGGTCCACAAGTATCGTTTTCAAAAATTGAACTTTTGTTTGCTGAAGACTTAACCTAGGCCTTTCAAAATTGCAAAATGACATAAAGAACACTTTCAGGTTGTGCTTTATAATTTCTGGCCTATTTACTAGTTTTTATCTGTTCGTTACTAATCATTTTGAATTCGTATCTTCAATTATATAGTGAAGCTCAAAGATGGCTGAACGGAAATTCACCGTTGATCTAAATAAGGCTCTTGTTGTCCAGGTAAAGGACATTTTACTTTTAATTGAGCTTTTCATAGTTGTGGTTGTTCTGTACTTTAAGGTATCGTGTACGTTTTCCTTTTTTTTTTTTTTTTGTTTAAGATTAGAATGAAAAATGGTTTCCAGGGGATTGTCTTTAAGTGATACTCTTTCCTCCTTCAGTTACTTTGGTCATTTCGATAGTGGTTTAAAGTATATAGTTATTTATTCTGCATTTCTGTTTAGTATTCCACTTAACCTTGTGCAATGCATTTTTATGTTAATCCAACTTCTAGAGCAAGCTATAAGTTTCTCTTCCTTTTTTCTTTTAAGTTGTTATTACCTTTCCTTTGTGCCTTACACAATTCCACAATTTCTATTTCTTTTGGGCTCTGGTAAGTTCACCCCCAATCTAAGGCCCTTAAAGCCTTATCTTCTCTTCTTTTCCCTATTTTAGTGGTTAACTTCTTGATATTCTGTCACAGGTTGGTCATCTAGGAGAAGATTATGAGGAATGGATTCATCAGCCTATTGTTTCCAAGAAAGGGCCTCGATTGTTTGAAAATGATATTGTAGAGGTATATGTTTCTTTATATGGAACCTGCTGCGTGAATGTTGTTTCACTTGTGCAGGCACTTACATGAAATATGTTGCATTGGAACAGTTCTTGACTCGAACAGTTTGGTGGGCAATTCCAGTTATTTGGTTGCCAGTTGTATTTTGGTGTCTATCAATGTCTGTTCAGATGGGACATACTATTCAAGATATAGCTGCAATGGTGGTTTCTGGCATTTTTATATGGACCTTGATGGAGTACAGTTTGCACCGCTTCCTTTTCCACATAAAAACAAAGAGCTATTGGTTCGTCTTTCTGCTTTTTCAGTCTTATCACGTTGTGTATTGCTTCTCGTTGAACATTTAGTGAAATTCTTTCTTGTCTTTGCCAACTTCCTGTAGGGGGAATACCATACACTATCTTCTTCATGGTATCCATCATAAGCACCCTATGGATGATCTGAGGCTTGTTTTTCCACCAGCTGCAACAGCTGTTCTCCTATTTCCGGTACATAATACATACTGCTTTTAATTATAAGTTGTCTTCAAATTGTTGATAAACTAGTTATTGGTTCTTGAAAAATCGGGTATTTCCCTTCTCAATCTGTGTTCTAGTTTTTGTAAATTTTCTCGTTGCTTCCTCACTATCTATGGTACTCTGAACTATTAACAAATCTAATATGCTTCGGTGCTCAAAGTATTATGAAGCAGGCTGCTATAGTTTGACTATACCTTTGATAGATCTCTGTATAGGAAAGGTTGAAATGAAAATAGTCTTGTTTTCTGCATAAGTCACTTTAGGTATTAAGAGAGCCATCTTAGCCATATCCTGACTGCTGATGTTATTTGGGAGCTTCCACTGTGTTTACTAACGCTTCTGCGCAAGGCATGCTAGAAAACATAGTTGGCGTTAAATTTTGCAAATTAGTATCCCAGTTCTGCATCTTGTGTATGTTTATTTGTACACTACATACCGCTTGACATTCCAATTTGTTGTTTTCCAGTTCTGGAACTTGGCTAATCTTTTGGCTACCCCTTCTACTGCTCCGGCTTTGTTTGGAGGTGTTTTATTCGGATATGTGATATACGACTGCACCCATTACTACGTACACCATAGTCAACCCAAAAGCAACTTCCCAAAAGGTCTTAAGGTAGGAACGTTATACCCATAATTTGTGTTGTGTGGCATTGTTTGGATACAAAGGCGATAAGATAACTTCATCTATTTTCTGAAACCTGATTCTTTGGTTGACTGTTACTGAAAGTCTTATCTGTGCTTGCTAATTACGTTTGTGACTGGTGATCTGCAGAAATATCACATGAATCACCACTTCAGAATCCAAGATAAGGGCTTTGGAATCACATCTTCCTTCTGGGACAGAGTGTTTGGAACACTTCCTCCATCAAAACTGGAAGGGAAAAGTAGATAAGACAAGTTTTAGGTGGAAGGTGTAGGAAGATAGTGTCAAGGGGCATTCAAAGTCACGCGTTTAGTTTTGTGGAAAATTTCTTTATTCTTCAGTAGTATTAATTGATTGTGGGTTTGCATTGACCTCAGTGATGTCTGAATCAGAGTTGTAACTGGTCGTGAAGACTCAAATTTAAGATACCCTTGTATAATTTAAGTTTTGAGTTAATGTCGATCATATCTCTTTGCCCTTTTGGGAGCAATATTTAGATTCTGCAATTCTGTAGTTAACTTGAGACCAAACATCCTTGTGATTGAACTTCCTCAAAAATCCGTACTAAGGTAGTCAAGCTTGAAAAGTTTTACCCTGAAACATGCATCTCCTAATTCAAAACAATCACATAGTTATAGAGTGTCAAACATGCTTTCCCTTATAGCCAAGTAAAAATGATTACTACGAACAAAAAACAATTATAAATTTTAAGAATTTGATAAAAGGTCAAAATATTACCAAACATTTTTATCAATGTTCAAAATTTTACCAAATGTTTGATAAAACGTTTGGCATAAACCCAAATGTAGAGATAATTCAGAAGATCTTCCTCGTGTTTCTCTATTTATGGGTGATGAGATCTCTAATCCATCTGGCTCATGTTTCTCTGTTTGTGGGTGTGTGGCTTTTCTCTATTTCTCGTTGTGGGCGCTCGTCGTTTGGTCAGGTAGGCTTCTCGTGGTGGGCTTTTTCTTATTTCAGAGTGTAGTGCAATTTCTCCATATTTCAGTGTCTACGATTTGTTTATATCAAAGGCATATGTTATATTTTTTAATTTTAATTAAGATAATTGTTTATATAGGTAAGTATAGGAGACAAGTGCAGACAACTTTGGACCCATATTATCTGTTGTGGTAGGTTAAAGGTAACATATGGTCCCGACATGGTACTTTTCTTTGTCGATAGTTTCAATATGACATGCTTCCTCTGTAAGTGACTAACATGTTACAAATTACTATATCAAGTAATATTGGATGGTTGCTTGAAGTTATTGCTATTTTATGATAGAGTTGCTTGAATTTTACATGATATTGCATGGTTGCATGCATATTATTGTTGAATTTCATCCACAAAACATCTGAATTTCTTGTCTTATATGCTTATGAGTAGTGTAGAAATAATGTGTGGACTTCCAACATGGACTTTCACATTCATTTTCTAGTAATATTATAAGCTTCCATATTAGTTGAAATGCTTCTAAAATACCTTTAAAACTATGCATTCCTATCAGAATTGTTGTCATATATATCATCTATCAAAATGACTGTAATTTCTCTATTTTCGGTTCGTTTTTATGTCATGTTATGTTACTTGATCATCATTATATTTTGCGTGATTGATGGTCCTTTCATGGATTGGATGGATGACAACTATTAGGAGTAGATTTTCACCAAGTAAACTCCTACAAAGAAAGTAAAGTATTGACTTAGTTTACTATATATATATAAATATATAATAATGAAAAGAAAGCTTGTTCTCATCAAAAATCATAACTTTTAACTCTTATTGTCGATTCAGTTAGCATTCATCAAAGTAGCTTGTACAAGTGTTTGTATAAGTTGTTTACATATCATTATTTACTTGCCTTTTGTAGGGTTATTCTTGCCATGTATAGCGTTATAATGACTCAGTGTAAAACCTTAAAGTTATGTTATGATGGATACTTTAAGAAAGATTCCAAGTTGAGTTTTGAAGGTGGGTTATCAAGTTATTTTTAAAAAGTTGATCTTGACTTTATCAGTTATAGATAAATTTGTGAGATAGGGAAGGAACTTAGATACTTAGATGTTGACAAGACTTATTTTAGAGTTCATGGTTTTATATCATCAATAAGTCTTTAAGGCTCATAGAATCCAATGAAAGTTGCATTAGGTTAATTAACTTTTTAAAACTACATGGGACAGTTAAGGTGTATCTTACATACAAACTTGATGATCCAATTATGGCTCCAAAAGTTTTGGCTTTGATAGGTAATGTTGAGGATTTGGGATTTGATGAGGATGTTGTGCACGATGAAGTTAATGTAGATATCATTGAAGAAGATAGAATTAATGAGTATGTGGGCATTTGTGATAATGAAATTGAAATTAATAATGAATCTAAAGGTGATGATGAAGCTAAAGATGGTAATGAAATAGAAGGTGAAGATGATAAAGAAGTTGACAGAGTACAAAATACATTTGTTGTTTTAATTCCAGACTGCCACCAAATAATGAAGATTTACTCTAGTGATTATGGAAGTTTATTGATAGTAACGAGTACCCTAGTGGAGAGGAGCCTAGGGAGCCCATTAGAAGACCTAGCATAAGTGTTAGACATGAACTGGGTAGTAGTATGTTATATTGGACACTAGGTATTGAGTTTGGCAATACTAAAGAGTTTAAAGATATTGTTGTTGATTATTCAATAGCAATAGGGTTTAATATCCGATGGAAGAAAAAGTGAGGCTAAACAAATTAGAGTTGGATGCGTTAATGGGAATTATATGCAGTCTATGATAACAATGACAAATGTTTCAAAATAAAAACATATAGTTTTGAGAATATAAGTTTCATAATAAACAAGCTTAGAATGGTATCAACAAATTTTTTAGCTAGACACTTCTGGAACAGAATTATAAAGAAAACTAACATTACCACTAAAGATGATTAAAGAATGCAAGTAGAAGTTGAACATGTTTGTTAATTCTACTATGTGTAGGGCTGCTAAGAGGAATTAAAGAAGGAGAGCATCATACTTTGCTCATGAATATTCCAAGTTACAAGGTTATATCAAGGAGTTGAAACATAGCAATCTCGGATCAACAATGAAACTGTAACTATTAAATAATCAAGAAACCTCATTGTTGTAATTCAAGAGGTTGTACATTTATTGTGGAGCTATGAAAGAAGTATGGAGGCACTTGAGGAACATACTTTGGATAGATGGTTGTTTCTTGAGGACAAAATTTCAAGTGAAACTAATCAGTGCAGTTAGAAAGGATGGAGACAGAGGCAAGTATCTAATAGCATGGACAGTTGTTGGAGTTGAAAATATTAATTCATATAGTTAGTTCTTGTCACTCCTATTAGCTGATTTGGAGTTAGAACATGGAGATAGAGTCACAATAATTTTTGACATGTAAAAAATACATAATTATAGACTTGCATTTTCTTTACTTATTATCTGTATGATAAGTTCTTATATTATGTTATTTGATAGTTATTTTATAACTTACGTATCTAAGGATTAATAAGAGTTGTTAAGGAGACGCTTCTAAATGCATGTTATAAAATTTGCATCAAACATATTTACCATAATTAGCATGTACAATGGAGTGGTAAGGACTTGAGGAGAAAATTTTGGGCATGTGTATGGTCTATGTATATCGAAGACCTCAATAAGCAACTAAATAAATAAAATACATTTAAACCTAGGTGTGTTTTTGCTTTGCATGAATATCCACAAGAGAGTTGGGCTACACCATACTAATCATTTGAGTCAACAAGTTCAATCAATGAGAGTAACCTGAGTGACAATTTCAACAGATAGGTCCTTATAGCAAAAGAGACTAGTGATAGATACATTAGAAACCTTAAGGATAAAGGTGATGAGGAGACATGCTAAAAAGAGGTTATATGCATATTTATAGAATTTGATATTTCACCTGTAGTTGTGAAGAAACTTGAAAAAAACAAGGAGGCAATGAAATAAAGAATTGTGTGAAATGGTGATGGGGTATATGAGGTTAATAACTAGGATGGAAAGCATATTGTATGACTAAGAACGGAAAATTATTATAGTTATAGAGTGGGACCTCTATGTTACCCATACAAACATACTATTTGTGCAATCAATCACCCCAAACAAAAATTAGAGGCATTTATGAATGACTAATAAAGTATGATTATATGTTGCAACTTATTAAGGGAGTGATCTTTTAGTCATTGAACGATTATAAGAAATACATACACCAGTTAAGAGGGTGAGGTTAAGAGGGCCAAAAATGAAACAGAGTGAAAATGTAGGAAATGTACGAAGTGTAAGTAAGGTGATGTAAAAGGATCAAGTGTAAAATTATAGAAAATGTGATGTTTGTGGACACAATAGTAGAACATGTAATGTAACAAACTTAATGAACAATATGTTAATGTAAGTGATAACACTTTTATACCTTTTTTAATTTTAATAAAAGCCTAATTTGGTCTTCCAACTTAGGTTCGAGTTGCACAAAAGTCCTGCAACTTTTTTTTGGGCCTAGTAACCTTAAACTTTCCTCAACTTTCTCTTTTAACCCTAACTTCACTAAGAGATTGAGTTTGTCTAACATGCTCTACCCAGGTAGTGTTGGATTTGTTAGAATGAATAAAAAGAAGGGAAATTTCATTATTTTGCTATCAAAAAAGAACATAATGTTAATAACTCAACATACATTTCCAACATTTTTTCCTGTCATTTTTCTCTACCTGCCATCGATCTCCAGCATCTGTGCATATGTAAATATCTCTAGTAAATGTCAAGCTTTTTATATCTCCGACTTCCATCTCTAGCCTATTGATTCAATTAAGGTGCCTTTATCTCCTACACTATACAGGCATTATGGGTTTTGTTGCTTCTTATGGGTTCATTTAATTTTTGTTGCTTCATGTGGGTTCATCCATTGTTTCCTAATAATTCAAACATTGCTTGCTGCTAACCCCAATTCACCATTGCTTAGTTGTTTCTAAATCAGTCATTGTTGCAGTCATATTATAAACATATGCGATTATGTATATTATACTAAGATATATTAGGATATGCAAATTATAGAGGACTAATTTATTTTGATAGGTGTTTTTTGTAATACTTTAATTTATTTTGTGCTTATAGCAGCAAAATAAATTTTAAGTAAAACACAATTCAATAGGTGTTTGATGTTATACTTTAATTTATTTTGAACTTATAGGAACAAACCTTATTCAAGTTATAGGAGAAAACCTAATTTTATAGACTATTAGTAACATTTAGTACACTAATTTCATGTTGGTTTTTTTGTTACATTTTAATTTCCTAACCCTTATTTTTATTTTTATTTTGTATAGGATTTTGTCAATTGTAATGGATGGTGAATCTTCAAACTCAACCGGAAGGGGTCCTAGTGAAAAACAATATGGTGAGGAGGTTTTCGGTCATTATGGAAGTCGAAATTATTTGATTACTTCTTAGACCAATGACAATTATGGAAGAAGATTTTATGAGCATCCCAACTATAAGGTATTTTCCTTATTAATAATAAATTTATTGGTATTTAGAAAGATAAATGTTATTAATAATTAATAATATTTTTTGCAATAGTATTACATGAAGGGGGGTGTAAATTTTTTTGATATATAGATAAAGATTTCAATGAAAAGGTAAAATACATTATAAATAAATAAATACTTGAGAATAAAGGGTTAAAGGTTAAGAACAAGAACAAGAACTTGAAAGTTGGTATATGCATAGATAATGTGCACGAGCTATAAGGTGAATTGGCATAAGTGAACGTAGCATTAAAATGTACAATATCTAAGATAAGAAGATTGCAGAGAGGCGATATATGATTATAGTCTATGTGTTATAATATTTTTAGCTATTTTTATAACTATAATTATCGAAATGAACTTCAAAAAATTTGATGTTGTGTTATGGTAATTTGTTAATACTATTTTGATAGATTAAGAATTTATTGTACTTATAAGGACAAATATATTGTTAGCTTTTATAGTGATATTTGTAGTTCATCTTGTATCCAATTGTTGGTGAATTAAATGGACATGATATCCATAACAACTCCAAAATGGTGATTTTAACACTTAACCAACTCTCAAATGATATAAGTACTATAACAACTCTAACATTCATTTCACTAACTTCCATTTCACCAACTTCCAGTGTGTCACAATAACAAGCAATTTCACAACTCCAAATTCCAACTTCAAATTCCAAGAAATTTTAAGCTCATTACAACTTCAATTTCCAAACAAGTTTGAAATGGAACAAGTTCACATAGAGAAATTCACTACAAGTTCAAAAATCAAGTTTCACTTTCTTTCAAGGTTGAATCTCCAAACCTTCTTCTCTTTGCACCCATCTCTTTGTATAAGGCAGATGAAGTGATGTTATTTCTACCATTCTATTGCAATCCTCTTGGTTAAAAGTTAAATTTAGTTTGGGTATTAGAATCTACAATAATGGATCTTTTTGAGTTGCCAAGCCTCATGACATGAATATTACCACCATGATTTTAAAACACAAAAATGAGCATGTTTATTTAAAACAAAATTTAAAACACTAATATTAACATATTCCAAATTTTAATCAACTTACATGACTCAATTAAGCTAGTTGACTCATAAAATGTACTCCATGTCCACTCATCCTTCTCTATTTGCCTCTTCCCCTGGTCCTTCCTCTACCTCTTCCTCTTCCTCTGCTTCTAATCATTGTTTGCATGCTTTCTTAATCATTGTGAGTCTCTTTAGCATGTGTAACATTTATTAATGCAAGATATGTTGAATTTATGGATTGAACTCCTTAATAGATGTAGGATACCTGTCTAGTTTTCTTTGGATTGATATTAGTTTGGATACAAAAAAATAATTTTATTAGATCTAATATACTTATTCGATCAAATAAGTACATTGTGTCTAAATATTAGTAATGGATGATCTCAGTACCTATATATATATAGCTACCTTGTGTCAGAATATTGGTACAAGATGATCTTGGCACAATTTACTTATTTGAAATATATATATCAATGTTTGAAATATATATATATATATAGGTACCAAGATCATCCATTAGTGATATTTTGACACAATGTACTTATTTGATCAAATAAATATATTAGATCTAATAAAATTGTTTTGTTGTATCCAAACTAATATCAATCCAAAGAAAAATAGACAAGTATCCTACATCTATTAAGGGGTTTCAAACATTGATTAAATCAAATAAGTACCTGGTGTCAGAATATTGGTACAAGATAATCTTAGTACCTATATATATTTTTCAAACATTGACTAGTTAGTAACAAAATGATAATATAAAAATAAGTTACATAATTAATAAGAAATTTCTTACATTTATCGGATTTTTGCATGATCTTTAGTTATGCCTATGTTGTCTATATTTGGTGGAAGTCAGTCTTCTTTCATATCTAGTCTCTTTTCCTATTTTAAGTTACTCAAATTTCTCTTTCCCCCTATTTTTTTTAGGTGGACCAAGCATTTTCCTTTTACAAGTGGCTCAATAACTTCATATAGAGGCCAAAATCTTTATCTATCAAGTGATTTGAGGGAATACTTGTATGCTTGTAGGTACCTCTCCTTGTTATACAATTTGTCAATGTAATCATCTAGATTTTGGAGGTTTTAGAAAATGGCAACCATATTACAAGGGTATGGAATCCCTATCAAAGCCTAATATCTGGAAATACAAGTACAAATACTAATTTTCACCTAGAGCCTTATCTAATCTATACTTAACTTTATATCCATCATCTTCATTCCAATTAACAAAGCAAGTAAACTTCTATTTCTTATTATCCTCTAATATGTCCTGAAATCTTAGTGGTATGTTGCTATCTCATTTATCCCGAAAATTCTTTTTTATATGCATCCTCTTCATTGCCATCTTCTTGATATGCTTTAACATGCTAATTCAGCCTTGCCTATATGATCTAATCGTTAAAGGTATCACTCGTGTTATTATCCATACAATCACACTTAAATCAATAACAAATGTTGTCTTAACTATAATCCAAACTGAAACTTTAGATGGTCCCTATTCTAACTTAATCTCCCATTAACATAAATATGCCTTGTACACGTTATATGCTCAACATTCGATAATATTATTTTTATTGCATGTTGAACCTAAACAATAATATAAACAAATAAAAATAAAAGTTTTTTTTATTTTTATTAATTGCATAGATATAAACATATATTATTAATTCAATATAGATATGCCTTTTGTATGTTAGATATGAATGTGAAACCATTTCCATCTCCAAATTGTATATCTAAAACAAGAAGCTCTAGAAACCACTTTCACGTTACAAGACACTGAACATCAACCCCACCCCATGTAATAAGAAACATTTTATTGTTTCCATCCTTTCCAACAGTAGCCAATAAATATCCTTTATATATTCCTTCAAAAAACATCTATCTAGTCCTGTTATTGTTCTAAAATCTTCAATCCAACCCCTTTTACAAGCACTAAAACAAGCATAGCACCTTATAAATATCCTTTTACCTTCATCATTAATGCTTGTTCTAATTACCTATATTGTCCTTAGGTTTTTGGTCTTCACCTCTTCTCCATACCCTAAGAGTTTAGCAAATTCCTCTATATGACACTTATGCATCATTTTGATGATTGTTGCTTTTACTCTCTTACAAGTGTTAAAGCTCACATCCACCTTTAGCTCCTTCCTTAATAAAGCCTTTAACTAAAAAACCATGAGATTGGGTTATAACTCAATCTTGTCTTTGGCTTGTAATCCATTTTGATATGATGATCTTATTGATGTTTGTTATTGTATAACTATGCTTAGGTTTATATCTCTTAATGAAAAGACTGTTGTCATTTATCTCCAAACTTACAAAAAAAAACCAAGGGTGTTATGATCTCCATATCACTTTTACTGGAGACTTCTTACTTTTATGTATTTCAGACCCAAACTCTTCACAATGGAGTATCTAATCATAGCCTCCTTAAAATCTTTTACATTTTTAGACTTCAAACCTACATCCTAAATAGGAACATTATATTTTAGAACATAATATAGGTTTTTACATTTACCTCTTCTTCATCCACTATCAACATATTCATCCAAACTTATATAGTAGTGACCCTAGTCATCACCTTTAATATAATAGTTGTCTTTTTTTAAAACAAAATCCTCATGGTCATCTTTATGTCCTTTTTCATTTTCGTGATTTTCATCATTATTATTCACACCCTCATCTTTATTTCTTTTCCTGGACTTCCTCTCTTTATATTTTGATTTGACAGCTTAGAGTTTATCATCATCTCTTTCACTTTCTCATTCCAAATTAGTCATTAGATCACTATCACTATCATCATTTTTTGTAAATTTATTGTGCACATCCTCACTAGGCATATTATCATCAGCAGAAGCATTAGGCACATTATCTTCATTAATTGCATCATGCTCAATATTTACACCATCATACATAGTATTAACACCATCATACTCCATAGTAACATCATCTTTGTAACATCCCATGTTTAGGGCTAGACCCCAAAATCATAAATTGAGTGTACTATGATAAATTAGAAGTACATTGCATGCTCATGCACCATTGTATATTCACACACATGTTAATATTTATTTTTGATACATTAAAATAATTGTACATGCATTCATTGACATTTTTGTGTATAATTGATTTATAAATGCGATTAAAATAAAAATTGTGAGTTATTTGCATTAAAATTTTATTTGGAGACCATTAGTATTATTTCAAAATTTTTGATGAAATTTAGAAAATTTTAGAAATTTTATTTTGAGACCATTAGTATTATTTCAAAATTTTTGGTGAATTTTAAAAATTTTTTGAAAATTTTGGGTACATTTGGAGTAGGCAAATGTTAAGTGGTAGGATAGATTGATACATGAAAAAAATTAGATGATTAAGCTTAAAATTGAGAGACATTTGGCATAGTTAGATGTGTGACAAATAGACTAGTAAGTAAATGACAATTGGACCAATTAATGTGTGACATGTGGACCAATAGATAAGAGACAAATGGTAGGATATCTAATGGACAAATGCAAGACCTGCAAAATGACATGTGTCAATGAAGGATGAAGACATCTAGCATTCCATAGGGGGCAAACTTTCTGCTGGATCTTTCTACACCTCTTTCCTTGCTCTCCACCGAAACTCACTCCAAGCTTCCTTCTCTTCATTTTGATCTAATCCTTGCTTAATTGTTACATTAAAGCTAGACATCGATCCTTCACAAAATAGCTAAGAACGAGCTATCCACGTGAGAGGCTTAGTTAATCTGAAGTGTTGAGCTGAAATTGGAAGCTTGAAAAGTAGGTAGCAATATGATCTTTATGATATGTTTAGTAGTACGATAATGATGCCTGAATTGGAATGACATATATGAGATATTGGTGAAGATGTGTGCTGGAATGTTATGAACTGAAGAATTTTCACTGAATAGACTTTGGTATTTTGATTATATCTTGAACTACAGATTTCCAAATATGTTGATTATTGATTCAGAATAAATTATAGGCATATTTCTACAACTTTCCTGAATAAGTAGAATGTTCGTTCTATCTCTAAGTAATTCAAAATCTGGCTGGAAGTAGAGTTAGGAGTTCTGTTACAGTTTAGAATAGTCTAAACTGTTTTGGGTATAACTTTCAATATACTAAATCAAATTGCATGATTTGGTGTTATTAGAAATTGGAAACAAAGTGGAACAATTGTCTAGAAGAAATTGATATTGAAATTCACCATTTTTCTTGTCATAATGATCATGCAAAGTTATCCCGAAAGAGGGTGCTAGGATAAAAATGCTGAGTTATGTTGGAATTTGATAACTGTCATGTTTTTACTGAACATGCTTTGGTATTTGGGATATATTTTGATCTATAGATTTCCAAGTGAAATAATTCTTTATTTAAATTGAATTAGAGACATTTGGTTATAAATGTGAAGAGAAATTGAAATTGAATTATGTCCTTAAGGGTCTTGAAATTTAGCTTGAAAGTGAGTATTGGCTTAGGCAATAGCACTAGCAAGGATAGAAATCATGTCCTGTTGTTATTGAATAAACTGTATCGATATACACCGAATCAAACAAAGGTTCTTCACAAAAGTTATAGCTTATTCTCTTAGCTTTCGATTGGTATAAAGTTTGTAATTTTTGGATATTAGAATTGAGAGATATGAGGTGTACATCTTGAATGCATGATTATGCATTAACCAAAATTTCAAATGTACACAGTCTGTAGTATTTTGAGCATAACTCATAAAATAATGAATCAAATTGTATTATCTTGGTATCATTAGAAATTTAAGGAAGTGTTATCAAATTACCTCATTTTTCTATAAGGAAGTGTTATCTTGGAGAACAATTTTCTAGAAGGAAGTGTTATAAAATTACTTCATTTTCTTGATGAGAATGATCATACAAGATAGACCCAAAAGTTGGTTTTTAAAAGGAAGCTAGAATAGTGAATGAGTGTGTGAACTTTGGTACTATTGGAGTACAATTAATATGTATATCAATTTGTTATAGAAATATACCTGAGAATTTGTCATTGCACATGCATGATACATGATACATGATACATTTATATATATGTTTACCTAGTTACATAAGCAGTACAGTAATGTTAAAGTGTTTTATTGTATATAGGAGAGCAAGTAGGACGACCATTTCATGATATTACCATAATGTCAAGGCAATAGGCATAAGAGAGCAATAGTAAGTAACCGAAGATGGTCTCACTTTAATTTGATCTGATATTACTAAATTGAATTTGATATGTGATGAATATGTACTAATTATGTACTGGATTCCAGACATGAAATGTTTGAGGAGTTTTGATGCATGCGAATATCATTAGAAGTGCTACTTGTATGTGAATGAGACTGCCTAAGTGATTCTCAACTAAATGTGACCGAATTCTATGACTGACTATATTGACTGAGATAAAGTGAATGAAAGTGATTGACTGTATTGAATGAATTGTGGCATGCATTTCATTTCAATACATGTAATATAAAGGTAGTTGTGACTGGTGTTGCTACTGATTGAGACTGCTACTGAAAAGAGCTTAAAGCTCAATCAGATGTGGTTAGAGCCTAAGGCTCACTGTGATAAACAAGCCCGATGAAACAGAATACTGAAAAAACACACAGTCACAACAATGTAAAAATGAATGTGAGTCTTATACATATAGCATTCATATATGATTTGAATTCATTGAATGATTTCTAAAGCTGTAAGAATGTTATATGTTTAAATACATGTCAAGTATAACAAAGTGATAGTTTGATTAAATTGTTTAACTGAAATACAATTTGTTTATGATAGAACTTGATGCTAATCAAGTTGATATGAACTGCGTGACAATATATTTATGATTGATTGAGTTTTATAATATGAGGGAATCATCGAGGATGGTTACTCTACTGAGTTCGCAAAAATCATCAAAATTGTACCGTTGACAATTTCAGGTTCAAAAGTGAGACGACCTAGCTTCTAAGACTCCATAGAAACATATTTTATGTAACTTTGACGATCAGATATGGCTCAAAGGTCTGTCAGTTGGGAATTGATGACATAGTTTGTTAATATCTTTTGTTATTCCTCATGTTTTAAGCATACTGTGTAGACTGAGTTGTTATGCTCATAGGATGGTGTTATGTAAACTTGGATGTTGAACTTAAAGCTACAATTTATATTAAGGTCATGATGATCAATGAGGAAATTTTGGATTTTAGCAAATGTGTGATTGTGATTTTTATTATGATTCCATGTGATAAATTAAAAGTGAGATAGTTAACACATAATTTTTGTCAAGCATGTGCACGTGTGACCGAAGGGCGCACATGCATGTGTCAGATAGAAGTGGGTATTACAATCTTGCTCATAATTTTTAAATTCATGCTTTAAATTTAGAACATTAGGCTCACCATCATGCACATTATTCAAAACTTCATGCTCAATATGCACATCTTTAGAAAGCATATCACTATCATAATTGTCATTTAATAATACAAGTTTTTCTTTAATGTTTGCTCTATCATCTATATTACTTACTCCCAAGATAAGCAGTTCATCCTCTGTATAATGATTATCTTCTTCTTCATATTTGTTAGATCTATGTTATCATCACCATCATCCATATTATTTGCTTTTGATGCTTTCTTTTCATTAAACTCACCTTCAAAATAAACCCCCACTCGTTCATGATTTTCAATAATATAAATCAATTCAATTGTTTTTTAATCATCTATAATCTTAAGCAACCAACCTTCTTCATGTTTATTTGACTACCTATAATACAATTTATCTAATCTATCATACTACTTTAGCTTAACGGTTCCCACGATACTAAACCAACATAATTTGGTTGAGTCAATAACTTCAACTAATATTTTACTGCCACTAATGTATTGAAATGAATTCTGTCTATCAACTTCTCCCTTATATTGAAACATAATTCCTTTTGTAATGGGATTCTACATCATAATAAAATAAGAATTAAAAGAGCAATAAGTTATTAAACCATAATTATACAGCAAATCCCCAGTTTAATAATAGTAACTTTCATTGTAAATTTAAATCCCTAATTTATGCGGGAAATGTAACCTTAGAAATTAGGAAATCGCTAACTCACCTCACTATAGACTAATTAGTCATACCATACCAATGAGAATCTCCTTTGTCACAAAGATATCTCTCCTAATCCTCTAAGGCCATAACATGCATACAAGAATGGCTATTGTCATGAAGATCTTCTTCCTACTCCTCAATCACGAGTATCATGTCTTCCTCCACTCAATTGCCAACATCCTCATGAATTCCTATTTATGCATTGAATTGCCAATTTAATAATAGTAGATTCTATAGAAATTGAAATTCCCAATTTAAGCATAAACTGAATCCTACCATGGACCAATTATCCATGCTATGCCAACGAGAATCTTCTTCCTTCTCTTTTGTCACAAAGATATCCCTTTTAATCCTATAAGGTCAATCTCTTCCTCCACCCTCAATTCCAACCTCCTCCTTGACTCTGTCATTTTTCTTCTTTCTATTACTATCAAAATAATGAGTTCATGTTTAAGGGCCAAGATTTCTTACAAAAGGCCAACATTTGCTATTGTGTGTACACATTAAACTAAACATTGCATTTAAACACTCCCTCAATAACAAAAATAAGTTACAATTGTAGGATAATAAATACTGATTAACAAGTCATTACAGCTTGACATGTTGCTATAGGGGCAGATTGTATTATACAAATTTAATCTCCTAGTGAAGTCAGGGTTAAAAGAGAGAGTTTTGGAAAGTTTAAGGTTGCTTGGGCAAAAAGAACTTAGGAATTTTATACAGCTTGCCTATAAATTGGAGGACCAATTTGGGCTTTTTCTATTTTAATGTGGTTATCAATGTTAACAATATGCATATTATATTGTAAATTGAAAAAACTTTAACTAAAGGGCCTTATATAAGACAATTGCCAAGGTAACTCTACGATGGTAACTTAATGATTCTTATATCTTACAAATTATAGTAGTGCCCATTTGACCTAAATTATATTCAATAAACCTAGATTCAAAGTTGTACGTCAGATACTGAGGAATGTCATCATAGTAAACAATGCATTCGTATAAGTTATTCTCATTTAAAACTCATATGCATATTCATTAGTAGGTTGATCAATTTTGAACTCAAAAGTATATTCATTAGTAGGTTATCAACATTTAATTCATATGCATGCTTATTAACTTGTTGGTTCATAAGTTGTTAGTTCTACAAACACTACTTAAAGGGAATATAGATAAATCGATCCAAGATATTTTAAATTTTCATTTGAACCAAGAGGTCCTATGTTTAAAGATAAGTCTACTATCACTTTAAGGCAACTACAAGCTAAATAATTAGGACTAGCAGCTAACAAGTTGACAAACTAGGAAATTGATTTGCTGTATTAATGTATTTTAATAGATGACTTTCTACAAAAAAAAGTATTTTAATAGATGACAATTGATTTGGTGTATTTTGTAACTAAATCATACATTTGCTACTCAAATTGAATGAAAATTGTTAATTTGATCAAATGTTTGTTGTATATATGATAAATGCACGACAAGTATGTATATATGATACATCTTACGTATAGGGAGATTTTATATTATACTGATTTAGCGGTGTATCAACTATCTAATTAATGTTTATTTTCATATAAATAAGTGTTTTAGCATATTAAATTCAACTATATTTATTTTTGGAAGCAAAACAATGTTGAATTTTGACAACACTTGAATTCAGTTTAGCGTATAATTGTATATATCCATTCATTAATAAAAAGTATAAGTACATTCATACTAGTCATACTAAAATTTACAACCATATAGAAGATGAATAATATTTAAAAAATAAACCACATAATTATATTAAATAACATTCACTCCAACTCTTTTTTCTCTTTAGTCAACATCTTAATTTCTTGCCTCATAATTTTCAATTGCTCATCATCTTCTTTTAGTTCATGCATATTTCTCCTTCTTTTACATCCTTTTTCAGAGTAGATATATATTTCCTTAATTTTTGAATTATATAGGAAGTTTTCTCAAGAAATTGATTATCATACCATTAGAAAAATTTACAATTACAAATGAGATAATTAGGACATCCCAAAAATCTTCCACCTGGATTACTTCATGATGTCCTTAAAGAAACATCCAGTCCAAAAAGGCAAACCACTTTGTTAAAATTATTATAATTAAAGTTGCTATATGTTGTCAATTCCATCTGTAAAATTATAACAAGAGTTTCACATTCAATAAATAACATTATTATTTCAAAGATAACGAATAAAATAACCCTCTTAGGATAGCGATGATGGTAAGAAATACCAAGGGAACCTTAAATGTTACTTCTTAGCATTTTCCAAACTTTAGTGTGAATTGGACATCATAAATCAAGTTTTCTTTATTATATTGCTCATAATTTCATTTATCTCACAAATTTGAAAATTTGTTTGACTATTTCTAATCAAAATTAATCATGTGAAGTAGTGGTGAATTAACTATCTTCTTGAAAAAAGGTGACCCAACTATGATTTCCAGCACAACTAACTTCACTAAACAAATGACTTTGATGATAAATTTCGATCATGTAAGAGCACATTCAATTACAAATTATTTGATTTAGTTAATATGTTCTCAATTTTCCAACATTAGAAACAATGCAGTAGTTTTGTTTGCTAATGGTTTTCTGATGAAAAGATTAACTAATAGTAAGAAATGCCTTGATCATGCTTGGTCTCCTTTGTTAGTTCAGTTTTCCAAACTAATTCTTATACTTTTTAACCAATTGTTTTACTTTTTAAGAGTGATTTGGAATGTAATGACCAAAAATTCCAATCTAAACCCAATATTTTCAACCCACAAAGTAAGCACAATTTTTTGTTAATAGCCTTACATCTAATCTAGGCACAGGTTCAAAGTTTTACATGATCAAAGTTTTAAATATACTACAACTACAACACTTGATTCTTCAAGTTCATTCCAATTTATAATATAAAATAACTCAAATCTATAATAAATTCATTATAATTTACAATAATAAATTCATTATAATTTACGATAATAACTCAAAATAATTTTCACCTCTTTAGCAATATCATCATCATCAACATCACCCAGTCTGAAGTCTCACATTGAAGCGGGGTTTGGAGAAGTCTGATAGTAAGCAACCTTACCCCTACATAATAGAGAGGCTATTTTCGGTAGACCCACATGTAGATGTGACAGAAAAATAATGGTGCATATTACTAGAATAAAAAAAGTAAAAGAAAGTAAGAATAATAAATCAACAATAATAATAATAATATAAAAATAATTAATACAAATAATAAAAATATATAATACAAAATATTAATATAATAATAATAATAATAATAATAATAATAATAAAACTGAAACTAATAAGAAACTCAATATAAAGAAAATAAAATTAATAATAATATCAAGGAAGAAAATGTGAAAAAGAACACAAAAAAGAATGAGAGAAAAAAAATCAAGCCTGTGTGCCAGTTAAAGCCTTCATTTGAACGTGATTTGAATCAACAGCTGCATTAATAAGTAAAGCTTTGTAGGATCCCAACCTCCTCATTCCAACGTTCTTGACAATAACACTATATATAACGATAACAATAACCACAACAAAGATAACATGAATCACAAACAATAGATTCAGAATAACTACAGCTCTCAATCTAGACTTTTATAGATCACACAATCACAAAAATTTGAAAACCTATGTCCGGATGAACAAGAATTAAGAAAAGTCAATTCCAAACATTCAAATAATAGCGATTCCATGTCTTTCTTAGCAATGTATAGTAGCAATACAAGCTGCCACCTCCTTAGTAACAACCAGACACAAACACAAATGACACGTTTCAGTTTTCCCCAAACGTCGTCATATTGCTTCATTAGCAAGTCTAAGCTAAACAACAACGTTTGGGAAAAACCGAAATGTTGTGGTCCGGGGAAACTAAGCCGTCCATTTTTTATTTGTTTGAATCCTTTGCCTTGTCATAGGAAATTAATAATAAATACCAATTGTTTTTTTTTTTGTAATAAAAGATTGACGGAAATGTTAAATTGGAGTTATTTTTTAATATTTGGGGGAGTTCTTTATAAATGTGTGAAAGTATTAGATTACAAATTGAATTTTAGTAAAAAGTGTAAGTCTAATTTGATCATTTTAGTTAAGAATTTGAAAAAATATAAGTTTTTCAAATTAATTAAAAAAATTCAATGCTCTCCACTCCATTTTTATCACAAATGACGTAGAAATCAGTATTCAATAATTTGGTTAAAAGGTCCAAATTTTTATAATTTATTAATTAATTTCGCCGCCAGTCAACAGTCAGCAGCCGCCTTCCATCCACACAATACCAACTTTACTTCTACATCTTGTCCTCTAAACCTCGCCGGAAACCAATGGACAGTCGCTCTAACTCCATTTAACATCACCCTACGACGACTCTGGCGTTTCTGCCTTGCGCATGATGATGGACAGCGTGGCTCTAAAAGTCCCATCTCTTAACTCCAAATTCGTAAACCTCTCCGCTCGAACTCCTCCTGCTATTCGCGTCGGGTGTCACAGATTTTCTTCTTCTTCTTTACCTATTTCAGCTACTGTTGGCAGTGAAGCAGAGACAGTTCTCGGGTCCGTTTCGCTCGGTCACCTGACCCGACCTGACTTTCCCGTCCTCCATCAGGTTCTCTATCATTTAAATTGGCCTACTTGGTCTACCCTATAATTCTAATTCAGTTGCTTAATCGATTGGATTTTGATAGGAGATAAATGGATCGAAGCTTGTTTACTTGGACAATGCCGCAACGTCTCAGAAGCCAAATTCTGTGATGAAAGCGCTGCAGAATTATTATGAAACTTACAATTCTAATGTTCATCGAGGAATTCATTACTTGAGGTTTACAAAGTCTTTATCTTTTTGAATATTGCGTCAAACGAATTAGGGGTTTTGGTGTAATTCTTGTTTGGTGTTGTGTTTAGTGCGAAGGCGACTGCTGAGTATGAGTTGGCGAGAAAGAAAGTTGCGGCCTTTGTTAATGCGTCTGAGTCCAGAGAGATTGTTTTCACTAGGAATGCTACTGAGGCTATCAATCTTGTAGCTTACTCTTGGGGGCTAACGAACTTGAAACCGGGAGATGAGGTGGTTTTCTATTTTTTTATTTGATTGGATGTGTTTGTCTGTGAATCTGCGAGATCTTCTGAGGCATTCCCTATTCTGCTCTAGGTCATACTCACAATTGCTGAACATCACAGTAACATCGTCCCTTGGCAACTTGTAGCTCACAAGACTGGTGCTGTTTTGAAATTTGTGGCTTTGAATGAAAATGAAGTTCCTGATGTGCAGAAGCTGAAAGAAATGATTTCTAGGAAGACAAAACTTGTAGCTGTTCACCATATCTCAAATATGCTAGGTAGGCTTGTTGACTCTGATGTCGCATTGCTTTTTAACTGTCTGATTTTTTCCCTTGTGATTCTTGAGGCTGAGGAAATCTTAAAACTTGTTGAAAAATCTGTGTTTTGTTCCCTCAAAATTTTTACATTATGGAAATTTGTCTTTCAGTTCAGGTGTACCATCACTATTTTACCATCACTATTTTGGAGGGAAACTTTACACTGTTAAAAACATGTGCACAAGAACTAGAACCTGCCGTTTTATAATCATTGTTATTTTTTTCTGAGTCTTCTGGTAATAGTAATTCAGTGTTAGTATTGACTGCAATGGCCATTCTTGCTTTTTTCTTTTGATATTTCCTTCCTCCTTTTCTTCGATGATTTATATAGTTGTTTTGTCTGTCAAGGCATATTTCTCCCTTTGATATTCTTGT
The DNA here is from genome assembly GCA_026413575.1 of Erythroxylum carthagenense. NCBI lineage: Eukaryota > Viridiplantae > Streptophyta > Magnoliopsida > Malpighiales > Erythroxylaceae > Erythroxylum > Erythroxylum carthagenense. The sequence goes on from JANZLD010000003.1 coordinate 58,547,146, forward strand.
GAGAGATTGGAGCTATTATGGTTGGACGGTAAGGGCTTAAATGAAGAATGCTCATAGAGTCTTTGATATGATCCCCGTAAACTTTAGGGTCAAAATCCACTACCCAACTCCAAGAGAATGAGGGAGGGTATCATCCTCATTGGAGTAACGCGAGAACATATCGTTACAGTTCAAATTTCCTTAATTTTTGGATGAAATCAGTTCCTTTTCTGCTTTTGTTATATTTTAATCTATACAACAGTTGGCATCACTTACATGTTAAATAATTGAAGGTTAGATCTCATGTGTACGTGGTTAGTTTGTGTTAGCTATAATGTTATATTTGTTTGATGCAATTTTCTTCTGAATGCTAAAATAAAGAAGGATAACGCTGACGGCATCTTTATATGGCTTTCTTGCAGCTTCTTTTCTTCCTATTGGAGATATAATCCAGTTGGCGCACAATGTTGGGGCAAAAGTGCTTATAGATGCTTGTCAAAGTGTTCCACATATGGTTGTTGATGTTCGAGAGATTGATGCTGATTTTCTTGTAGCATCTTCACACAAAGTAGGTTTATTACCCTTGTATTATGAGCATAAACATTAGGCAGTATATGAGTTAAGAAATAATCATGTTCCAGATGTGTGGGCCTACAGGCATTGGATTCTTGTATGGAAAAAGTGAAATCTTGTCCTCGATGCCACCGTTTTTAGGTAAGTGTGACAAGTGAGAATTGGAGCTTCTTCCTGTAGAAAGTACAGTTCTTCTCCATTGTTTTTCCGTGTGTGTATGGTGTTGAAATAAAAGAGTTTGAGAACGTAACTGAAGCTTGTCTTGATCTTTGCTTTGCTTTTGTAGGTGGTGGAGAAATGATATCTGATGTATTTTTAGATCATTCTACCTTTGCAGACCCTCCTTCAAGGTTAGTGAGATTATTGCCCCATATCCACTCTACTGATGATTTCACCTGACTGGTGAAGCAGTAGGCAGTTAGTTCCTTTTCTTCTATTAGTCTCCTGCACATTAGTTCATAATTCTTATCTTATGCAATATTCCAAATTGCTACGGTGTGGCCTCATTTGCTTCTTCGATGGCTTAGGTTTGAGGCTGGGACGCCTGCAATTGGGGAAGCCATTGGGTTAGGGGCAGCAGTTGACTATTTATCGGGAATTGGCATGCAAAAAATTCATAGTTATGAGGTTAGAACATCAATTTCATGCCATTTTCATTCTTCTTCTAGTGATAATAATGCATGATTGACTATTCAGTGTTGAAAATCATTGAAATGTCACGCACATAGCTGCAGGAGATGTACTGATAAGTTATTGGATTGAAAAACCTGTGTATTAAAATGGTGGAAATAATTGGATGCAGATGGAATTGGGTAATTATTTATATGAAAGCCTATGTACTGTCGCAAACATTCACATATACGGGCCAAAACCGAGTGGGAGTGTTCGTCGTGCTGCTCTTTGTTCATTCAATGTGGAAAGTATTCATCCTACAGACATTGCAACATTTCTTGACCAACAGGTATGTATGAGAAGTAGATATTGTTATAAAAGGAAAAATATTTATGCATCTAATCTTGTCTCAGCATGGAGTCGCCATAAGATCGGGTCACCACTGTGCGCAACCTCTCCATCGGCAACTAGGTGTGAATGCCAGCGCACGAGCTAGTCTCCATTTTTACAACACTAGGGAGGATGTTGATGTTTTCATTCAGGCTCTCAAGGACACCATTAGCTTCTTCAATTCCTTCAAGTAGCATTAGTCCATAGATGAATACGCCAAAAGGATATCTGTTTTTTCTTTTGCTTTTCCTCGGGTGGATGTAAAATGGTGGAATTGAAAAACCTAGTCTGTACAAGTTCAAAATGTCCGAAGTCTTACAGGACCTTAAGAGCTATATATTCAAATTATAAGTTAATTATGAAAAATAATAATTTTACTTGATTTTGATATTTAATTTGTCACAAACTCTCAATTAACGGTGTTGATGTGATAAATTGTGTTAGTAGTAAACTATGTGATAAGTTACGGTCTTATTTGGTAAATGACTAATCAGTTATCTTTTAGAAGATTGAGAGATATTAACTGTTTGGTTGTATCAAATTGTTGATAATTATATTTGGTAATTAGCAAATTGAGTTGGTGGAATAAATTCAATTCATTATTTTTAAAAATGCTCCTATAAAGAGTATTTTGTTCTAACTGTTGAGAAATTAAAGGACGAAAGACTGATTGTATCAAAGATTATTACAAATTACTAATTTTTGTAATTCATATAGATATCATTATTTTTTAAAAATTATTCCATGTTTAATTAAATATGATACGTATATTAGATTTGATATTGTATAGTACAAGAAGAATCGCTGCCAAAATATTTTATACTAACCAAAAAATTTTATAATGTTAGATTTAAAGATTGGGTTGAGTAGGAAAGTTTGAGTTACATTCATTATACTTATTAATACTTGGATTAAATTTTGTAAATAAGAAGAATTAAATCATTAAATTAAAAATATATTTTATACTTAAAAATATTTTTAAACATAAAATTGTTTCTACATATAGTTATTATGTCTAAAAAATTATTTTAATGTTAAATTTAATAGATAAAATTATTTAAAATCTTTTTTAGTCTTAGTTATAAGATAATACTAATTTTATTAAGAGATAAAATTATTTTTTTATTTGATGTTTTGATGTAATTATTCTTTATTATATGATAAAATTGTAACATTTTAAGTACTTTGTATTATTTGAAACGATCTAATTTATATTAATTGTGTTTAGTATTTATATGTAAGTTGTATGAAAAGTAATATTAATAGAAATAAATAGATTATTATTATTTCAAAGTTCTATTAATATAATTTTTGGAGATATACTTGATGTAAAATTATAAATTGCATAGCACAATATATTGAGGGACTATTTTGTAATTTAAAAAATAAAGGATTATTTTATAATTTTTAAAAATTACCTGAAATATTATCTATTATTGACTAGTACTAGTACCATACCATAACTAAATCCAATACTAGTATTGGTAAGATATTAATAAAATTGGTTAAAATCATGTGCTTTCATCTTATATTTTAGTTCTTTATGACAGAAACATTCCTTTTTTTTTTTTTTAAATTTGATCACAAAAAGTGGAACCATTTTTTAAATGGGCACTTTTAGAAGATTCAATTTGGCACCTTATCTTTGTATGCTTGTCTGATTCTTTGGTATCACGTCATTTTATGGGACCTAATTGGTCCTTAAATTCAAAGGTCTAAAAAGACAAGTGAATGTTTCAACTACATATATACTACTCAGAACTACTTTGGATTGATCATCTGTCAATCATTAGTTGAGTAATGTTGGAGCATCTTTTGAACAAACTCATTCTTTTAGACACACTCATTCATTTGATTACCTATGTTATAACTTCCTATGTTTGGTTTATAACAATTTATAATGTGACAAAGAGAGTAACCTTTAGCAGCTTGTCAAAATGATGGACTAAATAAGTCAAATTATACTAAATAAATCATTAGATTTTTGTATTCAATTATCCCTCAAGTTAAATTTTAGTGAACTCATTAGCTTGTTGTATTTAATTATCTCTGTATTATAATATAGTAACAGAATTACGAGAAACATTGGCAAAAATGAAGTATATGTAATTTTTATTACGCTTGGTATATACTTGATATGGGAAGAGTATAAAGGTATTGTTAATAGATTTAAGAATAATGTTTATTATTGCTTTGATATTTAACAGAACTTAAAACGATATATTCTTAAATTTTCTAAGATAAAGTAATATGCTCAATAGTAAAACAATATTAGTATTTTCTATTATTATTTTATGTTGTGTAATGATTGTATTTTATTTATTTGGTTATCCTGATCCTTATTTAATTTTTATATTTTCTATATTCATTGCTCGTATTGTATTAACAAGATGACGCTACATATATTAAATACTAAGCCTAATATTGGTCAACATTTTTATTAAAGCATTAATATAAAAGTAAGTATTTCAATTATAGTTTTAAAGATGTCATTATTATATAACTCTTTAATGAACATCAAATTGGATCATATAAGCATCAATTGTCTTCCTTTAATATGATGCACAAGTCACTCCATACTTATATGGCATCCTTATTAAGTTAAAAAATCTACATCAGTAAGTTCGGGTTTGTAAATCAACAATAAATTTTTTTGAAAATTTTGTGATCTCAAACTTCAAAATTTCTATTAGTCTTGGTGATACAGTATCTTTCGTTCTATTATTCAACTTCTATCTTCTTCCTTAACCTTAATCTTGGTGATATATTATATCCCTTTCTTAATGAATCTAATTCATTAAAGCAACTCTTATTTCCTCTAGCATATTAATTAAGCTTCTTGTGAGCTTCACAAATAAAGGCATTAGATGTTTCTGATATGTTATTGTGAACAATTTCACACTTTGTTTTTGTGCTCACATATGCCTTTAAAAAAAATCTTAGATTTCCTTACTTTGAAGTCATCGTAGGCCTTCTTTGATATATTCTTTAATTGCTGCATTATTTTATTAAATTCTACTATCATTGTACAACTAACCACCCGTCAAAATATTACTCCTATATGTATAACGCTTAAGCAGACTAAACCAATTTGCATAGACATGTTACACATATATTTTATGTTCAACTTCTGAGAAGAGATTCTTCAATACATTCAGTAAACCCTATCAACTAAAAAGAGAGACTAACGTTAGTTGAATAATAGAAAGCATATACACAAATGAACGTTAGCACTATGAATACTCAGAGATCATCTTTTATTAATCGAGTACAAAAGTCCATGTATTTTCACTTATATTTAGATCTTCAACAAGAATATTAAAAAACTAGTGCTAAGATTAGATTCTCTCCCTTAACCACAACCTAAGGTATAAGAAAGGTCTGATTATTTCCATCACGACTAGTTGCAATTAATAAAGCATCTTTAAGGAATTTCTATTAAAAAATCCATCTAACATGATTATTTTCCTATGAACACTAGGAAAACCATACTTTAATGCACTAAATCCCGTATAAAACCTTTTAAATATTGACTGTTAGGACATTTCATCGAATTTAATTTAAATAATGAATTGACCATCTTTGTAAGCCCATCGTAACTCTTGTTTATAAGTCTATAGCCTTACATAATGATCTTGTATAGATCCTCGTATTATTACAGTAACTTCCTATTAATATTGAAATTTAGTCACAAGCAACAGATACTTTATATGAAGGTCATCCATCATTTCACTAATTGGTTAGTTCAGGTGCTTCTAAACTTAGGTAAAAATTTATTTCTTACTAACTTGCTTGTTTTTTCCCCCACTTTCTTGCAACCATGCTTTTTTCCTTATATTTTCATAGTAAAAATTTTTCTATTTATAATCCAGCTCGAATATACCCTAAATAGAAATTATGTCTCATAGACATCATTCATTCTCACACTAGATCTCCCTATTGAAACTTCACATCCTTTTGTAATTGTATAAATTTTTTTGCTCTTTTAAACTTCATACAAATTTCAAACTAAAAATCCTTCATATATACTTTTGGACTAAACACAATGTATTTCTTCTTTGTGACATATGCTTCGCACCATCCATTATCCTACAAATTGTTAATTGAGCTTCAAAATCACTATCCTTATATTCACTACCCTAACCATGTAAACTCTCTTCTTATCTTTATGGATTTTTTGAATAAGCTTCCTCTTTATTGTAATCCTTCCCATTGCTTTCAACCTTCTCTACAACATTAGCATTAACATCCACACCATACCCTCTTACCATATTTCTTCTTATTTGCTCTCGTAATAACATATTCTTCATCATCGTTGCATATAAATTCACTTTATCTCCAAACACAATAATAATAATAATAATAATAATAACAATAACAACAACAACAAAAAGAACACCAACATCCTAGTAGGAATCTTACTGAGATGTAGGGTCTAAAAGGATTCAGAAGTACTCAATCTTATTCCTAACTAGTAGAGATATTTTTTTTGATGGACCCACAAAAAATTTCTTTTTTAGAAATGGTTAGAAGAAAACAATAGCCAAATACATAAACAAATGACTACATAAAAGAAAAAACAAACTAAAACTAAAAATAAAAATAAAATAAAGATAAAGATAAAGATAAAGATAAAAGTAAGTTGATAAATAAACAAATAAGAAAGAAAACAAACAAGTAAACAAAACAAATAAGCAATTAGAAAAGAAAAATATGAAATAAATAAATCAATAAATTAACTAAAGAAGTAAGTGTTATAAAAAATATTTAGGCTGATTAAAAGACACAAGAATAAAAGAAAAAAGTTCAAGGCCTATAAAAAGAGAATAACCGCTCTATATAGAATCCTCTATCTATATCCTAGTTTGCCAAAGTTTCCTATTAAGGGCCAAGTTTTTGGTAAGCTCTAATAAGGTTATATCATTCCTAATCACCTCTCCTCAATTTTTCTTGGGTCTTATTCTTTTTCTCTTACATTCTCTAAGTACAATCTTTTCATATGTTCTTTTTAAGGCTTCAAGTTGTCTCTTCTTAACATATCCGAACTACTTAAGTCTTGTCTCTCTTACTTTACTATTAATGTTAGCCACCCCTAAGTTATCTCTTACCACTATAGTCCTAACTTTATCTCTTCTTATAAAGTTGCATATTCAACGGAGTATCATCATCCCCGTCACTTTTAACTTATAACTATACATATGTTTAATGGATTAACACTTTGTCTCATAAAGCTTGGCCGACCTAATTGCTAAACAATAGATTTTACCTTGTAGCTTAAGTAGTATCTTCTTGTCGTATAAAATTCTCGAGGTATCCCTCCATTTAAGCTACGTTGTTTTGATAAAGTGAACTATGTCATTATCTCTCTTGTAACTGCTTTGGACGATATATCTAAATCACTTAAAACAATCTTACGTGATATAATTTATGTACCAATATTGATCTCCATAATGTATATAACCCGAAGCTCTAATGTCTCCCTCCAAAGTTCTAGTTTGATAACAACACCCTCTTTTATTTTTATTTCATCCACTAAAATAACGTAATTAGTAAACAACATATGTCAAGCTACATTTCCTTAGATATTCTTTGTAAGCTCATCCATAACTACTATAAACAAGAAGGAGCTTAATGAGGTCCTTGGTGTAGCTCAATATCAATAAAAGAACACTTTGTATCTCTTCTTATCGTCCTTACTCTAGTCTTAATACCTTTGTACATATCCCTAGTAACTTGTATATGGGCAACAAAAACTCCTCTAGTTTTTAAACACCTCCACATGACTTCTTTAGGTACCCTATCATAAGTTTTCTCTAAATCAATGTAAATTATGTGTAGGTCCCTCTGTCTGTCTTTATAATATTCCATTAATTGCCTAAGGAGATGTATGGCTTTTGTTGTGGATCTCCCTAATATGAAACTAAATTAGTTTTATAAAATAGGTACATCTTTTCTCACTCTATCTATAATAATGAAATCTTCATCATCTTATTATACTTGAACTTACAATAACCCTTCTTCATCCATACTCATACTATGTCGTGCATTAGTTTCACAGTCATTACCAATATCAAAATCGTATTGTTCACTGTTTGTTACAAGATTATCATAATCATACTCATAATATACTTCAACAATGGTAATTTAATTCTTAAATGCAGTTGGTCATTGATATTATGCCCTTATCATGGTGCAAACTCAATATTTTTAAGCATCTCATTGACTCTCTGCGAAATTTGTGAAAAATAGATACTACTCGTTATTTCTTTTATCGTCTTATATTCTTGTTAATACTAGCATGCTAAGTTCATCAAAATTTATATCCTTTTTTCTTTTATCTTTTTTCTCAATATATTTGATGTTTATATTTCTTTCAACATCTTACCATAATGAAATACAGAATTTATTAATATCTACATTACAAATAATTGTAATATTAGTTTTCAACAAAATATATTAAAGTCTATGAGATTGTAAAGCTCTGAAAAAAGTCATTTAGTGCTGATAGTAACACAAAAAGTTCCTAAAAAATTTATAACAATTAACCAAATTTTGTATATGAACATCGGGTATATAATCTTGCTTTGAGATTGAAGTAACAAGGTGATTTCATGTAAGTTGGTTGACATAGCGATGATAACAAAATCTTAGCAATAACAACTAAGATCTGTGATTTCAAAGTTCTCTAAGTTCAAAAATAATAGATGTTTTGATAAATGGATAACCTTAACCACAAACGTTCCTTTTCCGTACCCTATACATCACAAAAGTTCCGCTTCTAAAGGCACAATGTGGATTTCCCAAGTGGAATAGCATTGTGAAACCCAATACTAACTTAATAGCCTAGTGACAAACAAAAAGATGCAAGATATTGCCAAAGAGGTTGAGCATAAATGCTATCTTTCTCGTATACATTAGCTCTATAAATAATATTTTAACATTCTTTACGATAAAGAAAATTCAATCGATAGTTTAGTATCTTCGACTATGATCAAATGTCTAGTTCTAGAGCATAAACAACAAATGGAGGTGATGCTCAAACATTGCATAACCATCAACACTGGAGAACCAACATGTGTCTTAAGGACTTAATAACAACCAGTACGAATGTTGCTAAATCATAAATGAAATTTATTATAAAACTCATTGAAATATTATTTACAAATTTCAGGTTTATATGATAAAATAAAAATTAAGATACTAAGTGCAAATAATTGAAAAATCCAGCATATTTAACTATAAGAATTTTGAATCATCCAATTTTTAGTTTAAATTTTAACTTTTCAGTTCGATTTATTTTAACAATTTTTTGTTAAAAATTAATCAATTTATTAATTAATTGTTTAAT
>JANZLD010000003.1:58561424-58575703 GCA_026413575.1 Erythroxylum carthagenense
TTTTGTTAAAAATTAATCAATTTATTAATTAATTGTTTAATTTTTATAAATTAATAAGTTTTATAAATTAAAATAAATCAATTAATTTTTATTTAACAATATTATTTTTAATTAAATTTCAAATTATTCGACAAATAAAGACAATTTATTTCAATTATATTTTAAATTATTTAATTTTATCTAATTTTTAGTCATATTTTAAATTTTATTAAATAAAATTTACCAATTTCAGGTATATCCGATAAAATAAAAATTAAGATAACTAAATGTATTTTTAATAAAAATTAAGGCGGTGTAAAAAGGAAAAAAACATACTTATGCGGCACATAACTTACGAACACGGTACTGCTAGTGCTAGTGTAATCAACTCTATTTCGAAGCCCAAAAGAAAGCAATTGACATTTAGGAGCCGAATAGCATTTGAAAAACGCTAACTGGCCTAGCGGAGCAGCACCTATATATATTTATCGTTTCCTTAGGGTTGCTTTGTACGAACGCGATGTTGTTTAAGATTTCTTTCCAAGGAGTTGGGCGAACTGAATCCGTCTCATGCGCATGATTTTGGTTGGAAAATGGCCACCGTTTCTCCTTTAAAACAGCCGCCGCTCAATCCCTGCTGTGCTTTGGTAAGTTGGACGTATACATTTAATGATTATAATATTTGTGGTGTTTCTTTGGTTTTAATTTGTGTGTTGGCTCATTGAGTAGTGGAAGGAGAAGAATGCCAAGTTGCAAGAGGGGCGTAAGGCTTTGAGGCAAGCAATTGATGTGCTTGACCAGCAAGTTCATAAGCTTCAATCGCACAATCTATCACTCACCAAAGGTATTGTTTTTCTTTTCTTCTGCTTTGTGTCATTGCTGTAATAGCATTAAAGGGTTATTGCTGCAATCTAGGTTTGTACAGGAACAGTTCGTTTCATGTTATACGGATAGCTGTATTTTCTTTTCTCTTTTTGGGTGTGAAAATTTTATGTGTTGGTATGTGTGATTTGTAGCTTTTGAAGAAGAGCAAACGCGTGCAGAAGCTGAGAAACAGGAGAAGGAGAAAGAACTAGCCTTGAGAATGAGGTTTGAGAATGAGGTTTCCGCGCTCAAGTCTGAACTCTCCAAGTTGAGGCAAAATGGAACTGCGAATGCAGAGAATGAAACAAATGAAGTGAATGTTCTACGGTCTTGTGTTTCTGGACTGGAAAAGGAAACTCATCAGCTCAAGGAGCTGCTTGACAAAGAGAAAATAAAGACAGATTATGAAATAAATAAGGCTGTGGCAGAGAAGAAGAGTGCTGTTGAAGCATGGAAGCAAGTGGAAGCGGAAAAGGCTAGGGTAAATGAAGAGAGTAAACGTGCTGATATTGAAAGAAAGAAGGCTGAGGAGTATCGCCTTCAGTTGGAGGCAATCATTAAAGAAGCTGATGAAACAAAATCAAAGTTGGTTACTCAGGCTACGATGTTTGAGGAGACAAATCGAAAATTAGAGATTGAAAAGAATAAGGTGGCAAAAGAGAGAAAATGTGCTGATTCAGAGAAAGTTAAAGTAGATGAGCAAAGGAAGCTTGTTGAAGCACATAAGAAGAAAGTTATCCAAGAAACATCTCGTGCTGAAAGGCTTTGTCGGCAGCTCAAAGAAGCTCATCAGACTATTGAGGAGATACAAAAGGCTAATGAAGGACGACAACAGGATGATATTAAAGGGGAGGTGATTAACAATTATCAGCTTCAATTGGAGACATTGAGGAAAGAAGCTGAGGAAGCTAAGTTGAATTTGGTTTCTCAGACTTTGAAGTTTGAGGAGGCAATCATAAAGTTAGAAGCAACAAAGGCTGATGTAGCTAAAGAGAAAGAACATGCTAAGATAGAGAGGGCTAAAATAGAGGAGCAAAGATGTGTGGCAGAGAGGAAGATCATGGAAGAAACATCTCGTGTTGAAGATCTTTCTAGACAGTTGGAAGATGCTAGAAAAATTATTGAGAAAAAACAGAGGGAGACTCAGAAAATGAAGCTTTTAGATAAAGAACTGAAGCTTGAGAAAATGAGATTGAAGCATACCAAACAAGTGGTTAAGCTGGAAAAGAGTCGTCATAACATTTTGCTGCAAGAGCTTTCACGCTTGAAGCTTGATTTTGGTCAAATATCATGTCGCCTGGATTTACTTGATAAATGTTTCTCACCCAGCAATCAAGGTATGAAGTACCTGGAACAGGTCAGTGTCCTCCTCTTAACATGTAGAATCCTCAGGATATAATTTGATTTTTCAAAATTCTTTATCTGTTTTGACGATTGTGTTTGTTTATCATATTGCTTCTTAAAAATAGCTTACAGGTTTGGAGTTTGTTCTATACTTTGCTACCGGTTGATTTTTCTCCAACAAATATGCTTACCTGATGGATCTTTAGTAAAATGATCTGGTGGGTAGAGCAAATATTTGCTCTCAATAATGTTTTAGTTTAAAAATTCGAACCCTTGAATGCAATTCAGTGTAACTAGCATGTATATGCAACAATTCAAAATTTTAATGCTATTTGTAGCTCTGCTGCTTATACTTTCACGCACTTCACTTGACATTTAAAGATATGTGTATTCCATATTTCCTCAAAAATGGAAAGATCTTTGCCGCATGTTATGCATTTCTTTGCCTTCGTTTTTTTATCTTCATTATATATATGTTTTTGTTTTTTTACATGAACAAAAATAAGCTACTTCATGCTTAGAGTTTCCTTATTTGATTCTTTAATGTACATGTAGGCTTTGGATTTTACAAATATTCAAAGGTCAAAGTTGATGAGAGAGCATGGTTTTGAACAATTTCAAATTTCACCTCGAACTAAAAGTGAACTTTTGAAACTTGGGTTCTCAGATGGTACTGCCTCTGGTCTCGGGCAAACCTTTGATTCTAGTGATCCAGTTCGGCCTATATGTGGGGCCAGTTGTGTGGATGTGACCTCAGGTATTGATTCTAAATTGCAGCCTCTGCATGGAGGCTCTAACCAAAAATTGTTACAGCGTTCTGCAGTAACTTCGAGTTCAGCATCTTTTTCTGATGCTTCATTGGCCAGATCACAGGAAAGAGGTTCTGTTGCTACTGCATCTGGAACTTTGACAGAAGAGAACTTCAACACTCCCCAAATAATGTCATGTATGTCTGCTGAAGATACTAGGTTACATAAACATGGAAAAATTTCTGTGATGGCTGAAAATAGTGTGAAAAATCCTCATAGTGTCGATGTTGTTAATAGACTAGAAGTACATGGTAGAAAGAGGAAGATGCTTGATGCAATTGAATCTGGTGAGCTTTTACACTTGGAGGAAACAGACTGTGTAAAGCGTAGTATTCAAGATAGTTTAGGTGCTAAGCATCAAAAGTTATCTAAGAAGAGAAAGGAAACTTGTGAAGAGAAAGTAAATTTGAAGTTTGTGATTGACGAATCAGAGAAGACTGGGCATGACTTGAATGAATTCCTTGATGACAGAAATGCTTGCAGACAGACTTCCTCTCCTTCCAGTCATCTAACAGGATTACCTTTGACATGCAAAGATAATTTGAGGGATTGTTTTGGATATGAACTTGAAAATATAGCAGGTTTCAAAGATTTAGCTGATGGCGACTATATGAAATTGTTGGAGTTGGATAATCCTGCTGATGAGGAATGTTTTAGGAGAGCAATGGAAATGCCCATGTCCCCCACTCTTCCTTTGATTGCAAATGCTGGAGCATTTGATTTGGATAATTTTGAACCCTTAATAGAAGAAAGCTTCCTTGGAGGAAGGCAAATTGGAAAAGAGATGCCGGTTCCTTCTCACTGCATTGATGTTATTACCACTGAAATTAATTGCAATGATGAGAAACATGCTGTAAGTGGAAATTTCTGTAATGAATTATTGCATGAGGAAGATGGTCCTCTCAATGCTTTTTCTGCAGTAGACTGCAGAAATGGCTTTCATACTGCTGAAAAAGCAGGAAAAGCAACAAATATTCGTACCGAGGATTATGGATTCACTTTCAACACGTCAATTGCATGTAAATCTGATGGTGAAATTCTAGATTTTGCATCTAAAGAAAAACGAGGAACTACTCATAACAGTATTCCGGAGTTCTGTGTGATTTATTCAGATATTGATGATGCTGAAAGCATTTCCAGAATATTTTCTGCTACAAAAGCATGCCTATCTCTCTGCTGTGTGGGTACTCAAACAGTGTCACTGGTGCAAACAATCTTGTTCACTCTTAAAAATGAAGAGAAAGCTTTTCCCAGGTAAGCTTAACAAGTCATGTTGCACTTTTGGTTATCTGTTGGAGTTCCTTCGACCAGCTAGTTAATGGTAATAGAACTATTTATTTGTTTATTTAATCATTTTTCATTGTTTTAGGGAGAAGGCGTGTGCATTTTTCACAACATTCCTGCTGAGCTTTTCTGCATACATGGGAAAATCTGGAGGCCTGCTGAATGGTGATTTTGTTTCTTGTTTAGATTCTTTTGCTGCAGACATACAGTCAGGTAGATTTCTGTGTGCATTGCTTTCTTGTTTTGTAACTGTAAAACATAAATGACAATTTTGCACAACTTAATGCAACGCTTGGCGTTGACAATGCTATTTCTTGAAATGCAGTAATGAGTAATGTCGAGGCAAGAAGCTTGTTTGCAGGAGTATGCTGTTTGGATGAACTTCTTGGCCTCATGGAGGATTTCCTCATAAATAGGAGAGTAATTTTCTATGCTGACGAGTCTTCTGAAAAACTGATCGCTTGCAAGTCAGGTTTAGAAGTCCTTCTGGATGGTGTCAACATAAGATTGTCCTCTAAACTAGCTTCAGCTGATCAGTTGGTGGCAGGGAGTATCATATTAGGGTCAATATGTGCAGCTATTGAAAACATTGGGTTTCTTTGTGCGACTTCTTTCTACCTTCTACAACGGCACAGACAGAGTACTCTTGTCTTAAATATTCTTCACATTTTTGCTTATCTTGGTGGAGACAAATTTTTCTCGCAAGTGGAGTACAGTTTGACAATGATTGTATTGAAATCAATTGTCATGTTTCAAGAAAGGGAAAATGTGCCAGATGCTTCAGTTTCTCCAGATCTTTGGTGTAACAAATGTCCATTTGGTAAATGTCCTTTCTTGCAGGGTGCAGTTTCTCCAGATGATGCTGTGTTAATTGTTGTGGAAAGGCTACAGTACTATACTCTTTCATATCAGCATCAAATGGAATTGGGCCATTTGTCAAATTCAAGTGGTCTGCACCACAAGAATATGCCCATAGGAAGTTGTGAAGAGGATCATTCTGTTGACAAGGATTATGAAGCATCCTGTAGCTTGAAAAAGTGTCTGATGCTTTCTCTTTGTTCCAATTCTTTGACCAATGAGACCATATGTGATTTTATTGACTGCTTGTCATTGTTGGAGCTGCTTGCATGCAACATGGTATGTTTTTCATCTTATTCCTTCGATGTTAGTCCCAGATTTTGAGTTTACCGCCTTCTCTGGAGTGTGTATTACTTGGTTAAGTTCCTAGAATTTGAGAAGGAATATTGACATTAAGCAACTCTATAATCATAATTTTCTTTATTGGCCACAGAAATTGGTAAGTGAAGGAAAAAGTAGATGAGGCGTTATAACGCACTAATGCTGTGTTTAATTATACTTGTGACTTTCTGAGTATCATATTGTAACACACTTAATTTTGACAATGGAAAGAGCAATTTAACCATTTCTATGAACTAGATAATTCTGAAGGTGATGCATTCTTCTGATATTTATCATCTTAACATAATTCCAATAATGTCAATGGTGGGGAGGTCATCCGAATTAATTTGCTTTGGACATATTGTGTTGTAGAATTTGCACTGGGAAAGTGAGGCTGTTTCTTTGTAACTGAAATATTTAGCTTGTCAAAGAAGAAATTATGAAAGTATAATTTGTTTAAAAGATACATTATTATCTGCCTTCTTTTGGTGCAGAAATGGAAGTGGACTTCTGACAAACTCATTCCTAAGATGTTGGAGATGCTGGAGATACCTAAGCTTGGCAACCTTGCTATTGCTGTTGTTATTCATCTTGGGCAGCTTGGGAGGTACGTTTGACATGATTATTTCATTATCTTTGATTTAATTGTTACTGCTTATTGTTTCTATAGTTTCGGAAATACTTTTTGTTGGAAAGCATCCATGTATATGTTGCTTTTATTGATCTTATTGATGTTAGAAGCTGGAACATATTCGTCTGCTAGGAAAGGGAGTATAGAACATTGTTTATAGTTGGAATTTTATAGATTAGTATAGAAAAAGGATTGCAGCAATCATAGTGCTGGGGTAATATCATTCACAGTTTCTTGTAGTTCAACGAGAAAGTAAATGGTAGTCTGCATGTTACTTGACTTAATTGCGTTTGCTGTTCTAGTGAGAACTATACAATATTTGAGTAAATCGGTTTTTTGCCTGAAACAATTTGCTTGTTAGCAGATAATTCCCTTTTCCTTGGTAATACTGTATCAATCATAATCTGGAATGTTTGTATTAACTTGCTAAAATACAGGCTTGGTGTATCAACATGTGGTTATGAGAATGGAGGAATTGAGGACTTGAGGTGTAAACTGTCTACTTTTCTTTGGCGAGATGGTACCATTAGGTCAGTTCTTCCTGTTCAGATGGCGACATTGAGTGCCTTGTTGGGGCTTCTGCCTCTTGATTTTGAGAAAGTTATCCACAGTAAGCTGCAGCCCTCAGTGACTGTCTGTCAATCAGTCTATGTTGATCTCATAAGAAAGTGGTTTTGTTTACTAAGTAAGGAGCAACAGTTCTTTTCATTTAGCCTTTTGCAATCTGTTGCTGAAGACAAGTACTGAGATGGTGAATTGGAGCTGAAATTGTCACCAATGGAACCTGATTGAGACACTCCGAAGAGAGAAATTAGTGATAGCTCGTAATTATTAGTCAATACCTTGATGAAAGATCAGAAAAGGTCTAGGAAGTTCTGTGGAGCTTCCCATAAAACTTAATGTTCCGATCCTTTTGTCAGGAAGTTTTTGATATATAGGATCTTTTGAATTTTTGGCTGGAAGATCAAAAAAGAGTGGGTAAAGGAATTTTAGATGTAGCTTTGGCGAAACCCGCGTTTGGGTTTTATGTTCCCGAGCAAATTTTTGTAAATTTAGAGACAAGTAACGTTATTTAGTTTCATAATGTGATTCACTCAAATGCATTTCGTTGGAAGAGATTTGTATCATAGGGCCGTACTGATGCATACTTCTATTCTGCTGCATGTTGACCAGGAAACTATAGCACTGCATTTCTTCAATAGGACAGAGGCTCCATAGTATAATGATTTTTGCTGTCTTTCCTGAATTACTAGTAATCTTTTCTGAGATATTGGTGCTCCAGGTACAGGTCTTGCTTATATCTTTGAAACATAAGAGAATGCACAGAAAGTCTGTGGGGGATCGGTTTTGTCTGCCTTGGCCTTTAGATTTTCTTCGCGCTTCAATTCAGAAATATGTAATAGTTATTTAACGTTCTTTAATTGGTAGACATGCATATTCTGTTTAATATGGATTAGTTCTTGCAACTCAGTAACATGGTTTTGGTTAGTAGAAAAATTTAGAAGCAGGCTGGTTGTCCCAGGAAAAGTTATATTCAAGTATCTGCATTTGCGTTAAAGTTTCTTTGAAGCAAGTTGACATGGAATACTTTGCTCATCTCTGAAGAAATTTTCAGGATCAACCTTGCTTTTGACTTGTGTCAGCCTCTTGAAATTGCTCTTGAAGTACTTAACACCCCAACCTGCAGCTTTCGGGGAGACTGCGTTATCATGTTTGATGGTGCCCAGGTCAAGATCCTTATAATTAAGATAAGCAGCCCTAGGATACTTGGAAACATACGGTGCCATGTATTGGTAAAGCATTCTAATCCATTTGATATGCCTGTCTGATGAGCTTACGTCGTTCACATCCCATTTTACCATGTACTGTATGTTGTACAAATTACCTTTTCTGTGTGGGAAAGGCACATCGGCTTCAGAAATCTCACTCATCCTACCACCAAAAGGATCAAATAAAATGATCGCAATTTCTTCCTGTAAGATCCTCTTCCACAGTCCCTCGAGTGCCCTTTCAGGAATAGGTTGTGTCACAAAGTCGGATTTTGCTTTGAAGCTGGCTTTGTATAGTTGAGTTTTGTCAAGCAACACCTGCCATGGACTTCCTTTTGGGTATCCAGCAAAATAGATGGCAGAATCTACCCAACCCATTTCACTGCAGTCTTCAGCTTTTAGTTCCAACTCCGGAAATTTCTCATTCATCAATTGTAACAGTTTGTTAGACTGGCCAAGAAAGAGAGAGTTGAAAGAAGCTTGTACTGTTTTGGGGTTTGTGCTGTTTTGTCCTCCCACCTTTTGGATGATGATTCTGATGAATAGATCTTCATGTAGTTTATCTGCAATGTGTTGCCACTTGTGGACTAGCTTGGTGGCACCTTGCTCTAATGTTTTTGAGATGGTAAATACTGTCACAACTTGTGGAACCCGAACCAGCTTGATCTTCCATGAAACGATGACTCCAAAGCTTGCTCCACCACCTCCCCTGATGGCCCAAAAGATGTCCTCTCCCATATCCTTCCTATCCATAATTTTCCCATTGGCACCGATGAAGTAGGCGTCCATGACATTATCTGCTGCAAGCCCATGCTTTCTCAACATGTTACCAAATCCACCTCCACTGAAGTGGCCACCAATACCCACAGTAGGACATATCCCACCAGGGAAACCATGGACTGGACTTATCTTGCCAATGGCATGGTAAAGTTGGCCGAGTGTAGCACCGGATTGCACCCACGCAGTTTCTTTATTAATATCAATCTCTATTGCATGAAGATTCATGAAATCGACGATGATGAATGGCGTCATGCACATATACGACTGACCTTCATAGTCATGACCTCCACTCCTCACTCTCACCTGTAAAGTTAGCTTCTTGGAGCAAAAGATGGCAGCTTGTATTTGAGATTGGTGAAATGGTGTAAAGATGAGAGGTGGGTTCAAGATGGATGAGTTCAACCATCTCATGTTCTGTTGGGTGGATTTGAAAAGACTTGAATATAGAGGAGACTCAGGTGTGAGCATGATTTCGGTGGCATTGGTGAATTGGGTTGACATGCATTGAATGAACTTTTCATGAATTGGACTAGTAGCTCTACATTCACATGAAGATGATGAAAGAATAAGTAGAGAAATAAGAAACACAAGGATCGGTTTCATTTCTTCTTCTTCTTCTTTCTTCTTTCTCCTCCTTTGCGTCCCTAGGCCAATGAATCAAGTTGGTGAAGTATGTAAGGACGGCTTGTTGAGAAGATAAATTTATTAAAGCGACTCCTCCAAAGAACATTTGGAAATACGGGTGTCCTGATATGCTGGAATGAAGGAGTGGCATCTAATGCAGACTCATACAGACATAAATACATACACATACTGTGTTTTTTCTTTTAACTTTTGTCTGTTGCATGAAAATTTGAATCTCCCTTGACTAAGCCGCTTCCTCGTTCGATAAATCCAAGATGAAAAATGTAGAGTTGGTGATAGACTCCAGGTTGAAGCTGAAATATCAAAACTTGGCATAAATTAGTGTTAAAAGTGCCAAGACAAACTTGGGACGGCGAAGTTGTAGTTACACGGCCAAGTTGGGTTCTTGAAGTATAAGCTTCACTGCATCTTTTAAGTAAAACTTATGTCATCAAATCTTTGCTGACTGCTATGTAGGAACCCAACCAGTGGGGAAAAAAAGATTAATAAAGAAATTACATGAATTGGACGAAAAATAGTGTCAATCCGACCTGCCGGATTCGAACCAGCGACCTAAGGATTGTCTGATTGTTAACAACTACAGTCCTCCGCTCTACCAACTGAGCTAAGGTCGGGTGCTACGCAACTTTTATACGTTATGAAATGAGTAAAAGAAATATGATGTTGAGGCTTCCGTGAGATGTTCAGATCAACGTTACAAGGGTAACAAAAGATGAGCCATTAATTAATGTATATATATTCAGTATTAAAAAGAACCCTCTCATTTCCTATTAACAACCTAAAATTAAGGGAAAAGTAATGCCATGAATGAACAAGAGAACCCAAAGCCTTCGTCACCACGTTAGGGATAATGCCATGAATGAACAAGAGACCCCAAAGCCTTCGTCACCACGTTAGCGATAATGCCATGAACCCCGAATCCTCCGTCACCAAGTTCGGCATAAGTGATAAGAAACCCTCCACAACTTATATTTGTTTCAATATTTTATAAAAAATTAAATAAATTTTTATTGTTATCTTTAGTATTACTCTATACTTTAACATTATTAAAATAATACTAATTACATAATAATAATACTAAAATAACACTCTTTGCTTTCCAAATATTATATAAGAGTAGTAAAAGAGATAATAATAAAAACTTATTTAGATTTTTTGTGTGTGAAATGTTAAAAGTAACCATCATATCTTGGACTAATGTTTAAAGAAATCATTTTAATATTAAATCTAAATTATCTAATTATAACACAACATATAAATTTTTAATTCATATATTAAAAATTGATAAAAAATTAAAAATTTAAGGTACTAACAATACTATTTTAAAAATGTTAAGATATGTACGTAATATAATAGATAACGACAAGAACTAACTTAAGTTTTTTTAAAATTGTTAAGGAACAATCCTTAACTTTTGTAACCCTATGTGAAAAACCGTAAGATACTGTTTGTGTAAAATCTTCGATGATTGTCTTATTGAATGAGTAATGTATATATACACAATAAATGATTCTAATCTAACCATTGAATACAATTTGTTATGATCTAATGGTCTCAACAATGACAGTAGGTTGTTTTGTCAATAGCTATAGCTGGAAGGTAGTTATAACTGGAGTTAATCGTCTGGTATACATGTCCAAGTTTGGCTTTGTGAGCTGCAGATGATGATTTAGCCGACCTCAAATGAATGGGCCTGGGATCATTGGTGGACTTATCAATATTGCAGACTGGACTTGGATTAAGGCCCTGGTCCAACATTCTAACATTCCCTGTCAAGCGAAAACGGGGATGAATATCGACGTTGAGCTTGGAGATGAGCTTCGACGATCGGACCATCGTAAGAGGCTTTGTTTGTAAGTCTTTTAATTGATTTTCATTGTTGACATATCTCACTTCTAATTCTTCTTTTTCGATTTTATCTCGTATGAAATGAACGTCAACTTCGATGTGTTTCGTTCGAGCATGAAACATTAAATTTAGGGCAAGAGACCTAGCTCCATTGTTGTCACACCAGATAATTGGTGTTTGTTTGAGATTAAAACCTAGCTCCTTAAGTAGAGAGTGAAGCCATAGGACCTTCATGGAGATTTGAGCAAGTGCTCTATACTCAGCTTCGGTGCTTGAGCGAGAGACAGTGGTTTGCTTCTTTGGAGTCCAGAATATCATATTAACCCCCTAGGAAGGCATAACCGCCAGTAGTGGACTTCCTATCATCTGGATTTCCTGCTCAATCAAAGTTACTGTAAGCTTCGAGAGAGAAAGGATTGGGCGATGGATGAAACAAGAGAGCAAACCCTAATGTTCCTTTTAGGTATCGTAAGACACGCTTGCAGGCAACCTAGTGAGAATCGAGAGGGTTTGAGAGAAATTGACTTAAGCGATTTACGGTATAATTGATATCTAGTCTGGTA
Organism: Erythroxylum carthagenense; assembly: GCA_026413575.1. Classification (NCBI taxonomy): domain Eukaryota; kingdom Viridiplantae; phylum Streptophyta; class Magnoliopsida; order Malpighiales; family Erythroxylaceae; genus Erythroxylum; species Erythroxylum carthagenense. The sequence continues at coordinate 58,573,120 of JANZLD010000003.1, forward strand.
TGACATAAATATTGTAACGCTCTAATAATGCTTCTGTACAGGGTTGGATGTGCAAAAAGGGAACCCTCGAGAGCCGACAGCTTGGAACCAAGAGCCATGGGAGTAGAGCACGGTGTATAGTTGGACATGTTGGTGCAAGCAAGGAGATCCATTGTATACTGCTGTTGTGACAGGTACAAACCATTTTTATTTTTGTAGGCTTCGAAACCAAAGAAGTGATGTATACTGCCTAGGGTTTTGAGAGCAAATTTACTGGTGAGTTGCTTGATGATCGATTGAATGTCTGAATGTGAATTCCCTGTGATTAAGATGTCGTCAACATAGATTAGAAGCAGTAATAGGGAGCCATGACGTTTTCTGTAGAAGAGGGAAGTATCAGATTTAGAGTTGTGAAATCCCCAATGTAGAATAGGAGACTTTAAGGTAGTATACCAAGCTCGTGGAGCTTGTTTAAGGCCATAGAGTGCCTTATCTAACCTGCAGACATGATGAGGAAATTGTTGATCCTCAAATCCTTCGGGTTGATGGATATAGATTTTCTCATGTAGATCGCCATTGAGAAAAGCATGATTGACATCTACTTGCTGTATGTCCCAATTTTGTGAAACAGCTAGAGATAACACCACCTTAATAGTTGAAGATTTTATCACAGGGCTGAAGGTCTCTGTAAAATCAAGGCCTGGAGTTTGGTTGAATCCTTTAGCCACAAACCGGGCCTTGTATTTTTTGATTGCACCATTAGAATCATACTTGATGTGAAACACCCATTTAGTACCCAAAATTTTCATAGAGGACTGAAAGGGAACCAGAGACCATGTTTTATTACGTTGGAGAGCCTGAATTTCTGATTGCATGGCTTCTTTCCATATGGGATCTGTGAGAGCAATAGCAGTTGATGTTGGTTCAGAGGTTGTGGAAGATGTGAGAGATGAGTGATAGATCTTTGGTTTAAAAATACCACTTTTAGCTCGTGTCTGCATGGGATGTAAGTATCGGATACATTGTTGAGCAGGAGGTTGAGGAGAAGCAGATAATGGTGAAGAAGAAATAAGATTAGAGTTGTCTACCTGAGTTGGTGTCCTTGAAGAAGAAGAATGCAGGAGAGGTTCCATGCTTAGAGACTGCCCAGTAATTGCCTGTAAAGTTTCAGTTAATGTAGAAATAGGAAGGCTAGATTGGCTTGTATATGGATTAGGTTGCTTGTGGAATAGAGATAAGTAGGGAAACTCATATTCATTGAATGTGACGTGGCGAGAGATGTATATACGGCTAGATGGGTGCAAGCATTTATAACCTTTATGCTAAGGACTATAGCCAAGGAACACACATTTGCTGGTGTGAAAGTCTAGCTTATGTTTGTTGTAGAATCGTAAGAAGCGAAAGCATGTGCATCCAAAAATACTTAGGTGATCAGACGTAGGCTGTTTGTGAAATAATTTTTGGAATGGTGAGAGGTTTTGTAGAACTGGAATAGGGAGATTATTTATCAGATATGTTGCAGTTTGGAAAGCCTCAAGCCAAAAGGTTAGAGGTAATTTAGCATGGGACAAAAGTGTAAGACCAATCTCAGTTATATGACGATGATTTCTTTCAGAAATCCCATCTTGTTGATGGGTATATGGATAGCTGAATCTGGTTTTAATCCCTTGTTAATCAAGGAATGGTAATAGCACAGTGAATTCCCATCCCATGTTGCTGTGTAGGGATTTGATTTTGTGGTTAAGTTGTAGTTCAATAAGAGATTTAAATTGTTTAAAAATTTCCATGGTTTCTAATTTGTATTTCATAGGATTGAGCTATGTGAACCAAGATAAGGCATCAACAAATACCAAATAATATCTATGATCATTTGTTGAAGGATATAGACTTGGACCCCAAACATCAGCGTAGATTATTTCTGATATAGGGTGTGTTTGAAATGGTAATTTATGGTATTTTCCATATTGACAAGAATCACAAATACTAATGGATTTAGGACTAAATTTGAGTTTCATTGATTGTAAAATGTGCTGTAATACAGTAGTATTAGGATTTCCTAAATGAGTATGCCACACATTGACATTTGATTCAGAAAGAAAAACAACACATTGATTAGAGGTAGAATAGGATTTATTGCTAATGGAAGATTGTGCTGTGTTGGATATATTACATACAGAAGACTGTGGAGTGCTTGGTTTTGAACTAAGACTGTACAGACCATTCCTGAGAAGCCCCTTGAACAAAATCCTCCCTGTAAGCTTGTCCTTAAAAACACAACAAGAGTCATCAAATTCAACAATAATCCTATTATCTTTGGTAATTTGAGAGATGCTAATTAAATTCTTTGTGATTTGAGGAACATAGAATATTGTGAAGTTTAATAGGTGTAATGGAAGTTGTAGGTAAAAGAGAAGAACCAATGTTAAAGATAGGCAATTTGTTACCATTACCAATTGCAAGTTGCTCTCAACCAGTGTATGGTTCTTGAATATTTAGATTTGATAAATCTGTAGTGACATGATTAGTTGTGTAACATCCCATCTCCAATGGGAAGGATATTTTGGTAAATTGGGACGGGCTAGGAGTATTGAATTATATCTCGGCA
>JANZLD010000003.1:58575803-58604853 GCA_026413575.1 Erythroxylum carthagenense
CCACCCTCGCGGGTCGCGGGCTCGGATATCACCGTCGATGTCGGGTTCGGGTCTCGCGGGAGTGGGGTGCTACAAGTTGCCCCGCTATCCACAAACCAATTAGGTCCGGAAGAAGAGTTTGGGGAAGTAGCAGCTGAATGATGAGCTAGATATGCCCGCTGAGGAGTGTTATTTATTTGCTAAGAAGGTTGATTTGATCGAGTTCCTTGCCAGTGAACGTCAAAATGCTTATAGCATTTTAACGCCTCATTCCCTGGTATCTGACATAATTGACAATGCAACTTATTTCTACCCCCTTGTCCTCTGTTTCCTCGACCTTTGTAGGATCCTTGACAATGATTTGAAGTGCGAGTAGATTGAGGAGAATATGTTGCTAAATTAGCAGATGTAGAAGACACAACAATATGGGAGATAGCGTGTTGATGTTCAAGCCTGGTTTCATGCATCATTAAGGTGTAAAGAACATCTTGAAGAGAAGAGACACCCATAGATCCAGTGAGGAGTATAACCACAGAGTCATATTCACTGCCTAAATCACTAAGAGCACTAGGAATTAATTCTGGCTCTGTCACAGCATGTCTAGCAACTTTAAGTGAGTCACCAATGGACTTTACCTTCTGTATGTAATCAGAGATAGTTGAAGCTCCCTTTTGAAGGGATGATAATTTTTGCTTGAGCTGCAAGACTTTAACAAGTGAAGTCTGTGCATATAGGCTAACAAGTATCTGCCAGAGCTCCTTGGAAGAGCTAGCATGATTAACTTGGCTAATAACTGTGTCACCGATGGTGGTGAGAAGCCAGCAAAGAAGAAGTTGATCTACTCGAACCCAAGCTTTATAAGCTGGATTAGGAGTAGAAATAGGATTAGCAATATTTTCTGAAGAAAAAACAAATGGAGGCGGAGAAGCATGATCCGTTGAAATGTAAGCTTCTAGATCCAGTGCGCGTACAGCTGCAAGAATCTGCAGACGCCAGTTGAGATAGTTGTGCTGATCGAGTTTCAAAGGAAGGTTAAAATTTAGTGTTTTGGCTAGGGTAGATAATTTGATGGAGGAAGAGTTTAGGACAGTGCTAGAATCATGATCAGTGGAAGAAAAAGAAGACATAGTAACCATGACGATAACAATTAGATGACGATGAGTCGGTAAAGCTTTGATACCATGAAAAACCGTAAGATACTATTTGTGTAATATTTTCGATGATTGTCTTATTGAATGAGTAATGTATATATACACAATAAATGATTCTAATCTAACCATTGAATACAATTTGTTATGATCTAATGGTCTCAACGATGACAGCAGGTTGTTTTGTCAGTAGATATAGCTGGAAGGCAGTTATCACTGGAGCTAATCGTCTGATGTACATGTGCAGGTTTGGCTTTGTAAGCTGCAGATGAGGATTTAGCCAACCTCAATTGAATGGGCTTGGGATCATTGGTGGACTTATCAATATTGCAGACTAGACTTGGATTAAGGCCGCCAACCTCAATTGAATGGGCCTGGGATCATTGGTGGACTTATCAATATTGCATACTGGACTTGGATTAAGGCCCTGGTCCAACATTCTAACACTATGTTTGTCTATTGGTTTTCTTTATACTGCCATCCACATTTTTTAGCTTCATCATTCTTTTAGTTCTTCCATCTTCAATTTACGTGACATTTGATTGAATAAATGTTGAACAAACAACTTTCCTTTACGTATAAAGTTGTCACTTTTTTTTATTGTACATTCATATGTTATGTATTTGGAATGTTACTAATAGTGGAATTGTAATTTGAGACTGAATAAGGTGTGAACTACTCCAATTTCTTTTAAAAGAAAATAAAAGTGAGTTTCTAATATAAATAATCTAAATCAGAACCTTTTCTTTCATGTGAGATTTACTAAAATGATAAAAGGGTAATTGTCATATTCATTCTTTTCATTATAATTGGCCAAAACATTTCAGTTCGGTTTAAAGCTTAACCTAAAAGGCTTGATAGCCAAATTCCCTCCCTTAAAATAATATTTTAGTTTAACTTATTAAAATAATGTTGTTTTAATTTATAATTTCAAAAAGCTTAAAATTAAAATAGTGTTATTTTAGTTAATTATAATAAAATGATGTCGTTTTAAGACAGCCTTGAGTTAAGTTTCAACTATGTGGCTCGAAATCAACTATACTTTAGATAGAATTAAGCAATTTTGTAAGATGCTGAGTCAGGTCAGGAAAATGGTCGACTCGAGCTATTGGTAACCCCACTTTTGACAAAAGAGGAGCAAAAATATTCCAATTGATCAAATTTTAGATAGGAGAAGGGCATTAAGCCTAATAATTGTGGTTGCGTAGAATTTGCAAATGACGGAGAATCATGAAGTGCAGGCGTGGTAGATATTGGCTTCAAATCTTCTGTGCCTGGACAAAATGGCACAGAAGATTTGAAGTCGGTAGATACTAAGATAGGTTCATCACTTTGATTCCATAGTTCAATTACATAATTGTTTTTTGTCTTATTACAAGTACTTTAACATTTTTGGTTGATTCCAAATTGTTTTGTGGGTTTATGTTAAAAAAGTTCCTTGTATTACATCAAAGTTGACATTTGAATATGAAAAAAAATCGTAGCTAAAAGTGAAAAAAAGTCACCTATAATTTTAGTTACATTTTCATTTCGTAGTTCAAAAACTCATCAAATCCTCGTAGTTGAAAACTATAGATAATGTTTTTAGAAATTGTTGTTAATAGTTTTTGACTATGCTTTATTTTCATAGAAAAACTATTAATTACGCTTTGAGAAATCGTCACGAATAGTTTGACTACGTTTTCTTTTCATAACTAAATACTATTAGCTACGTTTTCAGAATCGTACCTAAAAATTTTTGGCTACAATTTTTGAAAATTAGCCAAATGTTGGGCGTATTGAAGCAATAGGCTCTAATTAAAGTAACCATCCCGTAACTTTATCATTTATGACATAATCACTCAGTGCATATTCATCAATTTGTAATCATTAATTAAGGTTTCTAAGAATTTAAGAATCTATCTATTAAAATGTCTCAATATTTTATTAAAAAGTTTAAAGTTCCGTTATTTTGTGGTTTGCATGGAATCTAACAAAATATGCAAACTATACTTTATATTTTGGAATGAAAAACTTAAAGGGTTATAACAAGTTAGACATAGGAACTTCTTAGTGCTTAAGCTATGATTGTACAAATTCAAGGCATTTATGGGTTTAATCCCACCTTAAAAACATGACTATTTTCAAGTTTTGCCTCTCGTTTCTCTCTCAAGAGTGCAAGTTTTAGTCCTGCCTTGAACGTGCATGGTGAGTTTTGCGAGTCAATTACATTATGATTTTTTTTTCTATATTTTGCTTTCTGCATCATGGATTCAGGCTTTTAGAAACTCTCTATTTGAGAAAAAGAAAACGCTGAGTTCGTGATTTCTACGGAAGATATCCAAAAGGAGGAGATCAACTACGATTTGTGTTTATTGGGAAAATTGGTTGGAGAAAGAGAGGTTAACGCAGATGCACTAGAAAGAACTTTGTTGAGTCTGTGGCATCCTATGTGGGGTGCATATATCAAAATGTTGGACGAAAACAACCTCTATATAATCTAGTTTTATCACCATTTCGATATGAAGAAGATGTTAGCTAGAGGACTGTAGTCTTTTAACAAATGTATTTTGTTAGTTCTTCAATGGAAGGAAGGGAAGAACCCAACAGATATCGATTTCATTTATACTGATATTTGGGTACAATTCCATGGTCTCCCACTGGGTTTCGCTTCTGAGGCTTTGGCAAAAAATATCGGTAACTTGATGGAAACTTATTTGGAGTACGATTCTGCTCATAGACGTAGTTTATGGAATAGTTACATGCGAGTCCGGATTCGTATAAATGTTGAAGAACCACTTATGAGGAAGAAGAGCATAAAGAAACAGGGGGCTGAACCAATGGATATAACGTTCAGCTATGAACGTCTCCCTCTAACATGCTACCTTTGTGGAATAATAGGGCATAGCGAAACCAACTGTCTCAAGTTATTTGAAAGGCCAGAGGAGGAAATCTGTTGTGAATGGCCAGAGGAAATTCAGGCAAAAGTGCGGGCTAGGAATGCACGAAGAAAGGTGCAATGGAAATGTGATCCTGGGAATGATCTCGGCGCAGATTTTGCTACACAAAATCCAGATCCCAAGTATTCTCAAACAACAGATAAGAATCCTCACAATATAGGTAATTATTTTTCTTTCTTTCCTAAGAAGATCACGCTAAAGTCCACTGCAGGTTTTACTCCTCAATTAGGCCAGAATTACCATGTACCCAGTGGAAGTACAACTGAAATGGTGGCAAATAATATTTCTGGACAAATAGATAAAGAAGCTCCAGTCATGAACATTGAGGAAAGTAAAAAACGTGCCCAACAAGGAAACACAGAAGCTATTTCAATAGAGGAGATGAACATAGGCGATATGGTAACCTCCATATCAACTACCAGCGGTCGATCATGCTCAGCAGACCCGTCGAGAGCCATGACTTACATAGCTTGGAACTGTTGTGGATTAGGCAACCCCCAGACAGTTCGTGCTCTGAAGGATCTAGTTAGATTTAATAAGCCTTGCATTCTCTTTTTAAGTGAAACTATTGCGAACTCTGTTAAGATTGAAGAAATAAAAAATATGTTGAAGTATGATTTTTGTTTCTGTGATGATCAGCTTGGCCGTAGCAGCGGTTTGGCCATATTATGGACGAACGTTGTTTCTGCTACTGTTACAGGATATTCTAACAACCACATTGATCTGGTTATTGACGATTTGATTACTTTTAAATGGCGAATCATTGGTTTCTATGGCTTCCTAGACTCCACTAGAAAACACACTAATTGGGAGCTTCTTTGCTCTCTTTCACGTCTTCATAACATGCTCTTGGTTTGATTTGGATATTTTAACAATCTTCTATCCCTTAATGATAAACTAGGAGGAGTGGATTACCCTAGCTCATCACTGGAAGGGTTTCGTCAATGTATCACTGATTGTAACCTAGTTGGCATTCCTCTTATTGGATTCGGGTATACTTAGGAGAGAGGAAGAGACTCAAACTCTATTATTTTAGAGAGACTAGATCGTGCTTTTGTCAATAAAGAATGGATGGATATATTTCCTTTTCATAAGCTTTACAACTTCGTTTGTGCTACTTCTGATCACAACCCTATCAAATTGGTGGCTGCGTGTAGCCTTCCTGCTAAGAGGACTAGTCAGTTTAAATTCGAAAATAAATGGTTAACAGAGGAGGGTTTTTCTAATTTTGTTTATGAGTTTTGGGCTGCCAATGTCGACTTAAACATCTTACCTCAGCTTAAGAAATGTGACACCAGCTTGCTCAACTGGCATAAGCATCTAGGGAAAAATTTCTCTGAACGTATTAAAATCATTAAGAGGAACATGGAGTTAGCTCGATAGAACCATCATTATGCTTCGTTTCGGATATAGAAAGCTGAGCTTAATCATCTTCTCGCCCAGGAAGACATTTATTGGAAGCAACATTCAAAGATTTTTTGGATGCAATATGGGGAGGCCAACTCAAAATATTTTCATGCACAAGCCTCAAAAAGGAAAATACTGAATCATATTACTTCACTCATGGATGACAACAGTCATCAGGTCTTGGAAGATGAGGGTGTAGGCAACATCATTCTTGACTATTTCAATCAGCTATTTTCAACTTCGGGAGGTACTGATTTCAGTCATTTTCCTTCTATAAACTCGGTGGTAAGTAAGGAGGATAATGAATCTCTACTAGCACCTTTGTGGCTTGAGGAGTTCAGGAAAGCAATGTTTGAAATGCATCCGGATAAGGCTCCTAGACCCAAAGGCATGAACCTGACGTTTTTTTTCAGAAATGTTGGCATATAATGGGGACTGATATTTTTAACAATTGTCGCAACTGGATGGAGCACTGTGAGTTTCCAGATACACTTAATGACATGGTGATTATTTTGATGCCCAAAAAAGATAATCCTAATTGCATGAAAGATCTACAGCCAATAGCTTTGTGTAACGTCATATAAAAGCTCATAGCTAAAGTTATCACGAACCAACTCAAAACTCTTCTTCTTAGGATCATATCTCCTATGCAATCGGCTTTTGTTCCAGGTCACCTCATCACTGACAATATTATGGTGGCTTTCGAAATCATACACTACATGAAGAACAAAGGGAAGGGAAAAGTTAGGGAAGCAGCTTTTAAAATCGACATAAGCAAAGCTTATGACAGAGTCGAATGGGATCACCTACATTTTATCTTGTTAAACCTGGGTTTTGATAGCAAATGGGTGGAGCTTATTATGGTGTGTGTCACTACTGTGAGTTACACAGTGGCATTTAATTGATTTAAAGTTGGTCCTATTATACCTAAGCGTGGATTGAGGCAAGGAGATCCTTTGTCTCCGTATCTATTCATCCTTTGTGCTAAAGGCTTATCTGCAAGAATGAGGCTCGAGGGGACATACATGGTGTAACCATTTGTCCAGGCAGCCTTAGTGTCTCTCATCTTTTTTTCACAGATGGCAGTTTTCTATTATTTCGTGTAAACGCGAACTGAAGGACAAAACATTAAGAGAACACTCGCCATCTATAAAGCAGCTTTGGGGCAGGCGATCAACTATCAGAAGTCTGGTATTATGTTTAGCTCAAACACAAAACCTATTGATAGAAATGCTATGGAAGCCATCTTAGGGGTAAGCACTCCTATTGATCACGGGAGACATTTGGGTCTATCCTCGCTAATTGGAAAACAGAAAAAGCAAGTCTTTGCTTTTATAAAGGATCGTCTTAGTAAGCGAATTGTGAGCTGGAAAAATAAGTTACTTTCAAAACTAGGAAAAGAAATCGTTATCAAGATAGTCGCACAAGCTTTGCCTGCTTATTGCATGAGTGTCTTCCTTATCCCCCGAGGCACCTGCGATGAAATCCAAAAAATGATGAACTCCTTTTGGTGGGGATTGGGCAACAACAATAAGAAGAAACTCCACTGGGCAAGCTGGGACCGACTCTGTGTTCCAAAAAAATATGGGGGCATGGGCTTTTGGGACCTTCATTGTTTCAACTTAGCCATGCTTTTTAAACAAGCCTGGTAGTTTATTGCCTATCCTGACTCCCTTCTGAGTAAAATTTTCAAAACTAGATATTTCCCTTCTTGTAGTTTTTTAGATGCAAAGGAATAGACCAATTCAAGTTTCATGTGGAAGAGTATTTACGCGGCTAAGGATATACTGCTTCATGGTGTTAGATGGAGATTGGGTGATGGATCCTCGATTAATGTTTTTACAGACCCTTGGATTAATGAAGCTAATAATTTTTTCATTACCTCCCCTCCCATTAAAGACTTCGGTAATATTAAGGTGCGAGATCTGTTCAATGAGTCTGGCTCCGGTTGGGACGTACAACTGTTAGAAGGGCTGCTAACTCCTTATGATGTTGGGCGAGTATCCAGGATCCCAATCGCTCTTTCAAAACCCCTTGATCAACTGATATGACACCACAGTCGGGATGGTTTCTACTCAGTTAAAACAGATTACAACTAGCTCTTACTATGTGTACTGATATAGTTAATTTCTTCGTGGATGGGCCTTTGAATCGACTGTGGAACTTATCTATTCCCTCAAAGATCAAGGACTTCATATGATGATGCATTCGGGATTTTATTCCTTGTAAAGATCGACTCCTTCGGAAGGGTGTAACACTTAACATTGTATGCGATTTTTGTGGCCATACAGAAGATATAAATCATGTGTTATTGGAATGTCCTAAAGCCAAAGAAAATTGATCCTTGGTGGACTTGAGTCTTCCAAGTAATGGGATTGAGTATTTTCTTGTGCAGACATTAATCAACTCGCTAGCAAATAGTATAGAACTTATTTCTTTTGGTTACTCACGAGGTGTCTTAGGAGGGTCCCAACTATGGGAAGGCACCTTTAAGCCATCCACACCTAGACTAATCCTCGCTTATGTAGGGTAGGTTCTTTGCGGGAGGCAAAGCTTTGGCCTCAAGTTTTAAACGGCTGCATACATGAGTGGGGTTCGAACCTGCGACTTTATTTAAGTCAGGAGAGCCCCTTACCAACTATGCTATGGTATAGAGTATCTGGTATCATCCAAATATCAAAGTTTGGCAATGTAAGAACATCCCCTCCTTTATGGTAGTTAATTTTGCTGATAATTTTCTTAAAGATTGGCAGGATTCTCGGTGGATTTTTGAGAGGGTTATTGTCACATCTAGTGGCTTATGTTCTACCAATTCTAGTTAGATTAAACCGCTGGAAGGTTTTCTAAAATGTAACATCGACGCTTCTATTTTTAAAGATAAGAATGTTATTGGATTTGCTACTGTGCTTAGGGATGAAAGAGGTCGATTTGTTGCTGCTATTATTCTTCCCTCTTCGATCCAGTTTTTGCTGAACTTAAGTCGATAAGAGAAGCCCTGTCTTGGTTAAAAGAAAAACAAATTGACCACGTCATTGTGGAGTCTGACTGTTTGATGGCTGTTCAAGCTATCTGAGCTCCATCTTTGAATTGCTCTGAGATTGAAATTTTGACCCTTGATTGTCTCTCACTCAAGCGACATTTACTTCACTTGTCTTTCCACTAGACGCGTAGGATTGTCAATAAGGTGGCTCACTCATTAGCTAGCGGTAGCCTTATTACATGCAAACCTTCATCACTGGAATGTTAGTCCATCTTGCTGAGATTCCATTTTATTTTCAGATAATTCTACTTGTTATGCCATTGATGGGGAAAGGCTTGTAGGATCCGGGTGTGTGGGGTAAGCCTGTCGGCTTGGGTTAGTTTCGTTTTGCCTTTCTTGTCTATGGTTTTGCGTTTTAAGCGATTACTTCAAAAAAAAAAACAAGTTAGACTATCTTTTAGAAAATAATATACATGAATATAAGAAGTTTAATTTACATGTTACATAAAATTAAATTAAAAATAATATAATATAATAATTGCTTATTTTAATTTTGTTTAAACCACATGGTATTTGACGCCTATGGACAACCGACTAATCCAGATTCGAACTAGGTAAGTACTTTGTAAAACTCTCCCTCACGAGTTTTAAAACAACTCGATTTGTAAGACTCAAAATGAAGACACATCTTAAGGATAGAGGAATCTGTGCTGCTACCTCCACCATAGGGTTAAGTGTATACCTTATTGGTTGTATATGTATTCATCACATTTTAAACTGGTAAACGATTAAAATGCATTTTAAATATTGACAACCCAATAATGAGATGCTAAAGTATTTTTGAAATAATAACATCTACAATGCAATAAATGCATAATTCTATAATTTTGAATTTTTCAGGATTTTTCTTTAAATAAATTGATAGTTGACTTTATAAGAATATGTTAAAATATATTACATCATTTCTTAGTTCATCAAATATTTATTATCAAATCCTTATTGTGGTGTTATTATTATGTAAATCAAGACATACTAAAAATAAATTAAATGTGTTTTATGTCGAATACAATTTACGAACTTGGTTAATGAAAAAGATGCGAGTAGTCTTGTATTTGTGCGCGCAAGTTTTACCATCGAATCACATAATTTTCCTGTTATCACTCTCTGCCATTCTTTCACATTTCTACAAACTTTATTTGGCATCACCAATGTTGCTGATCAATTATATATTTTACCGAATGTAAACATTGATCGTGAAGAGTGACTGATTCTATAACTTACAGTTTCCACTCTCGGGTTCATGTTGACGTATATCTATATCTGAAAAAGAAAAGAAAAATTGATAGCCTTGTTGAAAACTTGTAAAACGAATGTGTTCAGGTCTAAGTTGCTTTAAGCTCCAAGAAGTCAGCGTAAGTTATTGAAGAGATCCTCTAAGCTCGAAAAGCAAGAGAGCAGCTGTGTTGAATTTTACGAGTAAAGCTCCAACTTGGATTTTTCTCTTAGTGACATTTCTACATCTGTACTTAATGATTTAATTTACTTTGTTTGGGGACTTACTCCTGCTCTTATCTTAAATTTTATGACTCTGGTATGTATTTCGAAGGCTAATTCACAAATTTACTTCAATTTTAGAGATCATTATATCCGAGTTATTACACCTGATTTTGAAAAGAAAATTAAAAGAAAGAACGATTACAACATTTTAAAAAATCCACTTAGATGAATAAGCTATTTTTTAATAATTTAATAAAGAATTTAATTATAACAAAAGAACCAGTTAACCAAATTATTATTTTTTTACAAAGGAAAATAAACTAAAAGCCAAAAAACAAGCTAACTAGCGGAGTGATCTGCGATATAATGCTCCTTGCTTCTCTCGGTAAATAAGCTCCATAATTGTCCACGGAGGTTCCTGGAGAATATGCAGTCCTAGACTGGCTAGGGCTGCGATTGAGGCCAGGTTGTTTGCACACTGGTTCCCTTCGCGATGAACTTGCTGAAGATGCACCTCCTACTCTTGTTGGATTAATCCACAAGTATCTGTCACCAAAAAATTATCATTAGATAAAATTGTATTGGATAAGGACAATATGTTTATAACTTCTAGGGAATCTACTTCTACTATGAGTCGTCAATAACCTAGCGTCCAAGCCAAGTTGAGTCCTGAATGAACTCTCCAAAGTTCTGCAGTTGGCGGTGAGCCTCGTCCAATGTGCTGAATGAACCCACCGTACCATTGACCACGATAGTCTTGATCGCGGTAGTCTCTAAGTTACCCCCCCAACAGTAGCAACGTTAGTCCCTTGTTTTACTGCTCCATCAATGTTTAACTTGACCAAGTCTTCTGGTGGTTTTGTCCACCCAACTAAACTCCCTATGGGTAATCCCGGTGATGGCAACACACAACTTTTCATTGCCCTTGCCCGTTTTATCCATTCTACGTACTCCATAACAACCTGGTTACCTTCTGCTGGCCAAGCAAAGTCAGATTCAAAAACACTTTTGTTGCACCAGTGCCATAAAACCAACAGGCTACTTCAAAGATAGAAGCCCAATCCAACTACAGCACTTGAGCATGCTTCGTAAGATTGGATTTCACCTATGACTCCTCATCTTGTAGGAAGAAATTTGTATCAACCAACTCCAGGGGGAAATTTTCCTAGAAAGCATTTATTCTTGGGCAATCCCTAATGACATGGAGAGTGGACTCTTCTTGGCCACAGTTGTGACGCCTGCTATCCGTAGTGAGGTGTCACGCCACTCTTTGTTGATTGGTCATCAGTTTTCCTTTAGTCATTAACCACAGGAATGCCCTAATTCGTTGGGGCCCTACTAGGGGTGAGCATTATTCGGGCCGAGCCGGGACTTAATTCGGGTAAGCAAATACTAAATTTCGGGTAATTCGGGTCGGCCCGGATATTACCCAAATTATTTTCGGGCCAGGACGGGTAACTCCGATAAAATTCGAGCCGGCCCGATTACCCGAATTAGGTTTAAAAGAATTATGAAATAGGGTAATTAGGATAATTCGGGTAAATCGGGCTGGGTAAGTTCGGGTAATTGAAAGTTCAAGTTCGGGTCGGGTAAGGGAAAAAAATTTCGAGTAATTCGGGCCGGGCCTAAACAGTGAAAATTGGGCCCGAATTACCCGAATGCTCACCCCTAGGCCCTACCTATTTCCAAATTAAATCCCAGAGGCTATTATTAAGTCGTAGGCTGACTCCATTGTGAAACGTCCGTGCGCTGTTGGTCTCCACTGTAAAGTATATTTCGCTGTGCTATCTGCAAGAGTAGGAACCTCCGCGATATCTAGGCAGACGGTGGTGGGGATGTAATGTTAGAACAAATTCCATTTCCATGTGCTATCCTCATTCTTGAAATCCGCAACAGAAGCGTATAGTAGGCTTTCAGGTATTGGGGAGGCCGCCATGGAGATAAGAGGTCCCAGTCCTATAACCGATTATCCATCCAGAATATGATTCTCTTTCCATTACCTTGCTTTCATTTTATACCTTGGTGAATGACTTGCCAAGATTAAGAGATTCCCCTTCAAATGCTCGAAGCCCTGACCCTATCTATTGTAGGAGGTATATGATATGTGTCTATGTGATATTTAGTTTTTAAGATCTTGACCCATAAAGCTTGAGGCTGTGTAATCACCTCCCAACCCAACTTAGACAATAAAGCGTCATTGAAAGCGCGAACTCGTTTAATGCCCAGGCCCCCTACTTTTTTGGGATTACATATTGTATCCCAATTTGCTAGATGCATTTTCCTGTGCTCACCTGTTGAACCCCAAACAAAATCTCACATGATTCGATCTAAGTCATCACACAGCTACCTCAGAAGTCTGACTATTTGCATCGTATAAATGGGCAGTACCGATATCACAGATTGGGTAAGTGTAACTCTTCCTACTAGAGACAGTACCCTTGCCTGCCATCCTGTAAGTTTCTTGCGTGCCTTATCTAGGAGATATTGATAAGTTTGCCTTGATGTCCGCTCATTTAACAACGGGACTCTTACATATTTCACCAGATTGTTCGTACGAGAAATGTGTAGGTCTTGACTGAGCCTACATTCAAGTGCTGGGGGTATGTTCTTCGAGAAGAAAATTCAAGTTTTGTCAGTATTCACTTTCTGGCTAGATGCCGTACAAAACTCTTTCAATGTGCTTGCGATAACTTGGGTTTGAGTGACCGTAGCTTCCGTAAAAAGAAATAGGTCATCTGTAAAAAAGAGGTGGGATAACTGAGGCCCAGTAGGGCTCAGTTTTATCGATCTTCATAGGCCTTGTTCCACCTTTCTCGAGATAAGTTGACCTAGCCTTTCCATGTATAGTACAAAAAGGTAGGGCAAGAGCGGGTCTCCTTGTCTAATACCTCGTGATGGGTGAAAGAGATCAGTAACTGTGCCTTGCCACGCGACTTGCAAGGTCATCGTCGTCTCACACTTCATAATGATCGAGATTAAATTGTCTAGAATCCTAATTTCCTTTAACATATTTTGAATAAAATCCCATCGAATCCAATCGTAAGCTTTTTCTAGATCCACCTTGATAGTCAAAAACCTGGTCTTCCCCTTCTTTTTGCGCAGTGAATGGATGACTTCCTGGGCGATGATAATATTATCAGCTATTTGCCTTCTAGAAATAAAACTGCTTTGAGGCGCCTGTACTAGCCTGTGGTTTTTCAACTGATTTACAATAACTTTGGAGATTATCTTGTACAACATATTGTAGAGGCTGATCGGTTGGATTTGCGCGATAGTTCTTGGGGAGGGAACTTTGGGTATTAGGACTAGAGTACTTTGATTTAAATCTTGTTCGCATCTTTCCAACATGAAAACTTCCTTAACGCACTCAATTACCTTCGGCCCAACCTGCCCCCATTGTTTATGAAAAAATAGGGCATTGAAACCATCTACTCCAGGGGCTTTGTTCAGGTTCATGTCAAAAACTGCTGCCTTGATTTTAATGTCTTGGATTGGCTGAAATCTATGTCCCGTGAGAGTTAATGAGTCGCTCTATCTTCAATTTCTTCCTTTTAGAGAGATGAGGGTATGCTAGTATTTCGTATTCCCATTACCTTTCGAGATCCAGTCACCTTGGACTTTTTGATGCCAATAGATTTTCTCCTCACATAATACCTTCATCAGTTCCCCATTAAGTTTTTCCTCCAATTCTAAAAGAGAGTCTAAGTTATCTCCTGTCATTGCCCTCTGAATGCCTTGAAGTCGTGTTAACAAACTTTTTTCCGTTGAAAAATATTCCCAAAATCTGATCTATTCCAGCTCATGAGTTGAGTAGAAAAAAGGGCTAAAGATTTACTAATCGTGTCCTCGGTTGGTAGCCAATGCGTTGCGACTACTTCATCAAACCCTGGATGTGTGAGCCAGGCATTTTGGAATCTAAACATTGGAGACCCAATTAATCTAGGAGCCTGTCGTTGCAGATGGACCAACATGGGTCTATAGTCAGACCCAAGGAAAGGTAAGTGGTGGTTTTTTATTTGAGGAAAAGCTTATAGCCAAGTTGTCGAGCGAAAAACTCTGTCCAGCCTAGCTTGGACCATTCCTCGGCGCCACATAAACTTGGAGCCTAGAAAACCAGTATCATGTAGGCTACTTTCGTATACCCTAGCTTGAAACTTTTTGTTCACTGTTCGTGCAATCTTAGCTCCACCCAGTTTATCTGTTCACTCCAATTTAGCATTGAAGTCCCCTCCTATGAGCAAGGGTCTATGAATAGAGTTTCCTACCTATCTTAAAATCGGTCAGAGGTAGGCTTGGAAAGAGGCTTGTAGGCTTACATAGACCACTGTAAAATCAAACGAGCAAGTAGCATACTTGATCGTGGTATGAATAAATTGGCGATGTGGGAGTACTATGGAGATATTGAAGTCCTCCTTCTATAAAAGCTATATCCTTCCAGCGAAACCCTTTGCCTCTACTTTAAACAAGTAATCAAAACCCAAAGTACTTACTACTTTATTAGCCCTAGGACCACTAATTCGAGTTTTCATCAAAATGAGGATATCAGGATTAAAATGCCTAATGTAATTACGGAGTATGGCATAGAGTTTCTTCCCTTCTGTCCCTTGACAATTCCAAATTAAGATCGACATAGAGAAAAAACTAGTTAGAAGTTGTACCTTTATTGGGGACTGCCTTGGAGCCATCTCCCTGAGGTTGTGTCTTGTGCACCTCTTCGTAGGGCAGTTGATGCACAGGGTCTGGGCTTCCCGCTCCAGCTGCTATATTTGGAGGGTCTGGGTTGGGCATTTCAGTATCTTTTCTAATTGTCCCAATCTCCTCCTAGGCCTCAACTCTGTCCGTTAACTAGAGTCTCTCTTCAGTAACCAGTTCTTTGTCATCAAACAACTGGTTGTCACATGCCATTTCCGTATGGGACTCAATTTCTATCGCTATATTTTTTCCGATGGTGGGTTGTAGTTGGATTTGCAGGTCTGTGTCCTTTTTCGGTTCCTGAGGAACATTGGTATTGGAACTTTCTCCTCTGATTTTCTACGTTTGGGCTTCGATCTGGCCTTTGGACCCCTTTCTGGGTTTGGGCCCAAAGAACTTAAATATCTGGTCTTTTCCTTTGCCCATAAATTGAGTCAGTTCCAATCTTGTTTCTAGGCCCAACGTGCAATTGGTTAATGGAGCTTTTGCTACTATCCCATCAGCTATCTCCAACTGATTTTGTTCTGACAGGAGGGTAAACCTCGAGCCTCTCCTATGAAGAGACTCATTTTTCCTGCTCATTTCCATATGTTGCATGGTTTGTGCTTGACGTTGTGGAGGGATTCTCGATTTGCGTTAGACCTGCATCCAAGGTCCATAACTATTGGAGCTCCCGACTGTTGTCGTCCCTGCAACGTTGTCTCTTGCTAGTGTTCTAGGTGTTGCTGCTGGTGTTGTCTCTATCACCGACGAGCCTGGTCTTTCTTCGGGATTTTTGGGATGTGCAGGTGTGGCCTTTGGTCGCTGAGGACACGTGGTAGTCTCGTGCCTTCATAAACGACTCCTAGCGTCTCCCTGTCCATCTGTACAGTGTTCCGCAATGGAGAGGACAGGTCTATGTCGACCGCAATTCGGGCATATTTTCCTGACTGTGCTAGTAAGGTGGCTTCATCTATTTTGACAATGGTTCCAACGAGATCTTCCAAGGCCATGAGTATGCTTGGATGATATCGTGCTATAGGAAGGTCTGGGAAGCGGATCCAAACAACTGCACGGTGGAGCTATCCCTGTGCCGGTCTGAAAGTAGGCGTCCATCGTTGCACCGAGAGCGCCTGGCTGTAGATGATCCACTATCCGTTGGTAAGGGCGTGGATATAATCTACCTCTTCCATGAAACGCACGAGGAAGTACTCATGTTCTAGATCCACGATCTTGATGGGTTCTTGTGGTTTCCACAAGTTCTTCAGCCTTTCAACGATGGTTTGGAAGCCTAACCTCCTTCCCAATACTTTTACAATCACAGCTTATGTCCAGAGTTGATCTAGCTTCGTCTTGAAATTTTGGGATATGTTAGAATTTATAATGGACCTACAGGCCCATACGAGAAGGAAAGTTAGACTATATACAAGTCTAAGTGAGGTTCCATCCTAAAACCAATTGGTGATAAGTGGAGTAGCCCACTAGACTTATATGTTAGTTTTTCTTTCCTCTCTGTCTCCAATGTGGGACAAACTTCTACTTTATATTTCAACACACCCCCCTCACATGTGGGTCTAACACGTAACATAATCTATCAATTCGAGAGGTTAACGACTAACATAAGAGCAATATGCTCTGATACCATATTAAATGACCGTTTTACGACAATAGCTTAAGCTGTTGTGTGAGGCCAACTTAATTGGTTTTATATATTCTCTAACACACCCCCTCAAGTGAAAGCCCTTTGGGCTTGAAACTTGCACAGGCCTACTTTACCTTGTGCTTAATTTAATTAGAATAGGTGGGTGGTAGGATTCGAACTCACGACCACTTGGTCACAAAGGCTCTGATACCATGATAGAATTTATAATGGACCCACAGGTCCATACGAGAAGGAAAGTTAGACTATATATAAATCTAAGTGAGGTTCCATCCTAAAACCAATTGGTGATAGGTGGAGTAGTCCACTAGATTTATATGTTAATTTTTCTTTCCTCTCTGTCTCTAATATGGGACAAACTCCCACTTTATATTTCAACACACCTCCCTCACGTGTGGATCTAACACGTGACATAATCTATCAATTCGAGGGGTTAACGACTAACATAAAAGCAACCTGTTCTGATACTATATTAAATGACCGTTTCACCACAATAGCTTAAGCTGTTGTGTGAGGCCAACTTAATTGGTTTTATGTATTCTCTGACAGGATAATGTGATGCTCCCACCGTCCTCTCCTGGTAGTTGTCAGATATCCCCTTCTTCTGGTTCGATAGGTTTTTCTGGAGGCCATGCTTTGTCTTCTTCAGTTGTGGCGACGACCGTGTCCCCGTCAGTGCAGCGCTGCAGGACTGCTTCTGGCGTGGTGCAGGCTCCTGGTGTGTCCTCTCTTGAGTAGGTGCCCCTCCTGGTCGAGGGATGCCATGAGATGGCGGTGGGTTGAAGAATATCAGCGTATGTTGGAGGAATCCAGTCAGAGTAATCGTCGCAAATCTGTCACCTTTTCTCTCGAGCTTTTTTTTTTTTTCTGATTTCTTAGTTAGATTGTAACCATTCCAGTTAACCAAATTATTGATATCTAATAACTAGTGCCTGAAATCTGCATTATAGGGAATCTGACAGTGCAGAAAGCGAAAGGCTCCCTTGTTAGTATAAATCCGAGTTAGCATTGGACGTTTATTATCAGATGCAAGTAGAAGTAGGTGTACCAACTAATAAAGCTTCCAACATTTTCCAAAACAAGCTAGCCACTGCCCTTGTCCATATTTATAATGACAAAATGTAACTATAGATTACATTTTCAGCAGCCATGTACCTGCTTATTCCAACTTGTTTATTATTGATATATTGCTAAACAGCTTTCAATTCCAGGTAATGAAGCCTTTATGAATAATAAATGCTTTTTGACCATACCTTGTTCTAGGTTTGAAAGGAATCTTGTGGTAAAAATAAATAC
Organism: Erythroxylum carthagenense; assembly: GCA_026413575.1. Taxonomy (NCBI): domain Eukaryota; kingdom Viridiplantae; phylum Streptophyta; class Magnoliopsida; order Malpighiales; family Erythroxylaceae; genus Erythroxylum; species Erythroxylum carthagenense. The sequence goes on from JANZLD010000003.1 coordinate 58,593,381, forward strand.
AATAGGTACAATGAACCAATCCACTTTCATCAAGAATAGTTTGTGAGTTATCCAATTTCAAACTGCTACTAGTAGTAGTGGTCACGGTTGAACGAACCCTTAAATATCTGGCATTGTGCTTCCAAGATTAATCATGGTAATGGTAGAATTACTACAAACCAGACAAAGTTAGATTTCATCTGAACACGTAACCGATATGTTGGAGATAGGCCACAAAATGGTTTGGAAAGTGGCACGTAAGTGCAGGACTCGTAGTCGTAGACTCTGGCAATTGAGGATATTGGGCCATTACTTACACCTGTGTGTACCATATCAAGAAGCGTCATGTGCTGTGGTAGGTGATTTGGGTTGAAACATTTGATGTCAACTTTTGGTGGCAACCGACAAGGGTAGATGATGATGATGAAATGAAATTGTTTTTGGTGCTTTTCAGATTCACGACTTAAGGCACTGATTCAGCATGTTTGAGAGGGAAACCAAGTAAAGGCGAGGCTTCGAGCAAAATGCGGCGCAATTTATATTCGCCACTTCGACTGACAAAGCAATGATCTTGCTCTTTTATTTTTTCTAAATTTAGAAGGGTCTTATGCAATATAATAAAGATCCAAATTTAGGACCTCTTAATTCTGCATAAGGGGTGATAAGTGTTAACTAATCTTGAAGTCAGCTGGTGAGTTACTTCTCATATTCATGAAGCAATAGTTATGTTTCTGCTCAAAGCTGAGAAGACAACTGCTAATTCTGCTACTTCGAACTTGGAGCACGTATGTTGCTATTACAAAGATTGACGTTGGCGGGTAATTTACGAAACTGCATATCTAGTTTGTACCTGCCAAATGGGCTTGAGATTTTCAGTGATAGTACTACCACTAATAAACCTGTCATCATCAAGTAAATGATGTCTTTTCCATTCCATCAACCTTGAACTGATTTTATGAGTTCTCCGAAAAAGACTAATCATGCACCGCATCCTTTAGTTAATGCTGTAATAAACAAAGATCTGCAAATCTCACAAGGAAATTGAGAGTTATTTCCAAGTGAAAGGCACGGGAACAACGGTGCTGATAGGATCGAAAAAGATATTTAAAAAAATTGTATACTTAATAATAAGGTTATAAAAATTTGATCCTTTTACTTTTCATAATTTTTGTTATGATTGAATGCATAAGAGAATTGTATGATATTGCTTTGTTCTTTTTTTAATTACACAGTTTTTAATAGGTCAGAAATTTCTTAACTATACTTGTATTAAATTAATAGGACCAAACTTTCTTATATAAATTTGTATTGGATTCGGTATCTCAAATTTAACAAACCTCTATAGCCAACACTGATATAAGTTCTATAATCCAAATTATATTTCAAAATTCGTTTACTTTTCAATATTAATTACAATCAGTTTTAGTTTCGATTCTCCTCTTTAAACAATATTAATTATTACTAGTTTTAAAAATAAAAAATTTTAATTTAGAAAATATTTAATAAGAAAATTTTATCAATACAGCTTTTAGAATTCAATATCCACCATAAAGTTCAATAAGATTTTTGGTACCAGAAAAGTACTAAGTGACAAATACAACACAATTTCAATATAATCATGCACACCTAATAACGTCACTGATATCAACAAAAAATGGAAGTATGACAATACGCAAAGTTAATTTTATGATATGATTTCTCTCAATTTATAGTAAATTGTAATAAAGAAATTCTTTATAGGATAAGTATCTTATAGTCTAAAAAATACTCGTTTGTGCTTTGAAATACTCTTATGTGTCGGGAGAAATAATAAATAGCCTAATAACAATTTTAAATATGCTTGGAGACTTAAATGTTTAAAATTTAAACAAAATTTAAGGCTTTACATCTTTTTGATATCTCATTAATAAACCATATAAAGAAATGACAATTCTTATGACTGAATTGTAATAATGATCATACAACAAAATAATGTAATTGAAATACATCGATTTAAATATTGAAATTGGAACAAATATAAAATTAACATAACTAATAGTGTTAGAAGAATCTAACACACCCATATTACTAACATATCCCTATACATAATATGGTGCAACTAATATTTACAGTGTCCTAAGATGATTTACTATAATGCCACTTTTTAGTAAAAAATTTTTGATAGTTATTTAACTTTCAATTGTTTAAGATTTTGTGATATTATTATTTTTATTATTAAACTACACATGTTACAAACTCAACATGCATAGTAGAAGAAGTAACAAGTAGCTTTTTGATACTTTTATGAGATACAACACCATTTATTAGCATAAAGATATACCCTAATTTGGACTTTATGTCATTTGAAAACATAATAAACTCTGAATCAATATAACCTAGTTTCTCGACCTCTTTGTACAAAAAATATAACGATTAGATTCCTTTAAATACCTCAAAACTCGCTTGACTACATTCTAATAATTTAAACTTGAGTTGGATACATATATACCTAAAAGTTCAATTACGAATTCAATATCCAACATAGTGCATAATTGTGCATAGATTGAGCTGTCTTTTATATTGATATATGAAGTACCATTCATGACCTCTCTCACAACTTCATTATTTAAACATTGTTCCAAAAATAATATTTTTTCATGAGAATTTGTTACTGTAGAATGTGTACAAGCATTCATATTAAACTTTTACAACACAAGCTCTAAGTTTGTCTTTTGAAAGATACCTAACAAATTTTGAGACATGTTCAGTAAATATGAATACCTAGGATAAAAAATATTTTTCCAAGGTCTTTTATGTAAGAATGTTAAACAATAATTGCTTAATCCCGTACAATATAAATTATTTAATGCAACTAAGAAATCCTTACATAAAGAAGTAGAAAGATGTCCTTATTAATTCTCTTGACCTTGTAATACAAGTATCTCTTAAAACTTTATTTTTCATGAAGACCACGTCAAATTTAAGATACCATTAATAAAAACCTTGCTTTAGTCCATAAATGGGATTGTTTAATTTGCAAACTAGACGACGCTTTCCATCTTCCTCGAACCCTTTATGTTGCTCCATATAAACCTTTTCATAAAGGTCTACATTAAAGAAAGATGCTTTAGAATCGATATAATAAAACTTCATATTAAAATAAGGTATTAATGTCATAATCAATTTTAAAATATTTTTTAAGATAATCAAGAGAAAGTGACATTAAAGTCTATTTTGTATGAGTCCTTTGGCAACTAACCTTGTCTTAATTCATTCAATCTTTGCATTGTGATCTCTTTTAGTCATATAAAACTCAAACTTACAACCTTTAGATAATTCCATAAGCTCGCATACCTTATTTTATAAACTACATTTCATCTCTCATTATGTCCATAACATATTTGATTGAAGACTAAAAAAGACTTTTGAAAACTTGTTAGAATCAATGATGTATCTTATTGTTGGTTTATGCCTTACAACCAATCTCTTTGGTTATAGTTTAGTGATAAATTATTTAAAGGCATTCTTTATCTTGTACATGTTTAGATGTATATGATAAAGCCCATAGGATAATTGTATATTGCAAATGAAATTATAATGTGATTATAATTATGAGATTCATATTGCATTTATGCATTATTCCTGAATATTATTAGTTATTGTTCTATTAAGATTGGATATTAATAGAATGTAAAAAGACTAGCACACATTTTGTTTTTCCTTATGAAGGAAGTAGTCGATCTCATAGGCTAAAGTATAGAGATACTTAAATAAACATGTGGGTGCTTGCTAGAGAACAAGTTCATTGAACAAACCCAATATGAAAAATCTATTTGAAATATTACTTGTATGTTTATGGAATTCTCATTGTAATAATTATATAAGTGATCATTTGACTTGAGATCATCAAAGTTATCTTGTAAGGGAATTGCTACGTTTTGATACTACTTATAATCTATTTAATCGTAGGTCATTTAATCGATAATCATTGGATGTAGCATGAACTATATGGAGATAACTGAGTGATTAAGATATGATTCATCATCCTAAAGTAATTAGAGAGAATGTTTCATTGTTCTCGATTAGTATTGATTCAAGAAATCCTTGGCTAAGGTGAAATGATGCTTTGTAAATAGTTTACAAATGTCATTAATTGAATTGATAGTTAATGACGGAGAACTAATATGATTAGACTCAAAATAGAGTAGATATTAATTCCGTGCTCTATATCTAATCGGAACAATGTATGATGAAATGATTGAATTATACGAAAAAAATTATGCACAGAAAGGTTAGTCAAAATCACTTTGACATTCCTAAATATTTGGGTGGTTATGATGCGTTGTTAGACACCAATCTTGATCTATGATTATAAATTGTTTAATTGGAGAATTAAATATAAATTAAAAAGAGTTTTAATTTATCTAATTTAAATTATGAATTAAAATTAGATTTTATAATCATTGCCAACATATTTGGGAACATAATGGGTCTCATATATAGAATGGGTTGAAGAGAACAAAGTTAATTTAATCAAGTTGGATTTGATTGTAAAGTTTGAGAAACTTTATGATTAAATATGATATATTTAATAAATAAAGATCAATATGAGATATTTAATCTTATATGAGCATAACTGGTATTTAATTATAATTATTTGTAATTTTAGTTAAATTTTAATTGAAATTAGGATTTTTTAAAATTTAATAAATTACTAAAACGTCCAAAGCTTATTATAAATAGGCTTAAGCTCTATGGAGCTAGTACTTCATGCTTAACCCTCTCTGGATGAGTTATAGAGTTCTCTCATCTCGTTCTGTGGATACCGTTAGAGGCCAAACACTTGTGCGGCTATGGTGGTTGACACGGATTAGTTTTGAAAACGGTTCAAGGGATACAACAAGATAAAGATCAAGTTTTGGTATAAGGTATGAATTAAGTTTTCGTTTTATTATGATTCGTGTTGATCATTTTATAGAATTAAATAGAAATTGGTTTTTGGGAAATTAAAAGTCACGGAAAAATTTTGTGATTATTCTGCTGCGATCGGGATCAGATCTCGACTCGGTTTCCCAATATTTATATCATGCTAGCGCTTTCCTACATATATCATATAATTGTAAGAAATAGTAGATCTTCTCATCTTAATGGATCTCCTTTGTTTAATATTTTCAACATTATCTTTACCTAAAGAGCCTTATTTTGTAATGGTTGTATGTTTTTTCCCTTTATATTGGAATATTCGTAAGTAAATGATCTCTTATTCCATTTTGAATGGATGTGGGCGTATGAGGGAATATTCTTGTGCGCATCACTATTTTATGATCATTGGGAAAAACTTGCTTCATCAAACATATCATTCAGAAGAATTTTAGTTGTCTATGATTCTATCATTTTAGAACCTCCTTTTTATAATAAAACTTATATCCTTTAGAATGATCTAAGTATGTTAGAAAATAGTAACAAATAAATTAAGTATGTAGTTTATTTTCAGAAGGATTATATAGACTTACTATAAAGGAGAAACCTTAAATGTGAAGGTGATTTAAACTAAATTTCTATCTATACATATCAATAGGCATTTTTGGTATTGGTTTGGTTTGGATTCTATTAAGGATCCAATTGGTTGTTTTAACAACTTCTTCTCATTTTGAAAGGTTAATCCTGCTTTATATACTCCTTATAATATCCTTAAGGGTGAAATTTTATCTTCCAGTCATATCATTTTGTTTATAACTATTTGACATAGTAACTAAGTCACCATACCATAACCTTCTAACTATTTGATAAGCGATCCTTTTTCTTATTATGAAACTCTATTTTGCCATAATGCTCCTATGATTAAATCTAACTATTTTTATTGACATTTTCTATTGAATCTTAATTTCAGTCTTAAAAATCTTAAACTTGTTAGCAGGTTCAAACTTTTTTTATTAATAACAAATAATCATAATGAAAATAATTATCAATGAAAGTTATGAAGTATCTTGAATTGCAAATTAATTCTATATAAGGTCCTAAAATGTTAGTATAAATTCTTAAAATAAAATTGACCTTTTTTCTTTATTTTAGTCAATTTATCCCAACAACATTCACTAAATGTTTTCAAGTCACTAAAATCAGAAGAATATTATCCTTTATCAGCCTTCAAAATTTTTAAGAGATGTGGCATAATCTTTTATACTATAATATGAAAAAAATTCTTAATTAAGGGTATCTTGGTAACAAATTTCTTAATATTGTATAAGGTAGTATAGACACCATCAGAACATAAACAAATTCTATGTAAACTATATGATAAAAAGGCCAAGCCAATATACTTTGAATCAAAAAGTAACTTAACATTTAAAATTTTAATTAAAACTGAATCTTTTATATCTAAAAATAGATAGTGAAATCAAAGTATTAAAAAAATGTACATAACATGTGTTCCTTAAAATAAGTCTAACTATTAAATCTAAGTTCAGACTAACTAATCTTACAAATTCTCCATAATATGTGATTAAAAGATCTGAATCTACCCACTATGATTGCATATATCTTTAAGATAGAGGCAAACCTCAATAATATGCCTCTTTGTGCATCTCTAAATTTCATATAACGCAAACACATATTAGCATAATTATCGTACATAAAATTAAAAGACAATTTTCAAATACACAAGTAAAGAAATTCATAAATTAATTAAAAAGTTCACTAAAGAAACGTCTTTATATCATCCTCACACATTTGAGTATAAATGTGTGATCGCAAACTTTATAAGATGCGAAAATTTGTTTATACATATTAATTATTGTATTAAAATGCTTAATTATAAAATTAATAACCTCTTTTACGAATATTTCTCAACAAGCAATAAGCAGGCATATATAATCTTTAGAATATTTGATGAGATTGTAAAACGTAACATATTGTTCACTTTAAGATAATTGCATGTCAAATAATGAAATTATGGATTTAATAAAATATTAGGATCTAAAAGTTGATTTTTGAACCTAAATTCAAATTTTATAGAGTTAAAACTTGGATTATTAAGTTTAAAAGGCCCCAATTGATCTAATTAAAAACTTTAGAAATTTCTTCGCATATGTTAAATCTAGATAAATGTCAATTGTGCACAGTGTTAGACTTAAGTCTAACTCTTTTTTCCCTCGTCAAAGCCATTTGGGGTAAAAGAAACTCTGTATCTTTCAGAATCAACAATCAACTAAGGAGTTGTTTCAATAGAACCTGATCCAACAAATCCGATTTTAGCTCAACATTCCCAAGAATATATTAGAAAATCATGAATATTAGGGGAGAATGTAGAATATTTAATTATTACAATGTCTAAGAAGGTTGCTATTTTGCTATTTTGATTCTTAACTAATGTATGTTAATTAACAACACAATTATGTATTCTTTCGAGAGCTTGAAAACTTTTGTTCGCATTTAATAGCCAAATTCTCTATATTTTCTCAAAAAAGAAAAAAATGATGAAGAAAAAGGTAAGTAAAGAACTGACAGGACCTGGGTTTTCATTGTGACACGTGCATCGTATGCGTCCGCATCCTTCGATCTCTACACGAGTTCAGATCTCCTGTCCAATATTATAGTGTTTTATTACGTCCAATGAATCTCAACCATTTATTTATATAGGTCCCACGTAAATTATACATGGGTCCCACGTAGATCCTATAAAATAAATGACTGAGATTTCATGGGACAGAATAAGACAGAGTAAACTGAACAGAGGATCTTGTCTCTCTCTACACTGGGGCGTTTTCGTCCTCCTTGTGTTTCCACCGACGACTTATTGCCTTAATGGAAAGCGCCAGGTTTGTTCATGTGATGGTGCTATTTGCACCATTGAGGGTCCAACCGAAAACTTTGCTTAAAATTTTTCTTTTGCCAACACTAAAAGAAACTAAAGAAGAACAGCAGCGATAGCAATAACTTTCCACACCAACATATCAAGACACATACTTTCATAAGGACGAGAGATAGAAAAGAAAGCAACAAAAACTCATGTACTTCAAATTTTGACAGTAAAAATTACTATATTTTCTTTATAACTCACACAACTACTTTTCGTATTTCAAACAAACGCGTAATGCTAAATTCAGAGTAGTATTTAAAGCTTCTAGTGGGTCTTTTAACAGAAAAGCCATACTGGTACAGTAATATTTAGGTGGAAGAAATAGCCATTCTCTCTCAGGATCACATATCAGGAATTACATAAGCTTGACGTTATGTTAAAATTTTCAGCAGTTCAGGACCTATCTTTCTAAAAGTTGACGTTGTGCACGTAAGCCTAGGCGTTGAGTTTGGATTACATGGAACAAATACTTGATTAACAGCGCTTGCAGGTGAGTCTTGGCCTGTTATAATTTGATGTTGACACCTATTTGGCTATCTCAAAAGGACATGGGTTGATGGTGCCATGTAGTCCTTTTCCATTCGTGTTAATTAAGCCATTGGGGACACTCTTTGTTTACTCTTTAACAAGCCAAATCAGTTGTTTGCAAGCTTTACCCCTTTTGATTCTTTTCATGGCTGTAGCCTTTTTATTAAAGTTTCTCCCATCTTGACTCTACAGTCTGAAATGGAAGATTGAATATTTCTTGCAAGTCACATTTATATAATGCTTAGAAGCAGACCCGGCAGAGAAAAAAGGATCTTCAAAATCTTGGCAACTAATCTTTCTGTCCTTTCATGTATGTCTCTTGTTTTCCTTTGAAGACTAATATCACCATTTTACACTCCAAAGCTAAAGCCTATGCCTTTTTCCTTTTAGTTTATATGTTTTCTCCAACCAACTTCCAGATAATATTTCTTTGGTGCAACAAACTTGAGAACAATTTTAATAATTGCGGGAGAAACCATTAAGGAACTTGTGAAATACATGTAGGAGCTTAATTTGTGGCAACTTGAGATGGTAGTTGATGGGAGGTACGCAGGAAAGGGAAAGGAAAGATCGACCGACCGATCTTTAAGTTTGTGCCTCTTCACATGTCGTTCAAGGGACAGAACTGGACATTGGCTAGTGCATCAGTTGACTTGACTGGTCCCATTTCAACTACTGCCTTCTCAAACTTTTCCCTTCAGGAGCATTCCCTTCGGGTCACGTCTTTTCGCGCAACAGGATAACATTATATCAGGCTGTAATGAAGATACTTATCGTGAATCACGTCTTCAATTTTATACGCACAGGAGATGTATGATTTGATAAATTCTGAATATCTTTTTAAAGTTGATTAAGGAAATAAAAATTACTAATGTTCCTTCTCTTACAATTGCTTTGACGTTATCTTGTTTATTCTGTAAATATTTTTGGTAAGAAGCTTGTTACTAGAAACGTGATTGGATCAAAAATATGCAGATTGCCCTGTTGTGACGTTAGGATTAGCTCAATACAGAGTCATCAGCTTCTAATCGCACTTCTATAAAGAGAACTCCGTAACTCAAATTCTTCAACATATACCAAAGCAAAACGGAGAAAGCATGGCTTCTAAAATTTCCCTTCTTCCCATTCTCCTACTTCTCCTATCTCCTTTGGTACAATCATTTAGACTCAAAGACAGCTTTCTCCAATGTCTCTCCTCCAGTTCTAAGTTCTCCACTTCTATTGCTTCAGACATTTACACCCCAGATAATTCTTCGTTCTCTTCTGTCTTGGAGTCTACTGCACAAAACCTTAGATATTTGTTGCCTTCTGTAACAAAGCCCGCGTTTATCTTTACTCCTGTGTTTGAATCCCACGTACAAGCTGCTGTTGTTTGCGCAAAACAGCTTGGAATTCATCTGAGAGTCCGTAGTGGAGGCCATGACTATGAGGGTGTCTCTTATGCTTCTGAAACTGAAACACCTTTTGTTGTTCTTGACCTTTCCAAGCTTCGGTCCGTTAATGTCGATATTGATGAGGGCACTGCTTGGGCTCAAGCTGGTGCCACTGTCGGTGAAGTTTACTACAGAATTTATGAGAAGAGCAACGTTCATGGTTTCCCAATGGGTCTCTGTACCAGCTTGGGAGTTGGCGGGCACATTACAGGCGGTGCATATGGTTCCATGATGAGAAAATATGGTCTTGGTGCTGATAATGTCATTGACGCTCGTATAGTTAATGCCAATGGCACTGTTCTTGATCGAGAAGCCATGGGTGAGGACTTCTTTTGGGCGATTAGAGGAGGTGGAGGAGGTAGCTTCTGCGTGATTCTTGCTTGGAAAATTAAGTTGGTCCCTGTGCCACCGACAGTCACCGTTTTTACAGTTACAAAGACATTAGAGCAAGGTGCCACTAAACTGCTCTACAGATGGCAGCAGGTTGCTGATAAACTTGACGAGGATCTGTTCATTAGGGTCATAATTACTACTGCTGGAAGTGGAGCTCAAAGAACAGTGACAACGTCCTACAATGCCTTGTTTCTTGGTGATTCTAAGAGGCTCCTCCAAGTCATGAAAACCAGCTTCCCTGAACTGGGTCTAACACCAAAGGATTGTATCGAAACAACTTGGATCTATTCTGTATTGTACATTGCTGGTTACCCTAGCAATGCGTCTGCAGAAGTTCTGCTTCAGGGGAAATCTCTATTCAAGAATTATTTCAAGGCAAAGTCAGATTTTGCCAAGGAACCAATACCTGAATCAGGGCTTGAGGGGCTATGGCAAAGGGTGCTACAGGAGGAAATTCCTTTGATGATATGGAATCCTTATGGTGGAATGATGGCCAAAATTTCCGAGTCTGCAATTCCTTTTCCTCACAGAAAAGGTGTTTTGTACAAAATCCAGTACGTGACCACTTGGCAGGATGGAGAAAAGAACATGGAAAAACATATGGATTGGATGAGGAAGTTGTACAACTATATGGCACCATATGCCTCCATGTTCCCAAGAACGGCGTACGTCAACTACAGGGACTTGGACTTAGGCATGAACAAGAACACTAACACAAGCTTCATAGAAGCTAGTGTTTGGGGTGCCAAGTACTTCAAGGATAACTTCAACAGGCTAGTGCAAGTGAAAACCAAGGTAGACCCTGACAACTTCTTCAGGCACGAACAGAGTATCCCACCACTTCCCCGTTCTGTGAAAAGAAAAGGAAGAGGAGTTGGGCAGTGGTAGATAGGCAGGAGTGCCATATTCAATATCTCTGATAGAAAAGGTATTGTCAATTCTTAAATAGTAGTTTAACTAAGGAAGCAGAAATAATTATCTACGTAATGGTCTGAAATTCACATCGAAGCTATGAATTTGTTTCTTGGACAGAATGCTTGTGTTGTCCTACAGTTTAAAAAGCAGTTCTAATGGTTTGTGTCTCAAATTTGTGCTCCTGCTCTGAGCTTTTTATGTTTCTTTAGGTTGTTATGACTGAATAGTTTGATCTATGTAAACGGGAATTTGTTTCCCTTTCAAAATTAAAGAAGAAGTGCTCTGGCTTTTCGCTCATATTTCTAGATATCAGAGGAAAAGTCTGTTGAAAGAAGCTGAACTTTCAAACCTGTGCACCCTTTTTAGTTTATTTCACTGGCCTCAGAAA
>JANZLD010000003.1:58617980-58629084 GCA_026413575.1 Erythroxylum carthagenense
ATAAGTTAAGGGTAAGGTTATTATTAACGGAGACTTGTAAACTGTTCCTATATTTTCTCTACTTGTAGATATTTTTTGTTTGTATTCAAATTATTTAATCTCTTTTGTAATCTGAATCTGATTATATCAATCCCTCATTTATGGGGCTCTGATCTTCACAATCTCACTTTGTATCATATAAATAGTTCACAGATTAATGCAAAAGTATGCAAGTCTTTTCTTATCTTTTGTGCTTAATTTTTATGGTATCGGAGCCAAAAATTAAGGTTTAAATGCCCAATTTTCTATTTTTCTTCTTTCTTTATCTGCATTCTTTCTTTGTTTCTCCCTCTCTCATGTCATGACAACTGGGTCCTCATCCCACATGTCTCTTAGCCCTCCATCAGCACATCATCAAATTACCATCAAACTCACTTCTTCAAATTATCTTCTTTGGAAAACTCAAGTCATTCTTGTCCTTTCTAGTCATCAGTTATTACATCATATAGATGGATCAAAATCACCACCTCCTAAAGAAATCAACAATGCTGTGAATCCTAAATATACCTCTTGGTATCTGAATGACCAAATTGTGACGAGTTGGATTTTGGGCTCTCTTTCTAAAGCAGTTCTTTCTCAAGTCATTGGAGTCACTACTACTTCTGCTGCCTGGTCACGTCTACAAATCACTTATGCTTCTGGTTCTAGAGCACAGATTCAAACTCTAAAAAATGCCCTTCATGTTTTATCTTGAGGTAATGATCAAATCACCACCTATATGGATCGTGCTAAGAGAATTTATGATCAATTGGTTGCTCTTGGTGCTCCTATCACTGAAGATGATCTTGTTGATCACATTTTGCGAGGTCATGGTTCTAATTACAGACCCTTCACTCACAACATTGAATCTCAGTTAACTGCTATTTCGTTTGACAATCTATTTGGCTTGGTTCTCTCTGAAGAATTGCAACTTCAAAGCTAATTGATTCTCTCAACCCTCCTGCTATGACACACTTTAATACTCGTCACACTTTCATTGGTGGAAATCGAGGCAGAGGCTGTGGTAATCGACGTTAAGGTTATCAATCTAATTCTAGCCGTGGTTGCTCCAATTCCACAAATGGGGATCCTTCTTCTCTAACCTATTATAATTGTGGTGGGCAAGGTCACACCTCCAGATAATGCCCAATTCCAAATTCAACAACACCAGTGATTACAATTCTAAACCAACATCCAATCTCCAAATGCTTCTAAGCTATGTGTCGTCGATTCTGGATCAACTCATCACTTAACTTCTGAATTAAAAAATTTAGGCATTCACTCTGAATATTTAGACACTGATCAAGTTACTCTCACTAATGGTAAAAACCTACCCATTACTCATATTGGTTCTAATCTTATATCACTTAATTCTCATCATTTTTCTTTTAATAACATTCTTCATGTTCGTCAATCTAACACCAATTTGATTTCTGTACTTAAGTTTCCTAATGCTAATGATGTTTCCATTGAATTTTTCCCATCTTCTTTTACCATTAAGGACCTCAAAATGAAGCAGCTACTCCACCGGGGATACATTAAAGATGGACTTTATCAGCTTGCATCTGATTAAATTCCTCCTATAAGTCATTCTATTTCTTTATCTGCTTGGCATGCCCGTTTAGGCCATGCTTGTTCTAAGACTATTAATAAAGTTTTATCCTTGAATAATTTACCTGTTCGTTATCAAGTGAATAAATCTTTATGCAAAACCTATTGTGTCAGTAAATCCTATAAGTTACCTTTTACTAATTTGAAATATACTGCCAAAGCACCATTAGAATTAAGATGTTCAGATTTATGGGGCCCTGCACCAGTTGCTTCTTCTGATGGTTCTTTGTACTATGTCATTTTTTTATCATTTTACTAAATACACATGGATTTATTTTCTTCATCGAAAATCTGATGTCTTTAATTGCTTTGTCAAATTTCGGGCTATTGTTGAATTTTTTTTTGAAAAACCAATAAAATGTTTTCAATCATGTTGGGGGGTGGGGGGCTGGGTGAATACCAAGCCTTACGTCACTATTTAGCCAAAAATGCCATTATTTAACATAGCTCTTGCCCACACACTCTTAAACAAAATGGATGTGCTGAATGAAAACACAGACACATTATTGAAACTAGTCGTGTGTACTTATATCATTGCTTTATATCACTAAAGTTTTGGGATCATGCCTTTACCACTACTGTTTGTATCATAAATCGTTTACTAAATTCCAACCTAAACCATAAATCCCCTTATCAAATAATTTTTCAACATAGCTCGAAATATGAGTCTTTACGAATTTTTGGCAGCTGTTATCCTTGGCTCCATCCTTATACTAAGAATAAACTTGAACCTCATTCAATAAAATGTGTCTTTCTTGGTTATAGTCTACTTCACAAAAGGTGTAAATGCTTGTCGTTGTCCACCAATAAGATTTTTTACTCACGTCATGTTTTGTTTGATGAACAAGTTTTCCATTCAAAGAAAGTGATGGTAAATCTTCCATTCTCGGCAACCCACCGCCACCTTATTTTTCTCTTGGCCAACCTATTAAGATTACTACTTCACCAACGTCATCTACCCCACTCTTACCCTTGCCCTGTGCTGCACCATTATCTCCTACAGTGTCCCCATTGACCTTGACTTATGGTACACATTCATCCACTTTGCCACAATCACCTTTGCCCATTACTACAATGTCGGAATCACCAATATCCCATAATTTTCCATCAACCAGCGTTCCAAATGTCTCAATTGTACAAAACCATCATCTTAAGGTGACTAGATCAAAAACTGGTAATCTGAAACCCAAAGCTTACCAAGTTGTTTCCACTATTCTCACAACTCCAACATCTTACACTGAGGCAGCCAAACTATAAGTTTGGCAACAAGTAATGTATGAGGAAATTGCTGCCTTAATATCTAATGGTACATGGGATTTGGTACCACGGTCATAAGCTTCTAATGTGATAGGTTTCCAATGGATTTTTCGTATCAAAACTAAGTTTAATGGGTTGATTGATCGCTTTAAGGCTTGACTCGTGACGAAAGGGTTCCACCAATGGCCAGGTGTAGATTATATTGAATTGTTTAGTCCGGTCATCAAACCTGCCACTGTTCGCCTCATTTTATCCATTGCAGTTAACTATGATTGGCCCATTCATCAATTAGATGTGTCTAATGCTTTTCTATATGGCAGACTTGAGGAGCTGATTTATATGGAGCAACCATAAGCCTTTTTTGATCGTACTAAGTCTAACCATGTTTGTTTTCTAAAAAAATCTTTATATGGTTTAAGACAGGCTCCACGGACGTGGTATTTTTGTCTTTCACAGGCATTGCAGAAGATTGGTTTTAAAGGCTCTAAAGCAAATAACTCACTATGGGGATCAACTTTCTTATTTTTCTTATTTAGATGGATGATCTAATTTTAATAAGCTCCTCCATCCAACTTTTTTGGTCCATTATTCATTAACTTGGCGTGCAGGTTGCTCTTAAAGACCTGGGATCTCTCATATATATTTTCGGTGTGGAAGTGACTTGGCTGAAGAGCGGTCTCCATCTCTCTTAATCTAAGTATATCTTAGATCTTTTCAAACATGTTAATATGAACGAGGCTACGCCTATCTGCACCTTCTTCTCTAAAGGGCATTTTAGCCACTAACAGCTCACATCACTTTGATGATCTTGTTTTGTTTCGTCAAGTTGTTGGTACTCTTCAATGTGTAGCTCTCACTAGACCTGACATCACAATAGCAGTAAACAAAATAACACAATTCATGCATGTTCCGTTTGTGAATCATTGGCAAGCTGTTAAACAAATTCTTTGATATCTTCGAGGCATAACTAATCATGGTCTACTTCTTCGTTCCTCACAATCCAAATGTCTCTTTGCTTTCTCTGATGCGGATTGGGGAGGCAACAAGTTAGATTGCAAGAGTACCTCTACATATATTGTATTTCATGGTTCTAATCTCATCTCATGGTGTTCAAAGAAACAGAATACAATCGCAAGGTCTAGAACTAATTCAGAGTATCGTGCCTTAGCATCTGCAGCTTCGGAGGTTTAATGTCTTCTTCGGGAACTTCTTCAACCACTTCCAATGGTTCCTAAAATTTGGTGTGATAACGTTTCTGCTACCTAGTTAGCAACTAATCCAGTGATTCATTCTCGTTCAAAACATCTTGAGTTGAATTTTCATTTTGTTCATAATCAGGTTTGTCAAAAAAACCTTTAGGTTTCATATATACTGACTGCAGATCAGCTAGCCGACATCTTAACCAAAACATTATCTAAGCAATAGTTTCTTACTTTGAAGACTAAATTGATGGTTATTGCTCCCATTCGTTTGCGAGGGGGTATTAAGGAAGACTTGTAAACTGCTGCTATATTTTCTCCACCTGCAAATATTTTCTGTTTGTATTCAAATTGCTTAATCTCTTTTGTGATCCAAATTTGATTGTATCAATCCCTCATCTATGGGGATTTGATCTTCACAATCTCACTTTGTATCCTATAAATAGTTCACATATTAATGCAAAAGTGTGCAAGTCTTTTCTCATTTTTTGTGCTTAATTTTCAGTTATGTACTATTAGAAAATCTCATATTATATATATCAACGAAATTTTTACTAAATTATTGTTGTTATTATAATATTAGTTTCATTTATGGGGTTAAAAATAAGTGGACAACCTATAAAAATGCAGCCTTGTTATGGGTTTCAACTGATAAGATTTTACATTTGGTACTAGAAATAAGTTTTTGATTCTAAGAAGTAATCTTCAAAATACCGATTTGTTGATATTTGATAAGTGTGAAAATCGAGTTGTTTATCTCATCTTTAGCTAAAACAACTTTTTGGCACTTATCCATCCTCAAAGGGTTGGATGTGTCACTTAATTTTGTCCATATGTTTATGTGGACTTTGTATAAATATATGGATAAAATTTAATGAAACAAGGTAAGATCTAGTTAACCGGAATAGAAAATTTGTTCCCATCTATAAGATAGGCATCATCGTTAGTGTAGTGGACCTTTAGAATGTAAATGGGAGAAAATTAGGAAACTAAAGAAAGAAAGCATAGGAAATGAAGATAAGGAGAAGAAAGAATAGCAGGAAAATGAAGAAAATAACATTTACTCTTTCTTGGAGGAGCTAATTATTTGGAAATTTTTTCCACATAAACAAATGTGAAAAATACAATTTTTTTCATTTTTCTTCTGGATGTATTGCCCACATCACAAGTATATCATCAAATAAACACGTTACTGATTATTTTGATACCATTTTTTGGCAAATCACATAAAAGAGCCCTTGTGATATACTTGATTATTCATCTTAATCCCTATATTTTTGATTCATTCACTTTAGCCCCTGTATTTTTTATTTTCATTCAAGATACCCAATTAGTTGTTTTCGGATAAATTTGCCCTTGGCTATTTAAACCCAACATCTCCCATCTCTTCTTCATCTCAGTTGCTTTTCTCTCTCTAACTATACACTCTCTCTCTCTCTCTCTCTCTCTCTCTGGTACCTTCTGGGATCAGGTCTTGTAATATTGAGCTTTTATAACTTGACAATAGCAACTTGTTTCTCTTGCATGGTTGCGTAGTTATAGAGGAATATGGGCACTGATTTTCTATCGAATTTGAACTTCTTTATTTGTCCTCCTTTGAATTCAGTCCCATCCCATGTTGAAAGCACAAGTAAAGCTCATGAGAAAATAAAATTAGAGATCAATATCCGTAATTTGATCCTCACCACACTTAAAATTCACAACCAGATCAATATTCGTAATTTGATCTAGGATCTCCTGCAAGAAAATCCACAGTGACAACGTCAATGTCATTCCGTGTTACAATAACAATCTACACGCATGATGATCCATATGTTGGAAAAGCGATTCAAATATCGTGTAAGGTTAAATTAGTTTATTTCCTTATAGTTGAATAAGTCATAATTTAGTTTAGATAGAGTCCAGATTTGTTGGTACAAAGTGAGGATATAGTGTTAGTTTGTTGCGTCTGTAGCCTATAAAAGGCAATGTTTCTAAGTTTGCAATGTCTTATTTCGTCCTCTATTGTTCATGAGTTTCCCTTTTATATTTGTTCTCTCCTCTGCTCAAAACCAACACCATAAGCAAAGCATGAGTGTTACAGCTTGGACTCTAGTACGGGGAATGCCATCCAAAATGAAGCCAGTTTCACCCTTGCGGTATCCTTCTTCAAGCCTCTTTGAGAGCAACCCAAATATTACATCTTCAGGCACTAGCTTTCCTTCATTGACAGACTTCGCAATCTAAACCCGAAAAGAGTTTAAAACAAAACAACCCAACAAAACATTTCACACGATCTGAATATATTCAATCAGAACGTTTTAAAAAGCAAAAACAGGAACACAAAGATCGCAACTTTAAGAAAAACCCAAAACCAAATTGAAGAAAAAGAACAAAAAGGAACCTCTTTGTACACAGATGAATGAGGGTTAAGCTCTTGTCGAAGAAGGGTACTCATGGAAATGTGAGGAACTTCAAGAAGCGTAGAGAGCTTCTCAGCGTACACGCGCTTTCTAGCTCCAGGTTCACCGATCAACACCCATTGCACTCCCCTTACCCATTTCGATCCTGCCGCCGATTCAAGGCTAGCCTGCAGCCACCCCGTGTCTGTTCGGAGTTGTCTTCCCTTCTTCTGCTTCGGAGAAATATTCGTCGTCGTCGTAGTCGTACTGGACCGCAGCCGCCGATCCAAAGGTCCGTCCTTTGGAGATGCAGCGACCGAGGCGACAGAGTGTTGATGGAGCGCCTGAAAACCGAAGTCGGGTCAGCCCGGACATGGCGGCGGTGACAATAGAGAGAAGGCGACAATTTTGCGAAGAGAGCAAAAGAGGGGAGACGAGAGTGTATAGTTAGAAAGAGGAAAGCAACTGAGATGAAGAAGAGAGGGGAGATGTTGGGTTTAAATAACCAAGGGTAAATTTGTCCGAAAACAGCCAATTGGATATCTTGAATAAGAATAAAAAATACAGGAGTTAAGGTGAACGAATCAAAAACACAGGGCTAAGATGAATAATCAAATATATCACAGGGGCTCTTTTATGTGATTTGTCCCATTTTTTCCGCTCGGATCAACCAGTCTTAAACACGGACTTTGCTTCTTAGACTCGGCTAGGCTGACAAGATGATTATCCTAAATATCATTAGGCAATCTAAGCAGAGAATAACAGGTACAGAACTAGGCTTGAGCCAGTCTACTTGGTGAAGATTTAAGTCACGTATACTTATGACAGAACCATCGTAAGACAGTTTTAAGTGGATTTACTGTTGCTAATACTAAATGAAACTAATCACATCCATGGGCTTGTAGCTCAATGGTATTCAAATTTTGACGCTAAAGACACGAAAGACGTTTGTTGCTTAATGCATAAAGTTAATGCTTATATCAATCTATTATTGTCTATGCTTTTAGTAGCTCTTTAGATCTTGCGTTTCAGATAACGAAAGATACATTTATGCCATGTTTGGTTGAGTGAAATAATTATTCTGTTACTGATATATTCCTAATGAATAATTATTCCTTTGTTTGGTTAAAAAATAACATATAGTATAACTAATCTTAGGTTTAATTATTCCTACACTTCCAAGAATAATTAAAGATACATCCCCTTGTCTTTACCTATTCCGTAAAATGTGGAATAAATAAAGACAATATTTCTCCCTATAATAATAATAATAATAATAACAACAACAACAACAATAATAATAATTATAGTTATTATTAATTTTCTTCTTCTTATTATTATTAATTTTTTTATTCTTCTTCTTATTATATAATAATAACAAGAAAATTAATAATAATAATAACAAAAAATTAATAATAATAAGGAATAGTAGTAATAATAATAATAATCATAATAATGATAACGACGACGACGACGACGACGACGTTATTTCTTTGTCATCTCAAATTTATGTTTTCAGACTAAACATTAGCATACATCATCGTTAGAAATTCTTAAAAATAAAATAAACTAAGTAATACTCATTTTATTATATTTCTCATCTATTTTATTTCAAAAAATAGCCATTCAATTCTTTATTTATTCTAACAAGTGATCCAAGCACCCTGTAAGTATATATAATGAGATCTTGCCCTTGAGTGACCTTGGCTTGTTAGGATATTATATTATATGCAGTCCATGGATAAGGCTATGGACTAATGACTATGCGAAAAGTTGATAAAAGAAAACATATATATATTTATAACTAGATGAATATCTTATAAGATATTTTTTAATAGGGGATTCCCCTACATTAAACCTTGTAAACGAATGTAATACTTCGGGACAGACACCATCATCGACTAATGAGTAATGACTATGCGAAAATGAGAGGCGTTGATAAAACAAAACAAATATTTATGACTAGATGAATATCTTATAAGATATTTTATAATAGGGGATGCCACTGCATTGAAACTTGTAAACGAATGTGATACTTTGGAACAGACACCATCGTCGATAATGACTATGCGAAGACGAGAGACGTTGATAAAACAAAACAGATGTTTTATAATAGGGGATACCCCTTCATTAAAACTTGTAAACGAATGTGACACTTCGGGACAGACACCATCATCGACTAATGACTATGCGAAAACGAGAGAGACGTTGATAAAACAAAACATAAATTACTAGATGAATATCTTATAAGATATTTTATAATAGGGAATTCCCCTATATTAAAACTTGTAAACGAATGTAATACTTCCGAACCGGACACCATGCTTAAATTTAGGATGTCAGTTTTCGGCCCATAAATTTATATATTTTCAATGAGCCGGTTCATGGATCAGGTCTAAGTTCATATTGACCCGAGATTAAGTTATTTTAAACAAAGTATTATTTTATTTAAAAGAGTTGAACCTCAAATAGGTTTGAACTCGAGCAGCCCAAATTTAACTAAAAAGAAAATTGTTATATATTTTTAAATTTTTAAATTTTTTTTAAAAAAATTGGCCATTGCCATCCTATGCTTAATTTGTTTGAGTACGGATGCTCTGCTCATTTATGAAGAAGTTCTCCAGATCTACTGCAGTCTTAGTCTTAACCAATCCATCAAAATTTGCATTGAATTACCCGTGAACTTTGCCTTGATGATAGCTGCTCTTAACTGGACTCATTACCCCAATATCCAAATCCCTGTAGTTAACACTTGCACTTTTCGGGTTGTTGGTCACAAATGAAGTCATATGAATATGAAGCTTCCTGATATTATTTATATATTTCTCGTCTTCCACACTTCCTGGTTCCTCCCAAGTCACTGAGTATTGGACCTTAAATAAATACCCCGCTCTGTATGGAAATGGAGTGTCTGCGGCGGGAATTTGATCCATCTTCCCACCATAAGGATTGAAAACCATCCCTGTTTTTTCCAAATCAATCATTCTCTTCCATAGCCATTCCAAGCCATCTTTGGGTATGGGAGTTTGAACGTAATCTGATTTCCTCTTCAAGAACTTGGCAGAATCAGGCTTCCTGTCCAGGAGTGCATCAGGAGATATACCATTGTTAAAATTACCCCACCATAGCACAGAGGCAATCCAGCTGGTCTCAATACAATCCTCCTTTCCCAATCCCAATTCAGGGAACTCTCACCTTTCTTTGTCTTGGATGGTCCCGGACTCGTTAACATCCTCATGAACAGATTATCATCTATTTTTGGAGCAACCAACTGCCACTTATAAACGAGTTCGCTACCACTCTCTTCAAGATCCCTAGCCACCCTAAAAATGGTAACTTTCTCGGGGACAAGAACAAGCTTGATCTTGTACGAGATTATAACACCAAAACTCGCTCCTCCACCACCACGAATGGCCCAAAAAAGATCCTCCCCGTGGCCTTTCTGTCAAGAAGTTTGCCATTAACGTCAACTATTTGAACATCAACAGCATGATCCAACGTCAGACCATACTTTCTCAAGTTACCGTAACCAGCCCTCTAAAGGATTCACATCAAATGCAAAAGTCCTTGGGTACAGAACCTTGTAATGGGCCAGGACACTTAACTATAAGCCCACTTGACAAGTCAATATCCCAGCTCACTAAAGTCTACTCTACACCTAATAGTGGAGAAGCATTTGATTCTCAACTGCAGTTAACAAATCTATTTCATGCTGTACAATCGGTTGTAAATGAATAGTCTAGAATCTCACGTAACTTTGTATATATTATTCTTCCAGCAAACGCAATAAAGCTGAGAAAAACTTTACAAATCATTATTTCTCTTTATTTTCTTTTATTTCCTTCATGGAATCAGAGCCTTTTCATTCACCAACATTAAAATGACTCAAGCATCATCATCATCTACCTTTACTTTACCCAAACTCGACAGTCTAGCAACACACTTTTTTTGGACTTTCCAGCCTTGGTCAAAACCTTAAACTTTACAGCCTTGACCAAAACCTTAAACTTCAATCTGCCAATCAAGTTAGATAGAAATAACTTCATCAATTGGAGAGGACAAGTGATAGTAGCAATTAGAGCTCTTGAATTAGAAGATTACATCTCTTCTGAAATATCTCCACCTCCATAGTTTATCACAGAACCTGTTTCATCCTCCACAGAAGCCCCTCAGATTGTTCCAAACCTTGATTATCGGCTATGGCGCAGATCAGATCAATTATTCCTTCGCTGGTTACTTTCAATAACAAGTGAGGAAGTGGTTGGCCAAGTAAATCAGTCTTCAACTTATCTTGAATGCTGGAAAATATTGGAAAATTTATATACACAAACATCAATGGTTTGGGTTTTAAAACATCAACTATCAACCATTAAAAAAGGCTCTAAAACCATTTCAGATTATATTCAGAAAATAAAAACAATTGGAGACTCTCTTATGGTAGTAGGACATGCTGTACCAAACCATGAACTAATACTCAGTGCCTTAAATGGTTTAAGCCATGACTATGACCCAATAGTGGTTCTTTTAACACACACAATGAAGAACTCAACCTTACAGGAGGTGCAATACAGTCTCATGATGCATGAAACCAGACTTTAGCAATTAAATGCAGTCTCTCAAACTATTAATGCCCCCCCC
>JANZLD010000003.1:58770175-58794541 GCA_026413575.1 Erythroxylum carthagenense
CTTACCGCTACTACATTAATTTGTTTTAACGGAAGTGATTTCTTTTATATTTGGTTGCAGGCGACAGCATCACCACTACTTTAGAAATTCCTGATTCTAACTCAACATCATCCATACACAATTCATATTTCATTAGCATCAAAAGAATAAAGTCTTACAAATCTTTAATGGCTTTTCAAGCCACATTACATCATCGTCTCAAAATCTCAAATTACAAAAGATTCTTGATATGCGACTAAAACATTGTGTTTTCCCAAAACTAACTCAAAATACAAAATAAGCAAATTTGGAGCAATTCCGGTAGGCTCTTGATCACTTGATCTCTTAGCTTTCACCTGAAGATGGGATAAAAGGGGGTGAGCTTGAAAGCTCGTTAGTAACAAGTTTATAACGGAGAATAAGCAAAAATCATTGAAATGTTCATTTGCCTTATAAAAATCATACTGAATTCATATAATGCTTTGTTCTCAAATTCTTAGTCGAATTCACAATTTTAGTTCAAAACTTATAGTTAAAATATGATCACATTAATGCAGAACACTTAAATTATGCAACATACTTGACAAATTGAAGATGCAATACACAATCAAATAGCTCGAGGGTTTTATGGAAAGAAAATGGAGAAATCGAAGTTTACCCCATGAACAGAATGAGTCCATTTTTTAGAGGTCATATGTCACAAGCGAGTAACTAGGAGAAGGCTCTTATTAACGTGCACGTGACAAATAAAACAGTTCCACTCTCACCTAAACAAAAGCACATAATCATGCTCAAATCATTTTATCATATGCTCATACTTTCATGCTTTCTCTTCATTTATACAAAATTCCATGACATATTTTAAGACATAACATAAATATTTCAAAACCATTTTTTTTTCCATTTCATCATCAAAATTCATCACAAACATGTAAAAATTTCCTAAATCACTCAAAAGAATTAAAAGCAACATTTATGAAGTAATTGAAATCATTTTATTTTCTTAGTTTGGAAAAGCATTAGTGGCTCATGACTCTATTGTAAACATGTAACCTACCTTGATTTCCTTGTTTAACAACTTGCTCAAAATGCCTATTCTCTTGCTCCTCTTGCCTCTTTTGATCCCCTTCTACAATAACAAAAATCCCACTCAATAGGGTTTTCAATTGAAAATTCCACAAAACACAATCACTAAAATTAGTTCTGGAATACTTAAACCCATGCATTTTCTAAACTCCATGAACTAAAATCCTTCCAAAAATCTAAAAGATTTAAAATAATCTTACCTTAATTCTTCACCAAATGAAGAGATCTTTGGCTCAAATGGAAGCTCTTCTCTTCCTCTACATTTTTCTCCTCTTAAACCACTTCAAAATCTCTCTTAAAAGCTAAGAAATGAAGAAACCCTAGCTCAACTCTCTTATTTTCTCTTAACCACTGAAATTCTCTCCTCTTTCTTTCTTATTTTCTCTTCTTCTCTCCCAATTCACGTTTTTCCGTCTCTTAAATGCAATAGTACATTTCTTTCTTCTTTACCCTTAATGAGTCCAAAAAATCCATTTTACCTTTCTTTATAGGCTTATGTTCTTTTAACCTTAAGTGTCTTGCTAAAAATACCCTTGAATATTCTTATAACCTTAACACTTTAAATCCATTTACCCATTCAATAAATCATACTAACTTTGACATAATTAAATAATTACAAAATAATTAATCTATCAAAACTTCAAAATTATTTAAACCATGTTTATTTATCAAGAAAAAATTTTGGGGCTAACAATTTAGTCATAATCGGTGATAATAAAGAAGAAAAGTTTCAAATAAGGAGAATTTATTAGTTCATTTTCATATGAAAGAACTTGGATAGCTCAAGCATTTTCTTGGTCTAGAGATTGATCATATTAAAGGAGGAGGAATTTGTTGAATAAGTTCGGAATGTTGCAATGTAAACCAATCTCAACACCGATAGACCAAATGCAAAAATGTGTGCACATGAAGGGAAAGATTTGAAAGTTGCAATGACGTACCAACAGTTGGTAGGTAGTCTCATCTACTTAACTTAAATTAGACCAGATCTTTCTTTTGCAATTGGTGTTATGAGCCGTTACACGCAAAATCTAAGAAGTCTCATATGGAAGCTGTTCAAAGAATGTTGAGATATGTGAAAAGTACAATTGATTATGGTCTTCTATACAAGAAAGGTGAATATTACACGTTGTATGGTTATTATGATGTTGACTACATAGGAGATCATGATACTTGTCATTCAACTATTGGCTATATGTTTAAGCTAGGAGAACGAGCAATTTCTTGGTGCAGCAAAAGGCAGCCAACTATGTCTATGTCAACAACGGAAGTAAAATACCGAGCAGTACCAGTTGCAACTAAAAAAAAGCACATGGCTTATACAGTTGATGAAGGATTTACATCATATTGTAGATTATGTAGTCCCATTGTACTGTGACAATCAGTCAACAATTCTTCTAGCAGAAAATCCAATATTCCATGTAAGAACTAAGCATTTGGAGGTTCATTACCATTTTATCAAGGAGAAAGTTTTGTAAGGAGAAATTGAAATGGAGCATATTAAAACAGAGGATCAAATAACAAACCTTTTTATAAAAGGTTTAAATGACATCAAGTTTGAAAGTTTTTGTCATCAACTAGGCATGGCTAAAAGAATTGGGGTTGATGTCAAGAGGGGAATTCAAAGTTATACAACATGAGTTCTATTGGTTTTTGACCAAGTCTATAGTGTGATTATTTTATCGCTTTAAGTTATTATTTTATTATTTTTCAGTTGCAAATATTTTTCCTAATTTTTAGAGATGTAGATATGTTTTCCCAATTTTTAGTTTAATGTTTATTGTTAGTGGGAATAATTTTAAGAAACCACGGGTTTCTTTGTAAGCCTATATAAGGCTATTAAGTGGATTGAATAAATATTCAAAAGTATCGTCTCACTCTCAAATTATTCTTTTATTAATTGAGCTTGGAGTTCTTGTTTGGTTTTAACAGGAACTTGAAAAAATTAAAAATTCATTAATTATTAATTCTAAGGTTGTTAATTATTAATTTTATTAAAGAGGTTGTATTATGTTTGGTTGTTAATGTCATTTTTTCCATTGGTAACCATATTAAAGAGGTTGGTAATTTCAACACTGAGTTTTGTTTTTGGGTATTTCAAGTGTAACATTTTATAGAAATATTAGATTGACGTGATTGAAGAGGCTACATCAAGAAAATATAATTCTCTTTAATTTATAATTAGATAATTATGGTTGATTTGAGTTTATTGGCCATCCAACATGCCCTACTATCTAACCTATCTTAGTTAAGATAAGGTTTAAGTATGCATCGAGAGGCTGCAAAAACACTAGTTTGACCAATGTTCGACCACTGTTGGGTATTAGGAACACTATTCAACCAATATATCGTACAAATATCTCTACAGACATTCAGTACATACTTAAACCTCATTTTATCTTAGACTGGTTGAGCAATATATTCAAAAACTATGTTTAAAAAATTATTTTGATGACATTAGATGTCATTTTTACAAAATAATAATTATAGGAACCAATATAAAAGTAAAAAGAGGATGGTTTGAGAGTCAAATTAGAAGGAAAAGGAAGTTCATTATAGCAAAATATATTAGCATCCACAAGATTTAGGTAATGTTTGAATATTCTTTAAGTATAGAAATGTGATTAAAGATACTATTGTATAAAAGTTACTAGAATATATCAACTAGGTCTTTAAAGTTATTATTTTATTAATTATGTGAAATAGATGTATTATTGGGTATTAATTAACTAATTATAATCTAATTTTCATTTATTGATAGATTTAAGAAGAATCATGATTCGTGGTACTTAAAAGAATTAGGATTTTATTAATTATTAATTCTAGGTCATGAGTTTATACAAGTTAATGCAAGTTATTTTATAAAAAAAGAAAGTTGTATTATGCTCTACAAAAAGGTGTGGCCAAGTGGTAAGCCATCATGTTTTGGCCAAAAAAATTTATGCTTTACATGATTTGAGGACACATAAAGTTTAGTAGATATGTGAATTAAAATTTTGGGTGTTGACTTATACCCATAATTTCTTATAATTGATTGCAGATGTATTTTTGTATTTGGATGTCTCATTATGCATGTGTTGTATGAATTTGGGATCCTAGAGGATAATATTATGCAATTTTATATGAATTGCTAACAATTTTTGTTGGTTCCACTGCTAGAATTGAGTAATGATTAGGACGAGTTAATTGGCACCAAAATAAGGTAGGTACTATTCTATTGATTGGGATAGATTAACTTGTACTAGAATAGGGCATGCATCATTTCATTGGTCGGGATGACTACTATGACATTAGATTAGAATATGTAACGATTTATTGGTCAGGCCAAGTTATTTGAAGCCATAATGAGGTAGGTATCATTTTTGTTGATCGAGACGAATTAGATAATATCTATCTTAAACATGTATAGGGCTATGTGTTTAGCTGAAACCATTGGTTAGCATTTGGTTTGATTTTTATGAAATGTCGCATCAACTTGACCTCTTTTCTTGGTAGCCATATTAGAGGGTTGGTAGTAATTTTTTAGGCACAATGTTATATTTTTTCATGCATATAATGATCGTAGAGATGGTTTTTAGTTTGTTGCTTCTTCTGAAATTTTCCTATTTATTGATATTTTTCTAACTTTGTGTATTTTAATAAAGAGTGAAATAAGATGAGGCTAAAAGAGGAGGAGCTTAAAGATATGTATTAAATTTATGATAATCATCATATTATATATTGCTTTAGATTTGAGCTATAAAAAGTTGATTTTATGTTATGTTTAAGAGGAAGATGTTTCATTAAAAGTTTTAGTATTTGTGATTTTATAATGAATTAATAACATACAGCTAAACTCAACTTAGAGGAGTTTGGGTTCCATTATTAGGTAGTAGTTTCTTATAAATTTAGTAAGAGAATATGGGTTTAAGGCACGACAAATTATATGGTATTACAACCCTAGGTTAAGGATTAGGAGAAGGATCCTAGTAAACTATGAGATGATTGGGAGTATAAAGTTAGTTAATTTTTTGACTTAATGAAAGAATTGCTTTATTTATGTAGAAATTTTCATATACATACCATACCAAGCATGGTTTAGTTGGGGGACATTATGTTTTTTTAGACTATCGATGAAAGCATTTAGGCTTCAAAATCCTAGGATACAAAACGTTTGGATTTTTTAGGAGACTATACAAGATAAGCAAGGAGAACAAAAGAGTTTTGGATCATTAGTAGCCTTGGTAGATGCAAGTGAGCATAAAGTGGAATTGGTAAATATTCTCGTGGTGAGGGAATACTAAGAGTGAAGATAAGTATACAAAACATTTGAGGTTTATGCTATAGATTTTAAGGAAACACCAATTATATGCCAAGTTAAAGAAATGCTAGTTCTTATTAAAGGAGAATTCTTTAAGGTGAACTTTATGAATCAAGAATATTGGTAGATAAAAAAAAAAAAGGTAGTGAGATAATAGAACTAGTCCCTCTAAAGTGATTGAAGAAAGTAACTACTTGGATTGACAGGTTGCTACAAGAAATTTATAGATAGATTCTTCAAGATAACTGGACTTTTGACCGATTAACTCAAAAGGAGGTGAAGTTTCAATGGACTATTGAGTGTCAGGAGCATTTTTTGGAACTAAAAAGGAGGCTGATAATAGCTTTGGTGTTTAATATTCCTGATGGTAGTGATAGTTTCACTATTTTCAGTTATGCCTCAAAGAAAGGGTTATAATGTGTTTTGATGTAGTATAGGATGGTAACGCTTTATGACTCTAGATAGTTCAATCTATATGAGAAAATTATTCTATATATGATTTAGAGCTTATAACGGAAGTTTTTACTTAAAGAACTTAGAGGCATTACATGTAGAGTAGGAGAAGTGAGGTGTATACTGATCATAAAAATCTAAAATACATATTCATATAAAAGGAGATGAATATAAGAAAAATGTGATAATTAAAATGACTAAAAGAATATGATTTTATGATTCACTGCCACTGGACTAAATTCAATGCAACAGCGGATGCTTTGATTAAAAGGGATAATCGTAATCTAGCTATATTGATCACTTTACAAAGTGAGATGTATGAAAAGTTAATAAGAGTGGAATTAGAAGTTGTGACCTAGGGCTTAAGAGTACGATTGAGTAGCTTAAAGTTACAACTAACTTTTTTTATTAAGAGAAAGGAGGGTAAGTAGGGTGATAAATAGATAGTGCAAATTTGAGAGGGAATAAATGTTAGAGCAACTTTAGATTTAATAGGGAGTTAAGGAGTAGAAGTAAGTTGTGTGTTCCAAATGATCCATTATTGAGGATGGAGATTATAAAGGAGACTAACTCTTCGAAGTTTTTTATACACATAGGTAAAACCAAGATTTATAAAGATGTAAAGATAAATTTTTAGTGGAACAACATGAAAAGGAAGATAATGGGATTTGTATCATAGTGTTGACTTGTCAAAATGCTAAGACATACTATCAAAGCCCAACAAGTGAGTTACAACTATTGCCAATTCTTAAGTAAAAGTGGGAATATGGTACCATGGATTTTAATTTAGGGCTTTTAAGATAGTAAGGGGTCATGAGTCAACATGGGTGATTATAAATAGATTGACTAAGTTAACCCATTTCTTATCAATTAAGAAAAATTATTCATTAGATAGGTTCAAAAATTATACATATAGGAGATTGTGAGACTATTGAATTCTAGTTTCGATCTTATCATATTAGAATACTAGGTTTGTTGCTAAATTTTATAAGAGTTTGTATAATGCCCTAGGGGTTAGGTTGAGTTTAAATACAAATTTTTATATCCAAATTGATGGGAAATTGGAAAGGATGCTACAAATTATGAAGGATAAGGTAAAAGCTTATATTTTGGATTTAAAAAGGGCATGGGAAGAGCACTTAACATTAGTAGAGTTCTTACAACATTAGTTATTAGGATAACATTTAAATGACACCTTATGTGGCATTATATGGGAGGAAATGTTGGTTCTCTACTTATTGGGATGAAGAACATGAGAGGTGATTATTGGGGCCTAAGATAATTCAAGAGACTACAGAGAAGGTCAAGTTAATACAAAGGAGCTTAGAACTGAATAGAGTAAAAAAAGAAAAAAAGGCTATGTGGATAAATGAAAATGACCTTTGGATTTCATATAGGTTAACATATGTTTTTAAGGTGTCTCTTATTTAAGGGATTTAAATGTTTAGAGTTAGAGGGAATTTAAGTACATAATTTACAAGCCTTTTTGAGCATTTAAGAGAGTGGGTGCTTTGGCCTATTTTTTGGTACTATCATTGGCATTGTCTAATGTTTATAATCTTTGTCATATCCTAATTTTTAGGAGGTATATGCATGATTCATATCCGATTATGTATTTTACTATACTGGAGTTACAAAATGAATGAGTTATATGGAGTCACTAAACAAATTGTGGATCAAAAAGAGCAAGTTTTAAGGAATACGGTAAATCCATATATTAAAGTGATGTGGAAAATTGCTTAGAGTGTGAGGTTACTTAAAAGGTGGACGAGGAAATAAGAAGGGAGCACCCTCATTTTTTAACCTACAAGTCAGTTGATTTTAGGATAAAACTTATTTTAAGGGGGAAAAGATGTGAGACCCCAAAAATTTTAAGGTTATAATGCTTATGGATTGATGAATTTAACATCCTAGGGATTTTTTTTCATAATTTTTATTAATTAATTTAAAGGTTTGTATTATATGTTTAAAAAGTGTAGGCTTGATTAATTGTGATGATAACACTTAAGGAAGAAGAATTTTTTTTTGAAAAAGCATATTAATTTAGTTGTTGTCAATACTAAGCATCACTTGATACTTTTAATGTAAATTTTTATAAAGATATTGGACTGAGGTGATTTAAGAGGCTATCCTTGCTTCTTCTTTCTTTGTAACCACTAGTTTCCGCACCAATGATGTAAGATCATCTAATTTCTTCTCTAACACTGTCACATTCACCTCATTTATTTGTTTTGAACTATGGCCAGAACGCATTCTGAATTATTGTGTATTGGAAGTCATATTCGCTATCAAATATCTTGCAGATGTCGGTGTTTTGTCAACCAAAGCTCCACTACTTGCAGCATTAATCATACTCATATCCCTTAAGCAAAAGACCTCCATAAAAGTATTGAATCAACAATTGATCATTTATTTGATAATGGGGACAGCTAGCATACAACTTCTTGAATCTTTCCCAATATTTATATAGTGCCTCCCCCATGTGTTGTCAAATGCCACAAATTTCTTTTATAGTATTGGTAGCTCTTGATGTTGGAAATTTTTTTCAAAGAAGAGTCTCTTTATTTCAACCCATGTTTACACATTTTCACTAGCTGAATAATACAACCAATCTTGAACATCATCATGAGAGAAAAATAAGAAGGCTATTAGTTTGATTTGCTCCTCAATCACATTTGTAGGCTTCATACCCATACAAACCACATTAAATTCCTTCAAAAGTTTGTAAGGATCCTCTCCCAGTAGACCTCGAAAAATTGGCAATAAATGAATAAGCCCTATTTTTCAGTTCAAAGGTGTTGTTATCCCCTAAATTCAAAAAATTGATGCAATGGGGCTATTGAGCATGCGTAGGAGCAGCTAGTTCATGAAGAGTGCGATTTGCAGCCATCCTTTCCATCTTCTACACTTGTTGTCTCTATTTTGTTTGCTTCCATAACCTCTTGTTTGTCTTTTCTATTTCTGAATCTAATAGCAATTGAGTTGTCTTGTCTACTTATGTAACATAAATATATTGTCAAGAGTTCCCTAGCAACAACACCAAAATTTGGTTGTGTTGTTGCCTACAACCAAATTAATTCCAACTCTAATAATGAAATATGTAGTTAGTGAAGAGTTAAGATCGTTTCCACGAGGAATCTATTGGTAAATATTATACGAGTTGAAAACTAAATCAAATTAAAGGGAGGTCGAATTAACGTGATTTTAGGAAATTAAAAATGAAAAAAATAGAAATAAAAAAATATTCAGATATGAAAAATTAATAACGAACCTTATTTTCAGGTCACCTACATTATCAAACTAATATAGATCATCAATATAAAATTAATCCCATTAACAAATAATCAATGAGTGATGTTCTCTCTTAAGATTAATTGAATAGAAACATGTATTGTAAACACTCTTCATAGTCAACAACTTAGATACTATCTTAAGTTTGATTGATTAATAGCTTTAAGAACTAAGAGAACCGGTGAGCAAGATAATACACATGCGATATGTATTTAATCTAAATAAGTATCTTTATTAGAATTTCCAATCCCTAACGTAAAGATGGTAATCCTAATAGCCACTTTAGATTAGCAAAACTGAGCGTTAAATCCTACTAATCTAGTTGTAAATTAAATCAATAAATTCCTAGTTACGTAACCTAGAGATCATTCAATTCAATCATAAAAAGCAATACGAAAGACACTTAGCATTCATCAATGAAATAAACTTTATTAAAAAAATCTCACACATACTAGATGATAACATGGTTACCTTCAACTAAGAAGAAGGATTTAGCTACTCATAACAGAGGTAAAATCCAACAAAAAAGTAGCAGAACACATAGTCTCCATATCTGCCCTTTTTAACAAAAAATTAAAAAACTAGAAACCAACCAAAAAAAGAATAGCTACTAAAAAACGTAAAGATGATGTAACTAGAAATGTCTTCTTTTCTCTCTTATCGTTATCTTATCAAATACACCTCTCCTGCAAATCAAGTAGTAGATCCCCCCACTTAAAGATAATAACTTGATTCCTAAGAGAATTAAAATCCTAGGTGTATCGAATCTATTTTCAAATCAGATTCTACAAATAAGATTTTTCCTTGCATGTGCCCACACTTAGTGAATTATTTTTCTGTCAGCTGGAAATTCGAATTGCCTTTACTTTTCTTACTTCTTTTTTTATTCAAATTCTTATCCCATGTGTTCAAAAACATCTGAGAACAATTTCGAAACAAGTTCATTAATTTTAAATAAAAATTTCAATACATTGAAGAGATTTATATCCAATGTTAGCACAAAAATAATAACTTATAAAATCCTCCCACACCAATCTTTTGCTCATCCTTGACAAACTATATTTACAATTAATTGGCCAAACAATCAGCTTCCTTTATTCCAACTCTTACTACAGTAATAGTGTACACTTTAAGAGTCAAACAATTTTGTAACCAATGAATGGTCCAGAATTAATCATTCAAGTAATATAAACAAAGTCAATTTAAGGCAATTATATTTCAAAAACTAGCACATAATTATAGCAAACTCTCACATATTGAATATCGCTCAAATCACTGAATTGTTTGTTGGTTCAAGTATTTCACTCAAATTCTTCTAATGTAAATATTCTACCATATGCTTGCTTTTTCACCAACTTTTCACCACTTGTAATACAAACATGCACAAATCAAAAGGATTTTATTAAAGGTTGTACTGGGTTATAGGTAAAGGTAAGGATTTATAAATGGAAAGGGAAAAAATCATAAACATTGGCAAAAGCATCTAACTACTTGTGGAGACACAAATTCAATCAAAAAGCAGTCAACAACGTCATTCTGTAGAGATCGATTACTCCATAACTTGTTTTCCACTATTGTATTTTTTTCTTTTTTTCATTAATGTATTGATATTTAAAGATACTAGTACAATACATAATTCAAATATAAATCTCTTCAATTTCCTTTCATCTTTTTTTCTTGCTTTCCATATCTCTCTAAATAAGTTTGACATAAATTGTGGTTAGAATGCCTACTTACATTTGTGATGGTTGAAGATATGAGAGATTTTAGTTGTTTATTATGGGTTTATCAAGAAAAATGGTTCAACTAAAAAAGTTTAACAAAGGATATTGAATTAGGTTGGCTTTTTAAGCTAAAGGATTAAAACAAAGATGGCCTTTATCATTTTTGTGCATGCATGTATAGATGTGGTCTCAAGTTGATTCCAAGCAAGTTCTAGTAATAGGCCTAACAAATCTTCCAACATTAAATGCTTTTACTATGGTGGAAAAGGCCACATGTAGAAGAATTGCCTGAAGTTGAAAAGAGAAGGCAAAAGGAATCAGGAATCAGAGAAGAATGATGTTAGCAATTAAAATCAAATTATCATCACCGAGGATTTACTTATGATTTGGGATGAGGAGATTTGTATTCTACGAGAAAAAAGAGTTAGTTATTGATAATGGCACCTCAACTTATGCTACTGCTCAATGGTTATTATTTACATCTTATACATCTAGAGATTATAGGCATGTGAAGGTGGGAAATAATGGCTTTACACAAGCCATTGGCATTGGAGAAATTTGCTTAGAGACCAATAACCACACGAGATTAGTACTGAAAAATGACAAACATATTCCAAGTATTAGATTAAGTATCATATCAGTGGGAAAGCTTGATTATGAAGGGTTTTGCAGCACATTCATAACAATGTATAGAAACTTACCAAAGGGACCATGATTGTGGCCAAGGGTAAGAAGCATGAGAAGCTGTACATAGCAGTATCAATGCTCTAGAAGATGTAGATGCAAATAAGTTGTGCTAAAAAGGACTCAACTACATGAGTGAGAAGGGCTTAGCATTGTTAAGAGGGGACATCTATCTAGTGTCAAGAGTACGTGTCTAAGAAAGTGTGCTCATTACCTAGCAGGGAAGCGGAATTGTGCTGCTTTTAAGAGTTCACCTCCCTCAAAAAACCAAATGTACTTGATTTGGTACATTATGATGTATGCGGTCCGATGAAGACAAAGTCACTTAGTAATGCTCTTTACTTTGTGACTTTTATTGATGATCACTCAAGAAAGGTTTGAGCTTACACCTTAAAGTCAGAGGATCAAGAGTTAGAGGTCTGCAAACAATTTCAAGCTTTAGTCGAATGAGAGATAGTGAAGAAACTGAAATACATCTGAACTAATAATAAGGGAGAGTATTCTGGTCCATTTGATCAGTATTGCAAAGAGCAAGGCATTCAACATCAGAAGACACTGCCAAAGACACTACTGTTGAATGGTTTAGCAGAAAGGTTGAATAAAACTCTGGTAGAGATAATCAGATGCTTATTATCATAAGCAAAGCTACTAAAACAATTTTAAGGTGAGGCATTAAATATAGTAATGCATGTGGTGAATCTCTCACCCTATGTTCCATTGAAGTCTAATGTGCCTGATAGAGTTTGGCCAGGAAAAGATGTCAAATATGATCATCTTCGTGTCTTTGGATGCAAGGTGTTTGTGCATATTCCTAAAAACAAGAGATCCAAACTTGATGATAAGACAAAGTTGTGCATCTTTCTATATTGCAGACTTTATGATCTAGTTAGCAAGAAACTTACCTGAAGCCATGATGTTGCGTTCGTACAAAATGAGACCATAAAAAATATCCAAAAAACAAAAGATGCAACACCCAAAGATATTAGTGATGTCCTTAATTTGGATCCAATTAGCAAGGTACCAGTATGAGAGAATGTTGAGGAGAAATACTTAACAGGATGTAGTTGATGAGGATGTTCCTTTAACAGTAGAGGCAGATGATGGCAATGATGACTAGGCACAGGAAGCAGAGGATCTATCCACTCAGATGATCTGATAAAGACAAAAGACCTTCTACTTGATACTCTCTAAATAAATATATGTTACTCACTAACAGGGGAGAACCTAAGAATTATGAAGAAGCTATAGAAAATGAACACAAGCAAAAATAGGTTGAAGTCATGAAAGAAGAGATGAAGTCACTCTTTGAGAATAACCCTTTTGACCTAATAAAGCTCCCTAAATTAAAAAGAGTTTTGAAGAATAGATGGGCGTTCAAGGTAAAGCATGAAGAATAGTCTTTATAGCCACATTACAAAGCTAAGGTGGTGGTCAAGGGATTTAGTCAGAGAAGGGGTATTGATTTCTATGAAATATTCTCACTAGTGGTGAAGATGTCATCCATTCAAGTTCTCCTTGGTTTAGTAACTAGTCTTAATATAGAAGTTGAGCAGATGGATATGAAGAATGCCTTCCTTGTTGGTGATTTGGAGGAAGAGATCTATATGGAGAAACCAGAGGGTTTCAAAGTCAAGAGAAAAGAAGATTATATGTGTAGGTTGAAGAAGAGTATTTATGGCTTAAAACTAGCACTGAAACAATGGTACAAGAAGTTTGAGTCAGTTATAGGGGAGCAAGGTTATAAGAAAATGACTTATAACCATTGTGTTTTCATATAGAAATTCTTTGAAGATGATTTCATTATTTTATTGCTTTATATTGATGACACCTTGATTATTGGCAAAAATATTACCAAAATTAACAAGCTAAAGAAGCAGTTGGGCAAGCTTTTTGCTATGAAAGACACCAGTAAAGTAGATCCTTGGTATAAGGATTGCTCGAGATAAAAGTACAAAGAGGTTACATTTATCTCAAGAGAAGTACATTCAGAAGGTGCTTCAAAGATTCAACCTGGAAAATGCTAAAGTGCTTAGTTCCCCTCTTACTACCCACTTTAAGTTAAACAGTAAGCATAGTCCTTCTACGGAAGCAGAGATGAGAGATATGTAGAATATTCCTTACTCCTTAGTAGTAGGAAGTTTGATATATGTTATGGTATGCACAAGGCTAGACATAGCTCATGCAGTTGGTATGGTTGGTATATTTGTTTCAAATATGGGAAGAGAGCATTGGAATGCTATGAAGAGGCTCGTGAGATATCTCTGAGGTACTTCCGACTTGAGTCTCAGTTAGAAATGAAAAGCCTATATTAGTAGGCTACATAGATTCAAATCTGGGTGGAGATGTTGACACCAGAAAGTCTACTTTAAGACACTTAATCACTTTTACAGGAAGAGCAGTATCATGACAGTCAAGATTGTAGAAGTGTATTGCATTACATACTGCCAAGGCGGAGTACGTTATGGCAAAGGAAGCATGTAGGAGTTATTATGGATGAAAAGTTACATTTAGGAACTTAGCTTCAAGTAGGATAAATATGTCATTTTTGTGACAATCAATGTACTATCCATCTTGGTAAGAATCCAGCTCTCCATTCGAAATCAAAACATATCGAGATAAGATATTATTGTATCAGAGATGTTTTAAATTCCAAGCTGTTACAACTTGAAAAGATACACACGAATGAAAATGGTGCTGATATGTTGACAAAGGCATTACCAAAATATAATCTTGAAGTATGTAGGTTAATCACAGGAATGACAAGACCTTCCAACTAATATGAAAAGGAGGATTCTCCACTTTATCATGA
Source organism: Erythroxylum carthagenense (assembly GCA_026413575.1). Classification (NCBI taxonomy): domain Eukaryota; kingdom Viridiplantae; phylum Streptophyta; class Magnoliopsida; order Malpighiales; family Erythroxylaceae; genus Erythroxylum; species Erythroxylum carthagenense. The sequence continues at coordinate 58,784,502 of JANZLD010000003.1, forward strand.
TGATCCTAAACATTGGGAGGTGGAGATTTTTTAGAAGTCCCTCCATTTAAGAAATCCCATATTGAAAGTGGAAGGAAGACTTAAGTAGACTTCTCCCTATAAATAGACACCAAAAGGGAAAACTTAAGTATCATAAGCAAAGAATTCAGAGCAATACAAGCTTAGTAAAATAGAAAGTTTTATGCCTGATAATTTGGCACTAGTGTTCCTCTATTTGTGAGATATTTTTCACTCTCTTTGTATTTCCAAGAGTTTAATTTCTTGAGTATCTAGGTGTATTATCTCTATTTTTATCTAGAGAAATTATGTTATACCCATTATTTTAAATAGTTGAGATATTTTGGACTATGTTCCTATAGTTTTTATTCTATAATGGGAAGTTTTCTACGTAAAAATTCAGTGTGTCTTTCTTTGATTTTAGTTAAGAGTTTTTGTGGTTTTCTTCGCTTAGTGATTTCCTCATAGGTTTACAAAAGACGGGAGATATTTTATTCCGCTACTTTAGTATGTCTACCTTCCTTCAAAAGAGGCTTTTGAATGAGTTTTTCCTTAATGCTTTAAATTTTAGTTGATATATATTCTAAATATGATTGCCTAGACAAAACATATGTAATGTTTGACAACATCATACAAAAGAGTATTTATGGATTTTTTGAAAATGAATGTTCATAAGATACAATCAAACACTTGATAAAATGTTCTTGAGTCTTATTGGAAGCGATAAAGTAGCCTTCTTATGCGTAGTTCAAACATGGTTTCAAATAGAAAATATCTTAAAGGAAAAATGAATACACCATAAATTGTGTATCGATAATATTTTCAAGAATCCTTTCATTAATATAACTCTAATTGACATATATTATAAATATGATAATCTTCATTCCCAAAAAGTTCTTTCATAATATGTCAGAAAGGATTGTTGGAATGCCCTGATTTCTAGGTATAACATTCATGGTGATGTTAATGCAACAATATTATATTTCAATGAAATGGTAAATTTGGGAATAAAACCAAATAATATTACCTTTATAAACATATTGTTAACTTGTAGTCGTTTAAGATATGTGGAGGAAGGGAAGTCTTAATTTGATTCAATTAGTAAGTTTGCTTTTGATCCCAAGTAAGAACAATTTTCTTGTGTGGTTAGCCTTTTGAGTCAATTAGGAAAAATGGAGAAGCCTATAACATTATTAGCACCATGCCATTCCTTTTAAATATGAGTGCTTTTCTCAGTAGATTCTAAATATAATGGTGTTTCTTTAATAAAATAAAGCATACAAGAGGGTAGGTTTCTTCAATGGGGAAGCATTGTGACAAAGAGATTATGATTGAGAGGAGATGAAGAAGAATGGATTTAGACGTGGCATCAATGGACCCCTTAAAGTTAAAAAATGCCATATCAACATCTTTTGATGGAATTTTAATCCGGAGTTTAGGGTTCCATCAGTCTCAAGTTTAAATGGTATGTTTTGAAATTTGACAAGTTATTTTTTTAACACTAACAAACACTAAATTTAGGTTAAATTTTATTGTAATTGTTTCGAGCCAAAACATACCTTTAATTTCAATGAATTAATTTATGTATGACATAATAATCCATATAAATCAATTACAAATAATAATAAAAATAATAAACAACTAATTTCAAAACCTAGAAAGTTAATTGAATATATGCTACCAATTGCTGGTACCAAACTAGCTAAGGTTCTTTATGTTATAAATTTACATAGTTACTTAGTCTAAGTCTCTTCTACAACCTGTAAACTTCGACATCAACTTATATCATTTAAGCCCTTTCTAAAAATTATTTTTAAGGTGATTGGTTGAGTAAATGGTTGAAAATTATGAAAATAATGAAATTCTTCAGATGATAGTTTGATCAAATTAAGACAGTATTTAAGTGACTATTAAAATGATTAAATACTTTTAATATCTTTATATAAATTGTAGATAGTTCTCTTAACTTTATATAATATTTTGAATCATTTTGATTTGATATTTTTATGAAAAATTATGATAAAATGCTAAACATTATTTAGTTTTTTTACAACAATTTATACTAACGTGTTTTGTTACCAATTTCTCCTTTTTTTTCTTTTAAGTGTTATAACTACATTTCTTCAACCCTAAACCTTTTAAGTTGAGTATCTCTACTAATTTGTTTAATTAACCCCTTCAATTAGATATTTTCCTAAGCAAATCCTTTTCATTAATTCTGTTAATAAAAGTACAAATGGGATACCACACCAATTATGAAGATGATACGGTATGCACTTATGAGATCCTTTAACATGGCAAGTAAACATATAGTGATACCCATGAAATTATGGACCTACAAATGCCACGTAGACGTGTCATGTTACTATGATGCTGACATTACATTCACGTGAGTGTGATACAATATGAGACCTATAATATCAATCCTATCTTAATAAATCCTATTAAAGGACTTAATTAGAATATCATTAATAATAAGACTTAAATTGAGAAATTGCCAAAATTAGTCTAATGACATATCCTTATTGTTTTATATGATTCTAAATATCAGAGATACTAACAATAATAAGTATTAGTTAATCATATACTAAAAATAATCTTATATTAGTGGGTATAAATTATACATACAAACTAAGCATAAACTCATACACATTACTAAATATATATAATTGAAAAATGTTTTTAAATAATATGATGTTTGAATATGAATTAATGTCTTTTATCTTTTAAAATTGGATTACATAATTACTTTTTAATATTACATTCACATAACTAAGTTCATTAAAACTCTGTTTATAATTTGATATTTATTTTTAGGAAATATAATCTATTTTTTCATATTTAATGTATTAATATTTATATAATGAAAACCGGGTGAAATATACATTGAAGACCAAATGAAGTGTGATAAAATTAGAATAAGTTAACATATAATTTACACTAATATAGTAATATTTTTTATTAGATGATTGATTAATACTTATTATTATTTTAACCACATTTATAATATTTAAAATGATAAGAATTTGTAATGGACTAATTTTGAAATTCTCTTATTATTAATAAATTTTTAATCAACATTTCCAATCTAAAATAATAAGACTTATTAACTGTACATTTAAGATACTGACGTGAATGCCACATCTGCCATCACATGTCAAAATGATATTTGTTGAGCTCAGCATAATTTTATTAGTAGCTTGAATTCTATTGGAATTAATTTTTTATAATTTTTAACCTATGAATCATAAATTCAGCATGTACTATATCATAATTAAATAATTTAAAATTATATATAGTTTTAAAAATAAAATTTTGATATATTTATCAAAGAAGTAATTTTTATTTTTATTTTTTATAAAAATTTAAATAAGATATTATCGTTTTGTCATTATAATTTCAAAATATAATAAATATTATTTTAGTAATGTTATAGTGAAAAAAATATTATTTTAATAATATTAAGATACAAAATGATAATGATAAAAATTAATTAAATTTTTGATAAAATATTAAAGTGTAAATCATAATTTAAAATTTTAATAATACACAAAAAACTTCAAATTGTATTTAAAGAAATTTTATAATTAATATTATGTAAATATTTTATATATTTTATTGAATAAATTCAAATAATATTAACTTTAATAACAACAAAATTATAACCACGCATGAATCTAGTTCATTTATTGATTGATATCGTCCTATGTTTTACTTCTTTTTAATACTCTTCATGAGTCATGACCTCAAACTCTACTGGCGACCAGCATGAGATAACTTTCGGAAATGGTAATGAGCGGACTCCTATGCCGGTCTCCATCATTTTTTAAATAAAAATATAAAATAATAATTTTTTTAATTAAGTTCAGTTATTTAAATTTAGACCTAAACTTAATTTTTATAAACCAAAATAATATCATTCTATTTTAAAAAGTAAATTGAAAACCAGTTTAAATTTAATTTTACCCATAAATCGAACATTTTAGAAAAACCTAAATTAGATTCATATACCCGACGATTGTCATCCCTGCTCGATAGTGCTTATGAGCCAGCCCTCCTGCCCAAAAAGGTTCCAATTCCCAAAATGGAGAATTTGCTCTCTTTTTCAGGGTCTAACTTTTTGGAAATGGATTCCCGTTTCAATTATGCGGGCTCCTTTTTAGAAGATCGGTTTCTCAATTCTGTCGTGTATCATATGTTCTTTTAGCTAAGGAATAGGATGCTCCAGGGGCAAATCACTAAACTGACAACTGTGGCCCTAGTAAGTTATTCACTAACATGATACACGACATGGCCACTGATACGAAATGACCAAGGCCTAAGTGTCAGTATAATTTGTCTCCACACGCTATATCTTACGGTCCAGCTGGCGGTAGTTAGTGTCCTTTTGTTTTTCTCACGGTACTGTTCATCACCAATTCCGAATGCAGGAATCTTCAGGGATTTTGCTGTCGGATAGCTTCAATTCTTACAATCGACAGCGCAACTGAGATATGAACAACGACTACGAGTCAGGCAGCCGAAACGATGAAAGGGAAATGGAATGGAAAAGTAAATAGCTTTCATTTTATTACGTTAGTCAACAAGGTTTTTGAAATTTAGACCGAACCTCGAATTGAAAGTTTTATTGGCTATTCATTCCGTCGATTCAATAAGTCGTTAATAATTATATTTAATTATATATAATATTAGTAATATTAAAAAATAAAAAAGTGTACCTAATAATATAACTAATTATAAATAAAAAATTTATTTAACTTGTTCAAATAATATAAATAAATATTAATAAAAAAACGTAATACGTTTTTTAAAAAAAGCAAAAATCAATTCATAGAATCAGTGGTCAACTGGTTCGATCAGTCCTAATTTAACCGATTCTTACCAATTTGTACTGATCTAATTAGAAACTGATTTTTAAGAGTCACTCGAATTGGATAGTCAATCAGTCATCGGTTGAACCGGTCGGTCCGATCTGACTTTTAAATTACTGTTGATGATAAGACTGAGCAGAGATTCGTAGTTTACTTTTTAACCAATGAGATTTTGGTTACGACGATCATAAACTTAAAGTGGTAACAATTTCAGCTTAATGCATCAAATAGGAGAAGCAATTAAAAGCAGTTGCTCCGACAGCAGGTGTTCAGGATTATACTCCTAGCTAGAACTTTTGGTAGGGCAAAGTTGGGATGCTTTGCTCATGTCTGAAAAAGTTGTGAGGGTCAACCTTTGTCTTGATTTGCACCAACCTGTTGAAGTTTTGTTTGAAGTACCTCACTCCATAACCATATCCTTCCACGAAGCTTTGGGTGCCATGTTTGTTTGTTCCCAAATCAAGATCCTTGTAGTTAACAAATGCTGCCCTTGGATTCTTAGAAACAAAAGGAGTCATGTAATTATATAGTTGCCGTCCCAAATCAATGTAATAGTCTGCTGCTTCAGTTCCTTCTTCGGTCCAGTTAATCTGATACTGAATCTTCCATAAGTTCCCAGCTCGATGGGGAAAAGGAGTTGATGTCGGAGATATCTCACTCATTTTCCCACCATACGGATTGAACGCCAATATTGGCCTCTCTAGCTGAATCATTTTCTTCCAAATACCTTCCAGACCCTGCTTTGAAATTGGCTCTTGCACATAATCTGATTTCCTTTTTAAATACACCTGTCTATGAGTTTGAGGTTTCCTACAAAGCGCTGCTTCTTTTGGTGTCCCAGCCGGAAAATCATCCCAGAAAAGGATTGATTCAAGCCAACTCATTTCAAGGCAATCTGCTTCAACTAAACCCAACTCTGGGAAGCTCCCTTCCGTAATTGAAAGAAGTCTCTTGGCATCTCCAAGGAACAGAGCTACAAATGAAGCCCTCACTGTTTTTCCACTGCCTTCACCTTTTCTCACAACGTCCAGAACCAGCCTGATGAAGAGATCTTCATCAATCTTAGGTGCAGCATGCTGCCACTGGTACACAATGTCAGTTGCATTTTCTTCCAGTGTTCTTTGGACTTTGAAGACAGTGACTTTCTCAGGAACTCGCACAATGTTGATCTTGAATGCAAGAACAACTCCGAAGCTACCACCTCCACCTCTAATAGCCCAGAACATGTCCTCTCCCATGGTTTCTCTGTCCAGAATTTTACCGTCAGCATTTACAAGTTTGGCATCTATGATATGATCAACAGTCAAACCATACTTTCTCATCATGCTCCCATATCCACCTCCAACAAAATGGCCACCAACTCCAACTGTTGGGCAGACACCAGCAGGAAAGCCATGAGTTTTGCTTTTCTCAGCGATCCTGTAGAAAACTTCCCCAAGAGTTGCTCCAGTCTGAACCCAAGCGGTCTCATCGTCCATATCTACCTCAACAGATCGAAGATTGCACATGTCAAGAATGAAGAATGGGACTTCAGAGACATATGATGTGCCCTCATAGTCATGCCCTCCGCTTCTTATCTTCATTTGAAGGCCATGCTTTCTACCGCATTTAACAGCAGCTTGTACATGAGACTCGTGCAACGCAGTGAGGATGAGAACAGGTTTGGGTGTTGTTGGGGTGTTGAATCTGAGATTTCGAATGTAAGCTTGGAGAACAGAAGGGAATTCATGATCACGTGGAGTGTAAACAGCTTTGGAGATGGGATGAGAGGGGTGAGAATACGTCAACAGAGACTGGTAAAAAAGTTCATGATCAGTAGCTGAGGGTGGAACTGCTCCCATTGCCTGTGACTACTGAAAAGAGTACGATATATCGTGGTAATAAGGAATTTAGAAAAGTGTGGTTCTAAACAACAAGATCGATGCATATTTATATAGGAGCATCTCGTTTACAAATACTGAACCATACTAATCTAGCAATTGCCGTGGAGCTGTGGTGATCAGCAGCTTAGTCATTTGCTCTTTTTCCAGCCTTCGTATTGTCATTGCCTTGCTTATTTTCTTAACCTTAAGATCCCAACTTTATGGACTGGAGCTTTCAATAGAACAAATTGTAAAAGCTTAGTAGAGGAATAGTTGAAATCCATGCAAAGTTATTCGAACAATGAACGAGGAAAGAGGTAGGAAGAATTGTGCAATAAGCACATAAGAAATTGTAGGAACAAGGGCATGACTGGAAGAAGGGCCTGATTCTACTCTGTTTCGTATCTTCCCATCCACAAATACCCTTTTTTTTTAATCTAAAAAAGATTTTTTAATTAATTCAAAAGAAAGAAAAAGGAAATAGATATAGAAGTAATAAATTCGAAAAAATTAAAAAAAGATAAATCTAATTTACTTTTTGCAATTGCTCTGGCATTTGGAGAAACATACTCCAAAGCTCAACTTGTAGTGTAATCCCACTTCTATGGAAGACAATATCGATTGGGCACTAAGTCAAAATGAGCATAACTCATCTGATTTATGAAATATGGAGAGAGAGAAATTGAAGAAGATTCCAGAACACAAAGCAGGAGGCACCGACACTCTGTCAATACATTATTCATGGTACAAGGGAAACATTGATAGTAAAGAAACTGCATCTAAGCAGTAAATACATGTTCAGAATGAACTGGAAACCTCAGGAAACTAGAAGAAAATATAGCAGGAATTCTAGAGATTCGAACATGCAGTAACTCCCAATACTCGAAATCAAGCGAAAGGAACACGCACAGATGGTTCTCATAAAAGTCAGCAAAGCTCACCTGGTTCACGAAGATGAGTACTGGAGCATAGAGGCAGCCGAAGTATGACACAGCCTTGAGTGACATGCAATGCTATAATAGCAACAATTAGAGGGCAGTAAGGAACATCGTCAAGAGATCATGGATAACCTCGAAGATAATTCATTCAAGAGACAGACAGAAGAGACATACCTCCGTTAGACAATTTTGTCCCTAGGGATATTTTTGTCTTTTTTTATTAAGTGGACAACTATTAATTGTAATTTTGGCTTTCAATAAATTATCGGTTAAGTTACATAATTTTATTTAAATAAGGGCAATAAAGTGGTCTAATAAATGATCTAGATTAATAAATTGAAGTCCGGGTGAAAAATGAATTCCTTTTAATATAGAACTGATCCATATTGCCTTGTAATAGGGAAACCCGATATAGAAAAGGTTAAAGTCTCCTACAGTTGTTCATATTAATTATAAACATACGGTTCTCTGACTCGTTAAGAGAGCTTGCGTATTGAGAAAATTATAGAAAGACCTAAACCGAGTGTCGTGAATAACTTCCTCAATGTCCTGAGAAGATCAGAGCTCGTTTTGGCATCAAAAATTGCTTCGAAACACTGAATGGAACTAAAATCAGATATTTCGTATTTCCTTTATTTTTACCCTTTCATGTATGATCTTGGGTACATAATAAGGACTGTACTACGTATTACATGTGGTATCAAAGCAGTTACGTGATCAGGTTGACGGAAAGGAAGGTTTTTCGATTTCCATTCATTATGGTTTTCTTCAGTTTTTAATTCATTTTTCAATTTTTTTTACGTATATAATTACATAAAAATTGTATACATAAGGTTAGTTATGAAAAACGGGTCGAAAACGGGTCAAAAAGAGCGAAAAACGACATCCTAGGATCCTGAAAATTGTCCTCCTCGTCGGAGGGCGTTGCACACGCCTAACGTTGCTACAGTAGATGAGGGAGCGACAGTACAGCTAGCGCATGCATTGCACGAGCTAGTCACGTGACGTCAAGTGGCACCACACGTTGGCGGATGCACGCGCCTCATGCAACAAGCTCACCTATGAGCATGGAACCGGGGGTGTGTGCGTGACATGCGTCACATCCAGCTCGACATGTTGACCGCTAGGATCGAGACATTTGCACGCGCTGTACATTAGGCATGAGTTTGTGCATGGGGAGCGTGTAACGTGCATGCCCCATATGCATCTCGTGCAATAGGTTCGGTATTCAAGAAAGTATGGTAAACATTCTCATTGAGATTTTTTACTTGTAAAAGTCTCAAATAAAGTTTAAAGACAATGTTTTCAGTGTTAGTATATGGTTATTTAATTGTGAATCTAGTTTTTTCATTTATGACCGATTTTCACATACATTATGCCTATATAGAATGTGAGGATGGCATAAAGATGTATCCCTTGTGTTTGTGATCTTTTCAGGTACTGGTAAGATTGTAGCCACCACAGTAGCCTTTCGAGCCAGTATTTGGATTGTACCACGTACATGTCGGGGGATGTCTCTGATCTCATATTCGGTTATTCTACCCACAGGGGTTTACCTTATATGAGATTTTGAGATGTACATAAAGGCATTAGATGGAGGAAAGCCATCACTTAAATGATCTATTCACCCACAAGTGGCAGTGTCATAAGAGTTGATAGTTTGTATTATGATCGCTTTTAAGTGGAGGTCTAATTGCATATATTATGTACTCAGCCCACAAGTGTTTCATAATATGTGAGATTGGATTCATTGTGTAGATAATGTTATCATTGTTGTCATGCATTTATACTGATTTTTACATTATCTTTTCTATTTTTCAGTCACCTTCTCAGTCAACAACAATGTTGTCACCTTTGAAACCTTATATGGTTTCAACTTCAAGAAATAGAAGAAGGACATGGAATTTGCATTGGAGATGGCAAATGTCAGCATGGCCATGCACATAGAGGCCTCTCCCACTTACAGTTGTCAACTCAGAAGCTGACAGAGCAACGATGGTGACTTGGGAAAGGTCAAATAGAATGTGTTATTTGACCATTAAGAGGTCGATACTTGATCATCTGTTAAGCGGATTGGTGGACACAACCGTAGCTTAGGAGTTCATGGAAAACATATCCCAGAGATACAATCTCTTCTCATGTGACATCCCGTTACCGGTGTGACGGGTATGTCGGTAATATGGATCGGGTTAGGATTGAGTACAGGCACATGTTGCATTGTTCATGCATTATAGTTTCGATAGTCATTGGTAAATTCATTGTATAAGTATATATATATATATGTACATACATGTATGACAAATTCCCGACTTGAATGCGTAAATCGGAAATTTGGTTATAATTGTTCAGATGAGGATTGGATTGTGAAAATT
>JANZLD010000003.1:59240245-59254754 GCA_026413575.1 Erythroxylum carthagenense
AGCGGTAAATGTTTAGAGTGATTATAAGTGTGAAGTTCTTAATGGGTTAAAGTAAGACAAAAGTGGACTAAGTGTGCTTGTATGAGGAGAAATGAAAAATGATTCTGGTATCAGTCATGTAGTTGAGGATGAGTATAAACAGAAAGGAGTCTTAAGGAAGTCTGAATTGTATGGGTTACAAATTGGTTTCCGGATAAAATGTTTATTAGAGTGCTTTAGATCTAATTAGGGTTGTGAGTCTTTTGTTAATTGAGAGACTACAAATTTCATAATCCAATTAGGGTTTAAAATTAGGGTTTAATGGTTATAACTCGAGAGAGAGTAACCAATCCTAGGATCATCTAGAACAGACACCCCACTAACATATAATCGACTAAGTTAACATTAATGATACCTTTCTCATAACTTTTAAAATCTTTAATTGATTTCCATTGTGTTTTCTCATTGCTCAATTGTTAAGTCCTTCGTGTTTAACTTCTGATTTAATTGGTTGAATTCAATTCTCATATTTACTTTATGTGGAATTGGTTTTTTTCTTTTGTTTTATAGTTTTTCTGGCCTTAGATTTTAGGATTAGACTACTATCCTTCCTTTTGGGATTGATACCTTTAATAATACACTAATAACCGTGTGCTTGCAAAATATTGAGGGTTTATAAGATTAGAACTTACCCTGATCAGTTGTTAAGACAAATGATCATATCACAAGGTTGATTGTGATTTGTAGGATCCTTTAAGACATTGTGGAATCATTTCTAATAAATCAGGTAAGTTTATAAGAAAGATATCTGCAAGAAGGGAAGCATTTATCATATAATTTTATTTCATTTAGAGAATTATTCCACTAGCAATAAAAGGAAATAAATCCAGTTTGAAAGGTCATCATCAAAATTATTAAGCCTTGAGCTAATAAATTCCCCCTTTTTGATGATGACAATCAATAAGAGATATATTTTCAAAATTTAAACAAGATTATGAGATATACCTATCATGTTTATAATTTCTTACTGAATAGAAGGAGCCTATCCTTTATACCATATAGACTTCACAGTAAAAAATATCATAGATTCATCATATTCAAAGGACAATTATGCAAGTATACCATCAATCTTCAGCAAAATATATAGAATATCAAAAATAATTCTCCCCTTTTATCATTATTAAAAATGTGGAGGGAAAAGAACTAAAAAGTCAAAAAAATATCTTAAGTATGTAAGAATAAACTAGGCAAAAATATATCTTCTTCTTAACTCTTAGCTCGCCCCCTGCATTAATGCTTTCCTCTTTCGAAGTTATTTTCAAGTAGAAAGTTACTTAACCTCTCATGCCATGCTCGAGGAGACTGCACCTTACCACTTTCATCACACAAATCTTCAAAATTTCTGTTATCAAATTCTCCTCCATGATTGCTCCAAATTGATGAAATATAGTAACCTTTTTCAATGTGAATTTTTCTGCAAAAATTTATCTTTTCTTTTAATGTAGTTGAAATGTGATGTTTCACCTGTCATGTGTCTCGAACACCTACTATCAACTATCCATAAATTTTTTCTTTTCTCTGTTTTGAAGCATATCTGCAAAAAGTATTATCTCATTGTAGTTACACAAATTTTTGGGTCCTTTTAAGTTAGTAGTTTAACCTTTCGGTCTCTAAATATAAATTTGAGATAATTTCTTCATTCTGCAAAAGTTACAAGAATGACTAATGTGACCATGTCTACAAAAGTATAAGAACAAAACAGATGAATGAGAGTTGCTATAATTTCTACTAGGTATCAAGTTCCTATTATTTTGACTATAGCTACTGCTGGATTTGAGGAAGAAGTTCTTGTATGGTTTGATATTATTGTTTTCATTATATCCTATTCCAGCCTGATAAAAAATGCATTTACCATTACCAAACAATGCATCAAGGTTGTTCCTTCCATCAACAAAATTTGCTAAATCTTTTTCTAGATATAAGATCTTTCCAACACTTTTATCTTTTTCATATTCTAAGGTGACAATTTTTTTTCTGTCTCACCTTTTCAAAATCAATTTTGAGCAACGTATTTTTCGACTTAGTCACTCTTTCTTCCATAACTTCCTTTTCAGGGACCTTTTTTCTTATAATCAACCTCAAATGACATATTATTAGTTAACAAATTCTCATTTGTAGAATCTAACGATTTTATCTTACTCTTCAGAGATGCATCATTGCTCTTGGACTTCTCCACTTCTTTGAAATACTTCACTGACAACCTTTTGTATTGATCATACAATTCATGATATGCATTTTTCAATTAATCAAATTCAATATCTGAGTCAGAATATATACCTCATCATCTCCTGATTTAGCCATAAAACAGACGTTGTTGACTTCTTCAGGCTCTTCTTCTTCAAAACTTTCAAAACCCTCATTTTACCAGCTGCTTTTAATGTCATTCCTCTTCTATAGGAGGATCCTTTATCTTGCCTAAGCTTGATTTTATGGATCATCAAGTTTTCTCATAGCTAGTCAAGTGAAATAGTATTTAGATCCTTTGTAGTTTCTAGAGCTATCACCTTAGGTCTCCATTTCTTTGATAGCGACCTTAGAATCTTAGTTACAAGCTCATTACTGGGATATATCTTTACCAAGTTCTTTAAGGCCGTGATGATGTTGTTAAACTTTCTGAATAATTCATCTATAGTTTCTCCCTATTTCATACCAATAGTTTCGTATTGATGAACTAAAATGCTTATTCTATGTTTCTTTACCTCATTCGTTTCTTCAAAGGTGACTTAACATTTTTTTTTGCTATAAAACAGTAGGATATCTTTTTTTACTCTTCTAGAAATATTACATAAATCATATAATGTCTTGCTTTGGTGTTCAGCTTGAATTTCTTCTATCGGCATCAATCCACACTTCTCCGTTGTCAATAGCAAGAGATGTAGCTCCAGCTTTGATACCTTGCCAGATTTTGATATCCACCAATTAAAGATAGATGGTCATTCTCTCTTTCCAATAGGAGTAGTTGTTTTCATAGAAGTAAGGAGGCTTTGAGACGGATTATCCTGCAAGGCTTCTTCAGTTGTTTACCATAATCTATCGCGTGTGGTGTCCCATCTACCTATTAGATATAGAGCACCATCTTGTGGTTAAAGTCATGAATGTAATTCTATGTTGTTTTTACTTCACCATATTTGACACCTTCTTATATATGATTGAAAATTCTAAGTTTATTTTCCTTTTTCCCCCTATGTATGATTTTTATCTTAGTAAATAGCCTACATCATAATGTTATCGTTAAGCATTAATATCCCTAACATAGCTTCATGATTATACAAAATGAAACTTTTCTGTTGACTTATTTAAGAATTCCAATATTTAGCATATTATGTGATTAAAATTTTAGATAATTTTTATGTAGAATTAACAGTGAGAGAACTTTATTAACATAGTTTAGTAATAAAAAGTGAAATTTTGAAATACGAAATGGAAAATAATTAGACAAAAATTGTCTTCCAGATATGCCTCAACAAAAACAAAAACAAAAATTTGTCACTTTCTTTTGAATTACGTAATATATGTGAATGCTACTAGGTTGTGAATTCCTATTGATTATTCTATCATGCAATCAATTCTTATACAAATCAACTATGCAGTTATGTAATTTTTAAGCATGGTTTTAGGATCCAAAGTTTGCAAAATCCATGAAATATATGGATAATTATGTATGTATATTTATGTAGTTATCTATATATTTATCTATATATGCATAACAATTACTAAATCCCAAAGTATTTAATAGAAAAGGGACATAAGGAGGTGAAAAACAACCACATTAAGTCAAGAGGAGATTATTCAATATATTGTAATAAAAACAACTATGTTTTGTTTATAATTGAAGTGCCCATTTTCCCGATAGTCTTAATTATCCTTTAATGTCCTACCTTTTGTGCTGATTGCTACCATTCAGTGATTTAGATTTCAAAATTCTATGCAGCAGAGAGGGAGATTATACTCTGGATGGTCTAAAGAGCACGTCAAAAAGGTTAAGAGGTGACTTACAAATCTATTATAAACAATAGACACAGGATTGATTGGAAAGGATAATGTATATTGAATTAATGAGCTGAATATATATGCACATGTATACAACAAAATTCTAGTGAAAGCTCCTACAATATTAGAGAATCATATAATCTAATCTAAAGTAAATTAAACCCTAAAATAAGGAACTGAATAATAACACAATAGATGACATAGTCAACAATACATGCTACTATACCCCTTTAAGCTAGAGGGTATGAAACAACACCTACCTTGGATAGATAGTGAATGAAAGAATCCTTGGGAAGTGGTTTAGTGAGAGTATCAGCTAGCTGGTCTCCACCAGAAATTTGAGTGACAACAAGTTGTTGATCTTCAATCTACTATCAAACATAATGGAAGTCAACAACAATATGCCTAATTTGATTGTTAATAGCAAGGTTATGACATAAGTAAGTTACACCTAAATTGTCACAATAAATGATATGTAGTTGGGGAATAATAACACAAAGATCCTTGAGAAGATTTTAAACCTAAGGCCACTGCTCCATATTCCGCTTCAGTGGAGGAACAAGCAATTGTTTTTTGTTTCTTTGAAAACCAACTGACAGGATTAAGATGAAGAAATAGAAAATAATCAGTAGTTAAGCTTTGATTAGTGAGGTCTCCTACCCAGTGAGCATCTGAGTACATAAATAGGTTGTGATTACTATAACAAGCCAAACAGAGATCATAATGAGATATGCCTTTAAAATAACAAAGGAGTCTTTTAATAGCCTTTCAGTGAAAGGCAGATGGAGCGTGCATGAATTAAGATAACTTGTTGATAGAAAATGAAGCATCTGGCCTTGTAAAAGACAAGTATTTAACTTGTCAATCACTTTCCTATACTCAGTGGTGTCATATGAAGGAGTTCCATTGTTGAGCTAAAATTTTTAAGTAGAGCTTATGGGAGTTTGAACTCCCCTACACTCATGCATGTTAAGATCTTGAAAAAGTTATAAAATATTTTTTTATGAAAAAACTACACTAATAACATCATGAAGAACCTCAACACTAAGAAAGTAAGTCAATAGACCAAGATCTTTGAGTGAAAAATGAGATTCCAGGGAAGAAATAACCTGTTTTACCACTACTGTATTATTGCCAGTAAGAATCATCCATATAGACAAGAAGGTAGACAATGTCATTGAAGTGATGAAAAACAAAAAGAGAAGGATTTGATTTTTATCTAATTAAGCCTATAGAAAGAAGATGTGATGTTAACTCATTATAACAAGCATGAGGCACCTGCTTAAGTTTGTAGATGGCCTTACGCAATCTATAAACATGTGTTGGGTAAGTAGAATCTTCAAATCTAGGTTTCTAATTTATACAAACTTCTTCTTCAAAAGTGCCTTGTAAAAAGGCATTTTTAACATCTAGCTAATTCAATACCCATATTCTTAATAGTAAGAGAAAGAACAACATGTATCGTTGTAGGCTTGACAACAAGACTAAAGGTGGAATAATAATCGATTTTGGGACGTTTAGTAAATCCCTTGGCAATGAGTCTAACTTTGAATCGATCGACCGAACCATCTGCTTTTCTTTTAATCCTATAAATCCACTTACAATCAACTATGTTGTTGTTAAATTTTTTAGGAACTAATTCCTGTGTTTGATTTCGAATTAACGGATCAATTCAGCCTTTATGGTCGTCCTCCACTCAGGGTGCTTTTGTGATTGCTTAAAAGTATGGGGTGTTATGTTTTCAGTAACATGAGCAAGATAATCTAGTAGTTTCAAGGACAAAAAATATTGTTCTGGGACTTGGTAGTGGGACAGGTAGGTGTTGGCGGTGGTGACGGGATGATTGTGGAATTTGGTTATTGTGGGGAATTTGTAGCATTATGAATGAGTGGGGTAGGAGGGTGAATTTGAATTGGATGAGGCTGAGGTTTATTTTATCGATGGTATGTGATGAGCGGATGAGGTGGAGGTTGCTGAGAAGATTGTAGTAAAGTAGATGAAGAATAGAGTGAGTTACCTAGACTTGTGGGACTCGCTAGATTGGTGCTTGTGGAGACTGACTGCTTCTATTGGCGGTTGGTGCAGGTTTGTCTGGTTATAAGTGGTGATGGATGGGGAAATATGGGGAAATATGGCTATTGCTTCATTTACATTTGAAAAAGATGTAGAGATTTCATCAATTACTTCTCCAAAGTGATAGTTGAAAACTAATTTTGAATATTTGAGAAAATAGTCCAACGGGTAATCTATTTGTTAAACAAGTAGCATGTTGACAAGAAAAGGACTAGGGTAGGGAAGCCTTTTGTAGTAGTGTTTTGTCGGTCTCAACAATTTGTCGATGACGATGCTCGACTAAAGATGCTCTTTGAGGCATATGTGGAGGAGATATTAAATGTTGGACACCATTGGAAGTAAGATATGGATTAAGACTTTTATATTCTTCTCCACCATCACTATAAAGTGATAGAATTTTTGTTTTGAAAATTTTTTCCATTAACGGATGAAATTTGTGGAAAATTTCCCAATCCTTAATTTTGTGTTTAAGTTTGTAGAACCAAATGTATTTGGTGTATTGATCAATAAAAACACAGTAGTAGTGTTTCCTCTTAATAGAAAGAATAGGTGATGGGGCCAATCAATCATTGAATAATGTTTTGAGTGGGGCATTACTATTTACAGACGTACGATGGAATAGAAAATGATGAACTTTATTCAAATAACAGGAATCGCAAAAGGTAAACTTAGTTTTGGAGGAAATTGGTAAAGAAATTTGATTCATAATAAATTTAAAAATTTGAGAATGGGGATGTCCAAGAAGGTTATGCCATGTACCATTAGAAATTGTTGTAGTGACAAAATTGACAGTGGGTTTGGGGGTGGTGAAATTATGTCACCCGTCTTTATTCCAACAATACACCAACAGAGTTCTCGTTTTCAATTCCTTTACACAAAAATAGATGGAAATTTTCAATAGAAGTCAGATTATCTTCACAAAAGTTTGACACAAAGACAAGATTTAGTTTGATAGTTGGTGCACATAAAGTGTTGACTAGATTCAAGGCATTATTAGATGTAATTAATTCTATAGAACTAATATGAGTAAACGGAATAGTTTTACCATTGCCCATCTTAATGCCTTCTAAACCACTATACCCTTCAAGATTGTGAGACTCAGTGGGGATGAGGCACCATTTAACATTCCGTCACTTGGATTAAGATTAAAATGGTGTTTATTAGAGATTAATGAGAAATTAGGAAGCATAATTCATGCTCATGCATCATTGTATATTCACACATATGTGAATATTTTTTTGGATACTTAAAAAAAATTGTACATGCATGCATTGTCATTTTTGGGTATAATTAATTGTTTAAAATGCAATTAAAATATGAATTGTGAATTATTGGGGCTAAACATGTATTTGGAGAATAATCTAATTATTTCAAAATTTTGGTGAATTTTTGGAAATTTCTGAAAATTTGAGTTCTTTATTTTAAAAAATAAAAGTAATAGACTAGTGAAATTGTGACATGTGGCAGTAGTGAATAGTGACACTTATAGAACATACAATATAGCCACGTGGTGTATGGGTTCGGTGCAGCTCATTCCTTTGTTGTTGTCTCTTCACCGAAAGCATTGTTAAACAAAAACAACTTTCTTCTTGTTTACCAACACTGAAACACCAGTTGTTCACTCTGTACACTTGATTCACCCACACTGTCGAAAGTTTTGTTAAATCAAGTAAGTGATTTTGGTAATAATTTAATGGTATTTTGGTGATGTTTGAACTTGGCTAAATTGGTTATGATAAATGAAGTGACTGGAAATAATTGCAGAAATGAATATGTGCATACTCTGTATACTTTGTTTTTGGTTTACAGGATATAGGTTGTTTTTACTGTTCCTATGTGAATGTGTGGAATATGTATGAATATGAATTTAAATGAGTTTTATGATAAGAAATGAGGATTAGGGAAGGTTGTGATATAAAAAGGGATTAAATGAAACAAAAGTGTAGTTGTAGAGAAAAGAAATGAATATGTTTGAGAGTTAGAAAAGTTTAGAAAAATGGAAACATGTGTGAATATGTTGGTTTCGGAACTGGATGGGAATCTTAGATTTTTGACTTATTTTTGGTTGTGTTGAACTGAGAAGAAAGTGGTATAAGTAATTTATGTATGAGTTGAATAATATAGAAATGAGAAGATTAAAAAATGTGCAGAAATATATATGCAGTATTGTTGCAGTAAACTTTATGCTCTGTTTTTGTTATATATGCTTTAGTGTTTGGGAAATATTGGTGATGGATTTAAGTGAGGTTAAAGTTAAAGAGAACAAAGAGCAATGTGGTGTTGTGTTTTAAGAAGGATTAGGATTATAGAAAAACATGTACTGATGAGGGAAGAAAAATATAGGAGTGCAAAAAGTTAGGAACAAAAAATAGTAGAAAAAGAGTGTGTGTATGTGTAGTTTTTGCTTTTGGTGTTTATGTTTAACTTTGGATTTTTTTTGGAATTGTTTGTGTTAAGATGAAAGTTTGTGAAGTTTTAACTTTAGAAAGATGTGAAAATTAGGATATATGTTCTGTTGAGAATTTTTACTGTTCATGGAAATAAAACTTGCATTAGAGAAAGGAAGAAGAAGATGATGGATTGCGTGTATGATGTTAGTGTTGAAATGTAAATATGAACTAGAGTAAATTGAATGAAAAGGGGAGTAGAAATGTGGAGATAAATTTGATAGAGAAAAATATTGAAGTAGGTTCTATTTTAGGTTGAAACTAGTTATGCAAAAGTGCGGCTAATGAAGATATATGCAGAAAATGATGAACATCTATATATAATTCTATTTTTGAAGTTATGTTTAAACCTTGGATTTTTTTGAATTGTTTGAGTTGTGATGAGCTGAAATGGAAGTAAAAGAGTTGGTTAGAGTGTCAAGTGTGTTAATTGAATAAGATAGAAGTAAAAAAAAAAAAAGAAAAGAAGAAGAGGAGAAGTGCAGTTCGGTGAAGAAGATGAAGATTGGTGTTTTAGAGGGAGAAAAGGTGGTGGCTGTATATATGGGTATGAGCTAGAGAATTTCATTGAACAACCTTAAGTCTTTTGGATATAATTTTTTCATCCGAACTCAAAATAACTGGAAACCTGGATCAATGGATTCTTAAGACATTTTTCTTTCTCTCCATAAAATTTAGAGCTATCTGAATTAATTTGCAAATGATTGATAAGACGAAAGTGTGGAAGTCTGCTGGAATGTTATGAACTGGAAAATTTTCATGAACTTGCTTCGGTATTTTAATTATAACTTTAGTTGTAGATTTCCAAATGAGTTGATTTTTAATCCAGATTAAACTAGAGGCATCATTCTACAAAGTTTTTGAAGAAATTGAATTTTGATTCTATATCTAAGATTTTCAAAATTGACTTGTAATTGAGTCGTAGATTAAGTTGAAGCACTACCAGGGATAGAAATCATACCCTGTATTTATTGAATA
Source organism: Erythroxylum carthagenense (assembly GCA_026413575.1). Classification (NCBI taxonomy): domain Eukaryota; kingdom Viridiplantae; phylum Streptophyta; class Magnoliopsida; order Malpighiales; family Erythroxylaceae; genus Erythroxylum; species Erythroxylum carthagenense. The sequence continues at coordinate 59,249,773 of JANZLD010000003.1, forward strand.
AACTGTATTGATTTAAGCTGAATTATACTTAGGAGTCTTCACCAAAATTGTAGCTTATTTTCTTATCTTTAAATTGGTATAAATTTTGTAATTTTTGGATACGGTGATTGAGAGATATGGGTTGTACAACTTGAATGCATAATCATGCATTGAACAAAAGTTTAAATGTGCATAGTCTGTGGTATTTTGAGCATAACTCATAGAATAATGAACCAAATTGAGTGATCTTGGTATCAATAGAGACTTAAGACATAGGAGAATAATTTTTTAGAAGGAAGTGTTACCAAATTCCTTTACTTTTCGGATGAAATTAATTGTGCAAAATGGATTAGAAAGTGTACTTTTAACTAATCTGAGTTGATCAATGGAATGTGGATATCCAAATGATTTGTGTCACAAAATAAATGATAAGAAACCCGAAGTTGTCATGAACATGCATTGTACATAGTTAGTATACATGAATGTGCAATAATGAATACAAAATTGTGCAATATTGTGATATGTGTATGCATTGTATGTATAGAGGATCACATTGAACGACAACATCTAGGCATTTTCGGGACATCAAGGCAATAGCTGTTTGGAGCATACTGTGAGTAACCTAAGATAGTCTCACCATATTTTTTAGTACATTATTAAACTGTATTGCGATCTTATTGAATTGTACTAGTTTGTGTTGATTATGTACTAGATTTCGGACAATATTTGTCCGAGGCGTTTTGATGCATGAGAATGATATTGGAAGTGTTTTTTTGAATGTGAATGCATCTGCCTAAATGATTTTCTGATTTCCCAACTGAAAGGTCGAATGCTGGACCTAGTCCGATAACCACTACTACTATGACTGTTACTGTAATTGATACTATGACTGATATACTGTTATATTACGTGCAAATAAAAGTGATTGAATTGATGACTGAATTGTGGCATGCACTTCATTCCAATGCATGTAATATAAAGGAGTTGTGACTGATGTGGCTACTAATATTGTTATTGATATAAGCTTTAAGCTCCCGCATATATAGTTTGAGTCTATGACTCGTTGTGATCAATGAGTTACTGACTGATTGACTAAGCCCGATAATTCAGGATACTGTAAAAGCACACAGTCACAACAAAATAAAAATGAACGTGAGTCTCATACATGTCGCATCCACATATAATTTGAATTCATTGAATGATTTGCAAAGTTGTGTGAATTTTGTTATATGATTGGACTGTGTATCTGAGAAATGATTTATCTATGATAGTATTTGATACTTGTTAAGTGGAGTTGAGCTGTATGATTACATGCTATAATTGATCTCGTTTTATGACATGAGTGAACTATCTAGGACAGTTACTCTACTGAGTTCGCAAAACTCATTAAAATTGCACCGTTTCTTTTTAGGTTCGAGAGGGAGACGACTTAGCTACTAAGACTCCATAAAAGCATATTTTGTGCAACTATTACAGTCAGATTTGGCTTAGAGGTCGGTCAGCTGAGATTGAGGACTTAGCTATATCTTTCATGTTTATCATATTTGGTGTGTACTGAGTTGTTTAAGCTCATAGGATAATGTTGTAAACCTTGGATAGTATTGTGTTGTATGAAATAATGTAAATTATGGATTTTGATTAATGCGATAACATTTTGAGTTTAGAAAATGTGTGGTTGATGGTTTAGTGTATGATGTCACGTTATGTACAGTGAAGGTAAGATAGTTAACATGTCATTTCTGACAGGCATGTACATGTGTATCTGATAGACACACATGCATATGTCAGTTGGGAATGGGGTGTTACACACTAGAATCGAGAATCCATTGATTGACTACATCTTATTTACTGCAGATAAAATTAGACTTGGCCTCAAGATGATTCTAAGATTGAGACTGCAAACATTAGCTATATGTCTTTGTCTGTTGCATAATTGACAATGAACTGGGATGAAGCTGAAATTGTTGTTGGTTGAGGAATGCCATTAAGAATTGGAGTTGTTGTTTGCTAGGTCGATGATTATTGCGACCATTTGAATTGTTGGATTAAGGATTGCAACTAAAGAAGTTGTTAGATTTTAGGCGAGTGGCAATTGTAGCATTGATTAAAGGAGGTGTCTTCTTTGATTCCCTGTGTTTGAGGAAGAGCTCATGATCAAGCAATTTTTCACACAACTCTTCACAGGAAATGATAGTCTCTTATGTAGATTGCAGTAGAAATCTCATAAAATTTTATTCCTAAATTGCTAAGAAATTTCACAATTAATTCATCGTTAGACACTGGAACACCTAAGGTTGCAAGTTTAGAAGAAAGAGATTTGATTTTATGAAGATAATCAGATACAGGATGTGAGTCCTTCATAAGGCGAGCAAGTTGGTCACATAAACTAAAAATTTGAGTATGTAACTTACTTGCATAAGTTGTGTAGTGACACTCCCATGTGCGATTGGTTGTGACTGTTGCAGCTACAATGGGGCTATGGTCAGATCTACAGAAATCTTGATTGCATTTTGTATCAATTGTTCCTGGTGGAACCAAATGTTGTAATTAGGATTATCTTTTTGTTGACCTTCCTATGTGATAGTTTTGGAGGGAGTTGGGGTGGTTTCGTCAAGATGGCCAAATAGAATGTGTCCATGCATGAGCATGGAGATTTGGGCTTTCCAAGTTGCAAAATTGTGATCAACAAAAAGTTTTATTAGTAGCTGGGATATTAAATTGAACTGAACAACAATATTGTTAGAGTTGGTATAATCAACATTTATGACATTCAAGTTGGTGGCCATTAGATGAGTGGACATTTCGAGGATCAGACTCGCAAGAGTTGTTAGTTTAGCTCTATTACCATATAATCAATATACATAGGAAGGATTGGAAATGATGATGTATATTCAATTAATAAGCTGAATATATATGCACAAGTATACAACAAAATTCTGGTGAAAGCTCTGACAATATTGGAGAATCATATAATCTAATCTAAAGGAAAACAAACCTTAAAATAAGGAACTGAATAACAACACAATAGATGACATAGTCAACAACACATGCTAATATCTCTAACTAGCAACTGTGTGATGGGTGCACGAGCTATATATATATATAAATTGAAATCGTAAGTTGTAGAACATGAGTTATCGAACTTTATCCATGTCTTCACCTTTTCAAGCTCAAGTTGCATAGCCTGTCTCTTATCAAAGTTCCTTAGGCTTTAAACATGAAGTTGAGAAAAAGAAAAAGGAAAGTAGTTGTTCAAAAGTTAAGAGTTTAAATTGATAATATACTAAACTATTGAAAGTTTAATCAATCTGACTATTTCAATAAATTATAAATTAATAATTCATCAAAGTTATTTTCTTTTATAGTACATTTTTAAAATGTATTTAAAATAAGATATTAATTGAACATTAATAAATGTTCTTAATTTATTTTTCATAATAACTATTATTTGTAAATCATTTTTTAAAGTTTACTATAATCAAGCTCAAGAGAAGATTCTTCTTTTTGATACGAATATTATTATGGTCAATGCAATGAATATCAATTAGATTACATATTTTATTCTTACTAAATGATCTAAATACATTATAGAGAAATTATATATCAATAAAAAATATAATTACTTAATAAAGATCAATCAATAATATATATTTATCTTAGGTTCATTATAAAAATCCAAAACTTTATTCAATTTTGCAATACTAGCCTAAATTTTAAAAAGTGGCGCTAAAATGTCCTAACTTTTAATTTGTTCAAAAAATAATCAAACGTTAAGTTTTTTTTTAACATTGTTGGCGTGACAAATCATAAAAGATTTTTTACATGTTATGTGTTTGATACATGTTCCTTTTTTTCCAACTCAAAAAATTAGAAGCCTATCCTCACTCTCTCCTTAATAGGGATAGGCAAAACATTAATTGCAGAAAGGTTGTCCCACCATTTCTCCTCTTTCCTGAAGCTACCATCTCTCCAGAAAATCCCTTTTAAGTACAAATCATGAGCTACGAAAGTCACATATGAAGTGCTTACAAACTACCTTCATCTAACTAGATTAGTGTCTTTGACTTACGTTGAACATAAACAAGCACTTGATTACCTCGCTTTCTAACCCCATTTCCAATTTGAATAGTGGTGTTGGTTTCAAGGTGTCGAATTTGCCTAAGTAGCTCCAAAAGTTCCTACATTACAACAAAACTGACTTTTAGCAAGTTTTTTTGGCGACAATTTGAACATTGCCACTAAAAGTCAGCTTTTGGTGATGATTTTCAATAACGTCACAAAAAGCTTATGTTTTTTTATGTTTCTCATAATCATTGCTAAATGCATATCTTTGGCAACGATTTATAGGATTCGTCTCAAATGGCTCAACCTTTTACGATAATTTAACATTTTTTTTGTCAAATGTCAAGTCCTTTGACGACAAAACAAAATTTTAAAATCATCGGAAAAGTTGAACATTAATAAATGTTCTTAATTTATTTTTCATAATAACTATTATTTGTAAATCATTTTTTAAAGTTTATTATAATCAAGCTCAAGAGAAGATTCTTCTTTTTGATCTGAATATTATTATGGTCCATGCAATGGATATCAATTAGATTACATATTTTATTCTTACTAAATGATCTAAATACATAATAGAGAAATTATATATCAATAAAAAATATAATTACTTAATAAAGATCAATCAATAATATATATTTATCTTAGGTTATTTATAAAAATCCAAAACTTTATTCAAATTTGCAATACTAACTTAAATTTTAAAAAGTGACTCTAAAATGTCCCAACTTTTAATTTGTTCAAAAATTAATCAGACGTTAAGTTTTCTGTTAACATTGTTGATGTGACAAATCATATAAGATTTTTTACATGTTATGTGTTTGATACATGTTCCTATTTTTTCCAACTCAAAAAATTAAAAAACTATCCTCACTCTCTCCTTAATAGGGATAGGCAAAACATTAATTGCAGAAAGGTTGTCCCACCATTTCTCCTCTTTC
>JANZLD010000003.1:59268192-59278667 GCA_026413575.1 Erythroxylum carthagenense
GCCAATACCGTATTTGTAATGTGATTTCTGAAATTATGTTATGATCGAAATGATTTTGAATGAAAGCGGACCCAAATCGTTTACTGTATTTTGCGCGTACTCGTATTTCAAAAACAAAAAAAAATGGCATACTGAGATTTTGGACTGTAATTGAGTGCTCTAGCATACCATTCTCGTGTGGCGCAGACTCGGATATCACCCTTGATATCGGGTACGGGTCCTGCAGAAGTGGGATGCTACACGGACACTTATAAGAAAGCTTTTAGAACTATTGATGGACATTTTAAATTTCTTAAAGAGATTTGCTTTAGTATTTTTTGATAATATAATAATTTACAATTTTAGAGTTGATTGGTTCTTATTGTAGATATGTGCAATATTATGCATCCCTAGCTAGCCCTCTTACTGATATATTTAAATGTATAGGTTTTATATGGACATTAAATGCTGCTACAACCTTTAATTCTCTTAACAAGCCCTAACATCTATCCCAGTATTTTAGTTAATCTTCCTACCTTTTTTATTTGGAATGTGATGCTTCTGCTACTATTATGGGTGTTGTCACTACAACAAGACTAACTTTTGGCAACATTTTTTTGTGACGATTTGAAAATCGTCGCTAAAAATAACTCTTCTTAAAATTGTTGCTAAATGCATGTCTTTGGAAACAATTTATTCCTTTTCCGATAGTTTAAAATTTTTGTCACCAAATGTGAAGCCTTTGGTGCTGAATTTGTGAATCATCACAAAAAGCTAGAATTTTGGTGACAAAATTTAAAATCATTGCAAAAAGCATAAATAATTACAATTTTTACATAATTCATTCAAACTAATTAAATTTATTTAAATATATAGATTTATACACAAATGATTCTTTAATAATTGCTATTGTATATAGTAAACCTTCGTTCATATAAATTTTTCATGAAAATATAATGGAGCATCTAACAATTGTAAAAAGTTTTCAAAGTTTTAAACATATTGTTTTAAAAAAATAATAGGTAATTTAAAATTTGAAAATTAAATATTTTTTGGATATAAAAAGATAAACATACCTAAAATTTTAATGTTAATAAGATCAAAATATAATAAATTTAAGTGGACTACTATTCTTAATCATTAATATTTATTAATAATAAAATAATAATACATATAAATATTGGAATATGGTAAGCAATATAATATAATGATATATGGTAAGTAATATAAGATTTTAATTAGAAGTTTAGCAATTCTTATAAACAAAATAATAAATAAAGTTTCATGCTTATTCCATCGAAAAGGAAAAAAATAATTATTTTTCTAGATTTCAAGTGACATGAGACTCAGTAAAAATGATAAAAGAGTTCCTTATGTCTAGATTCCTAATAAGGGTCTTTGCATATTTGAAGGCATCAAGTGAAACAGTGAAAAATCTTCCCTCAAGAGTTGATTTATTGACACTATTGGACCCTGAAAATTTTTCTTTAAGTAAGCATGATTTAAAATAATTTTGGAGGTTTAGATAGATTTAATTTGGGAGTTATAATTATGTCAAGGTTAGTAGAATTTGTTGAATGGGTAAGTGGAATTAAAGTGTTCATGTAATAAGGATGTTTAAGGACATTTCTGGGAGATCACTTAAGTATAAAAGAACATAAGCTTATAAGGAAGGGTAAGATAGAATTTTTGGGCTCATTAAGGATAGAAATAGAGAAAGAATATGTTTCATTGCTTGTTAAGAGGAGAAAAACGTGAATTGAAGAGGGAGGAGAGTGAGAAACGAAATTGAGAGAGAGGAAAAAAGGTTTCGGTGAAAGAATAAAAGAAGAGAAATCAAGCTTGTTAAGGTAGGTTAACCATCTTTTCTTCTTGCTTTACTAAAGGAATGAGTTATGTTGTGGATGAAGGAGTTGGAGAGCAAAGAGGTTCTTGTGGGAAGAAGGTGGATTAGGAGAACCCAATTGATTTTAGGGTTTTGTAAACTAGATCTTAAATTTCTAACCTAGATGGGTTATGGGTAGGTTAACTTTGAGCTTAATTTATGTATTGCCATTTTGTGATTTCTTTATTTCAAAGTCTATGAGTTAGTGAAATGTTGTATGAATGAAACCTTGGTTGTTTTAGGAAGCCAAGGGAACTCTACCAATGAGCAAGGGGAAAGGCAAGCTTGACTTAGATTTTTGCAAGTTAATTATGTGGGTAATATATTTATAATTATTATGTAATTGGGCAAATTCTTGCCTATATGTGTGTATGTGGTTTTGCTTGAAATTGATGTGCTTGAAATCAAAATGATTGTAAAAATTTTGGAAATGCATGATGCATTGTGATCATGCTATACCTTGAAAAAGGTTATGACATTTTGATTTGCATGAAAAGAAGAAAAGGATGAAAATAGAAGAATATGATGAAATGAAAGAAGCATGAAAGTGCAAATTGTGATTGACTAAATTGAGCATAATTTGATTGTGTTTGGGCGAGAGAGGAACCGTTTCGTAGTTACATGCACGTCGACGTAAAGCCTTCTCCTAGCTACCTGCTTGTGGCCCACGAAATCTGAAAAGTGGATTCGTTTTGTTCATGGAGCAAACTTCGGTTTCTCTATTTTGTTCACGGAACCCTCGAGTCAATTAATGTGCATTGCATCTTTAGACGTTCAAGTAAGGTGCATAATTAAGTGTTATGTTTGATAGCTGAAATGTATGCCGTGTGTTTAAGTTGAGTTACATTGATACATGTTCAATTGCTTAAATAAAGTACGAATGCTAGAATTGCTAGATATACATATACATATGCTTGAATAAGTGGCCAATCGCCAATGGCTATATGTATATTAACCACTGAGCTGTGTAGCTCAACCCAATACTTTTCCCCACTCCTCAGGTCCAGATCGAGAAGATCAGTGATCCTTGCAAGGCGTTTGGACAAATTCCGAAAGAGTTAGCACTTGTATGAAGTTAGTGGCTAGACTTTTGGTTAGCTTTATAAGCATTTTGAACATTGAGCATTCAATGTATTTTGTAATTTGTGTTAAGATTTGTGAAGTAATGTAAATTTAAAATTTCAGTCATGTATGAGCTTCAGTTGTCTTGGTAAATGGTTTTAGAACTGGAAAGTTCCCCATATATATGTGCATGTTCCTGCGGTAGTAGTACATTTTGAAATCCAAGCCATTTTTCCTAGGTGTAGAAATCATGAGCCAACTTCAGAGAGAGTTACTGGACTAATTTATGTTAAATTAGTCAAGGTTGTCTTCTGGGAAGTTATAGCTTATTTTTATAGCTTTCCATCGACATATCGTATAGGAACTTTGGACTCCAGAGTGGAAAGTTATGGTCTTTATAAAGGGGGAAATGTATCGCGTGTAAAAGATGTATCGTCTGTAATGATGTCATTTCGTCTATGATGACTCATTTCATCTTAAGAGTTGCGTCGTCTATGTTTTCGTTTCATCTATCTTTTGTTTCATCTAACTTTTTACTTCGTTTATCTTTTTGCTTCGTTTGTCTTTTTTTGCTTCGTCTGTCTTTTTGCTTCGTCTATCTTTTGCTTCGACTATCTTTTTGCTTCATCTATCTTTTTGCTTCGTCTATCTTTTGCTTCGTCTATCTTTTTGTTTCATCTATCTGTTGCTTCTTCTATCTTTTTGTTTCGTCTATCTTTTCCTTCGTCTATCTTTTCCTTCGTCTATCTTTTGCTTCGTCTATCTTTTTGTTTCGTCTATCTTTTTGCTTCGTCTATCTTTTGCTTCGTCTATCCTTTTGCCTTCAAAGTCTTCATAAAAGTGGTAGATCTTGGAGTCCCCTTTCGAACTACCCAAAGAACACCCTAATCCAATACTCATAAATGAGAGTAAATCCAGATATCCCTAAAACAGGTTTAGTATAGTTAAGTACAAACACTGTTTCTATCAAATGTCTCCGAATGTTTGGGTTTCGGAAACGAGACCCAGCAAACAATCTTTTTTAACAACTTCTTAGCTTTAAGTAAACTAGCAGAAGATACAGTGAGCAATTCCTCAGATGCAGTATGGATCACTGAATTAGATGAGCGATACGTATGATGCATTTCATCTAAGAATAGAACTTAAATAGCTAAGCCAAATGGTATAAGGAATTCAAATTTGAATACATGTATGCCTAATTGAATAGACATAGTTTTTAGGATCGACAACTATTATAAAACAATAAAATTTCCTAATCCTATATGGACCATCAGGACATTGCTAGTGCTCTATTTTTATCTATGTTTTTTTTAATTTAAGGAAACTTTACACAACATATAGTATATACAATCAAATGTTTATCTAATAGCTTTGTAATAGAAAATGAGATACAAATAATAAAGAAAGAGAGCTAATTCGGATATTACTAAAAACCTTGAAGAAGAAGTTAACCATTGAAGGTAAAAGGTGATTAGTGTTTGATAACGAGATTTGTTGTGCATCGATTTGTTCTTTACTAGGTATAATTTTACCATATTCCTCTTAGCAGAACTCATTTATGTCATCAAAAACTAGTCGCCACATTTACATTCTGCGCATGCTAGTCCAATATATGATTTCATCAAATATATTTTGAATAAATTGAAATATGTGTATGCTAAACAATTTGGTCTTTTAAGAATAAGATTAAAAGTATGTCAAATGGTTAAATTAGCTGCATTATGCACTTTTATAAACTTTGATGTTCAAATGATAAGTATCGTTCATAGTTGAAGTGATTTGAAATAAATTTTAAGATTTTGAGCCATAAAAGATTGAAACATTCAAATAAATATGTATTTCCTTTGAAGTGTATTGTCTTATATTAGAATATTTCTCTAGAACTAGCCTGGAACATTTCAAGACCTAATCGATATTTGATGTTGTCATATATACTAGAAGTAATACATTATTTTCCTTCAAAATAAACTTTGTAGTCTTTATCACATAGTTGACTTATACTTAATAAATTATACTTTAATTATTCTACTAAAAGCATATTGTCAATTGTAATATGATCTTGCTTTCCTAATGCCAAATATTTTACCCTTGGCATTGTCTCCAAATATGAAAATTCCTTTATCTTTGTCTCTAAGAGTCATTAATTATGATACATCATCGATTATTTGACTTGAACGTCCACTATTTGTACCATTTGTTCATTTTTTAGAGACTTATAAAATAATATAATCAATGTGTTTGGAGTGTCCAAATGAACTTAGGTCTTTGATTATTTGTTTCTTTTTTTTCAACTCACATTTTTAAAGGTGTTCTTACCATTCTTTGTTATGAGGAAGCAAATTTTTTTATATCAATATATCAAAGGTTGCCACAAAAATGACATATCATGCTGTATGTTTGAAATGAATTTATTTTATGGAAGTAAATTCTAAAGTTGTTTATGGAAGCACTCATTTAAATGTTATAAAGTTGTGTATTTTCATGGGATGGTAATTCTAAAATTGTATATATATATATATATGTTTTTTCAAATGTTTTGATGCCTATGATAAGTGTGAGCAAGTGTGTGAGTTGTGTATTAATGATAATTGACTTTAAGGTCTAGATTGGGAACTATACACAAATGTATATAACTTGCTTTTTAGCCTAGCATATCAATGTCCAGATGAAGATATACTTTGCTCACTTACTATTTTTGGTAATGGCTTTATACTGTGTATGTATTGTTCCTCAAAAAATATAGTCTTGGCGTCTGACGCACTTTTATAAGTACACTTGATCTCATATTTATTACTAGAATTATTTGAGCTACCATCATGCTTTCTAAATTTTCATTTCTTTTAATAAATTTAGACAATTATTTCCTTAAGAGTATTGACCTCCTTCTTTATTGCCTCATTCTCAATTTTCAAAGCGTTTAGGTTTTCATTATCTATAGTGCTATCACTCTTGGATGCTTTAATATTATGTAGTTCGTTTTCTTATCTTTTCATTCTGATTTATATATTCATCCATAAGTTTTAAGTATCATTAAGATTGGAAGATAATTTTTTCCTTTTCATACTTATGTTTTATAGGCTCTCAACTAGTTCATCATAATTCACTTCAAAATTGATATCATAGTTAAAGCTTGAAAGTATCTTATTATAATTAGTTTCTATAAAGCATATATGAGCTACTTCTTTCCATTTTTCACTTTTGAAGTCACTTAAGTCATCCCAGGTTGATGGTTTGAGAGTCTTTTTCTTATCTGTCGTCTCCTCTCTCTTTTTTTCATGTTTTTCATTATCTTTAAGAAGGGGGCATTTTCAAGTGGTCGGGTTTCCTACATTGAAATAAATTTTGCATTTTGAGTTGCCTTGCTTCCTTAAAGTCTTTTCTTTTGGAAAATTTCTTTCTCTTCAAATCTTCTTGAATTTCATAGTGATAAGGGTAATATATTCATCATTGCTACTACTTAAAGATGTTTTATCTTCCTCACAAGATTCCTCTTTTAAGGATTTAAATAGTAAATTCTCTTTTCTTGAAAGTGTTATTCCTTCATGTGTAATTTTAAGCCTCATTTCATATCTGAAGAGAGATATAATGAGCTCTTCTAATGATAGCACTCTTAAGTTCTTAGAGTTTTCTATAGCCTTCACTTTGATTTCCTAAGTCTATGAAAGAGATCTAAGCAACTTTTTCATCATTTTAACATTATTGTAGGTGTTTCCAAGACCTTTAAGAATATTAATAGTATTAATAAATCTTGTATTCATGCATGATAAACTTTCATCCTATTTCATTTGGAATAATTTATGTTCATGAATTTTCATGATTACTTTACTTTTATTAACGTGATTACTGCCCTTATAAGTGATTTCAATTGTGTGCCAAATTTGATTCTTATGTAATGAACAATATAATATGTGAATGACTTTGCTCTTTAAAAAGATAAGTTGATTATCTTGAGGTTTCCATTTTTCTTTACTTTGGAAGAATTTTTTCCATCTATAACTTCCATAGGAGTGAAAGGGTCGTTTGACAGTATTTCTCACAAATCAACACTCTTAGTCATTATGAAAAACTTCCTTTTAGTTCTTCAATAGACAAGTCGTAGAAAGGGACTTTACTAATGTTTTGTCCCTTTTAGTTAGATGAGAATGATGATAAACCTAAGTATGCCATTTTTAGCTTTAATCTATTTTTTTAAATATTAACATAAGAGATACATTACTACCATGCACGTTGGTCCTTAATGACACTCAAGAGGAGATGAATGGGGTGTTGCTAAATGTAAACAATTAATTTTATCTAATAAATGCAGTTGAATAAATATAAATATATGATGAAATAAAGAAATATATTATTGTAAATCAATCACACAATTAAATAATAATTTAAAGAGTATAAAAAAGAAGAAAGGTAAACCAATTTATTTTCTTAGAACTCCACTAAGTGTCTTCTTTCAATAAGGACGAAAGAAGGCTTCTTATATTAATCTAGTTTCTCCATGAATAAAGAGAAACTCTTCTTACAATCTTTCTTCAAGGTGAAGAGTAACCCATTTATAAATGAAATTACAACTCAAAAGACCTTGCTTGATCAATTTGATGACCTAAAAGCTTCCTCACTTTAAATTGAGATAATGAATGATTGTAAATCTTAAAAAACCATGGAAACGTGTTTATAGAACATCCAAATGCTTTTACATATAAAAAATAATGAAGAACTGTATACTTTTATGTTTTAGGGCTCAAAATAGTTAGTGGAACTAAGAACTAGCCATAGCTAATGACTAGTTACTATGCATTGATTGATCATTATTGCACATTGGTTGACCAATGTGCATTAAATACATGCACTTTCTAGCTATTAGAACATTGATTGACAAATGCTATGTTTCAGTCAACCCGATGTGCATCTTGGTGGAGTATTGGTCAATTACAACATATTAAATTGATTGATCAACTAATGCATTAACTGCATAGTCGTGATACATATTTTTCATAACTTTAACTTACATTAGTCAACCATTAACTTATATTGGTCGACCAATACACCCAAAATTACAAATCCAATAACCCTAAATACTCAAACTTAATATTCTAAATGCAAATATGATTTAAATACTATTTAAAACATTCTCCAAAGATTGTTTCAAGGTTGAAGAGGATTTTCTTTGAAATTAACACCTTAATACTCATAATGATTGAAAAGAATCATGCAATGCATTAAAATGATGATATGTTTATGCATGATATGCCTTTAAAGTACCAAAGAGTCAAAGTATAATGTACAATAAACATTGAATATTTATTTATAACCTTGTCATGCTAGGTTCTTCCTTGATCTTAATTTTGTTCTTCACATGAATGAGTGTAACTCTAACTTTTATCTAGTGTTTTCATGAGATGTATCGTGATTTGTCTATAACCACTATTGCTTTTATTAAACCAAGGGAGGCTCTAGCTGATGTACCAATATTATAATAAAATGAAGCTATAAATAAAAAACGTAGTGTATGAAGTTAATAAAGAAAATTTGCTTTTGTTTTTCACAATTTGCAACTAATGAAATAAAGATCAAAATAAGAACAAAAGAAGATCTAGGCTCGTCAAAATCGTTTCACATTTTGTGTTATTATTTTTAAGCTCACTTTATTAACTTGATGATTCAAAAGGCTCACCATGTATAATCATTCATCTTACTTCATTGCATGAGTCTTTACATTCATTAAGTGACATTAAAGTTTTTTTATTGGGTCAATTACCAAAAAACTCAAACTTTTGTCAAATTTTCAATTATAGCCTAAACTTTAACAAGTAGCAATAAAATGCTCATACTTTCAAATTTTTTCAGTTATAGCTCAAACTTTAAAAAGTAGTAATAAAATACTCAAACTTTCAATTTTATTCAATTCTAGCTTTACATTATATGTTGTTCTCTCGATACCCTTAACCATTTGTTTTTTGTTTATTCTTCTGACATCCTAAACTACTCTCACATTATAATGTACTGTACTAGTAGGCTCTTCATTTTTAGTTCGTTCTCCTGATGCTGTTAGTGTGAGGTTAGGCCTACATAATATGAAAATCAAAGGGTGAAAGCATCAAGAGAACAAACTGAAAACAAAGGAAAAATTGAAATCAAAGTGTAAGCTCGTCAGGGCTGCTTAATTTGATTTAGGTCATTTTTAAAAAATGACGTCATTTTAATTATGTAAACAACGTTGTTTAATTAATCTTCATTTGTTATATTAATTTTAGCTGACGTGTATTAATAGTTAAGATTTCTGATATAAGTGGCAAGTCACATCAGCAAATTTATTGGAAATACTAATATTGGGCTAGAATTGAAAAAAATTGAAAGTTTGAGCATTTTATTGCTATTTTTGAAATTTGGGCTAAAATTGAAAAAATTGAAAATTTGAGTATTTTATTGTTACTTTCTAAAGTTCGGACTATAATTAAAAAATTAACAAAACTTTGAATTTTTTTGGATAATTAACCCTTTTATTTTAATATAAATGCCTCTCAATCAATAGTTGGAGAATATTTTGGGAAGTCCTTTAGTCATATTGATATTAAACAAATTGGTTTTGAAAATTTAAGTTGTTAAAATCATGGTTTTGGGTGATTGGGTGACTTATATGATTAGTAGTTGACTAATATAGGTTGTTAAAATCGATGTACCATGAGTTTGTAACAACAAAGGTTGATGTATTGGTTGACTAATATATGTACTGGTTGACCGATGTTCCAATGACTAGTGAATCTGATACTGTAAATGCATACTAGCTAACCAGTACACTATATAGTTATTGCAATGGCCAGTTCTTGGCTTCAGTGGCTATTTTGGATCCCAAAACACTATAAATAGGAATTTTCTTATTGATTTTAGCATCAAAAAGGTTTTGGTTGTTGTATACACAGATTTCACATGATCTCTTAATTTAATGAAATAACCCTTCTTATACTTGATCAGCTCTTGATGTCTTTATCTACTTTATCTTATTGATTCTCAACTAAAGTCATAGACATTTTAAAACAACATGATGTTTCAAAATTTGAGAATTCAAATAAATATAATTATAGTAAGTATAATAATTGATATATATGACAAAATAAGTTCTTTTGTGTCATGCTCTTACAATGGTTTAGTCACACATATCTTAATAAATTAATTGCAATAGCTTAGCAACTCTTTATCCTATGCTTAATAATTTTCATGTTATTTTGTTAGCTAGACAATGTTTACAAGTAGATTATTCTACTTTATGTAGGTCTTCTAAACAAAGTATACTCAACCAATCGAATTATTCAATTTTATCCAACAAGATTAAGTCTAGCATGCCATAAATTGACATAGATATACAAGAAATAAAAGATATTTTTAAACAAAAACTAATCGTATTTATTTAATAAACAATATCTAATACTACAAAACATCCAGCATAAAGCCACGACTATTATAATTTTCTAAAATAAAAGTGCATAATTCTGACAAGGAAAATCTATTAAATTGACAAAAATCTCACTCTGCATCACCGTAAGCTGATAGTTTCATG
>JANZLD010000003.1:59736258-59748847 GCA_026413575.1 Erythroxylum carthagenense
CGCCACCCTCGCGGGTCACGGGCTCGGATATCACTGTAAATGTCGGGTTCGGGTCTTGTCGGGAGTGGGGTGCTACAGACTATCGACAATCATCCTGTGTTGGAACCTTTGGCTATAGTCGACAGTCACCTTCACCTGCTCCCTACTGGTCAACAGACAAAACAAATTTTGGTACAGTGGGCTGGGTTGCCCCCCGAATCATCTACCTAGGAGGATTTGCTCCAGTTCCTGAGGGACTACCCTAACTTGGACCTTGAGGGCAAGGTCCCTTTCGAGGATGGGAGTGATGTTGCACCTCTAAATGAGCAAGAGGAGCCCCATAAGCAAGAGGTCACTAATGAGCAAATTCCAGCAGAGCACGAGGAGCCCAACGAGAAGGCCGATACTAATGCAAGCTCAGACCCAATAGACGAAGACAACAAAAGGGAGGAATCCACTGAAGATAGCCTAATTCCTCTGAGGCGTAGTACGCGAGTAAGACATGTACTAGCTAAGCTTAAGGATTAACAGTAGAAACACGTGAATGAGTAGTTATAATAAGAGAATAGAATAACAGTTTGTACAGCTACGTACAGCTGAAGTGAGAACGTACAAATATATTCGAGCTTGTAAGGGACAAAAGGGGATATGGAATGAAAAGAAAGTTATAGAAAATAGTCTTGCCTCCGTACCATAATATTTCTTTGAACGACCCTCTTCACATAGAAGCAACATATAATAATAATGAACTATAAATGTACAAAAGAGACCGTTCAGCAGTAGATATAAATTTATGAGGGCAACAACAAATTGATTGATTAAAAGGAATGACACCAATAATATAATATACCAAAACAACTTCCACGATACAAGGTTGTGCCTGAGATGGTGATGGTGTAATTGAAGTTTCAATTTGTTACTCTGTGTTATCAAAGTTTAATAGTTCTAATCGATGTGGATGACAAACTAAGCTTACTGGTATTGGAATCGTGGAACTCTTTCATTTTTATTTTATATGATTTGATCTTATTCAAACCCCTTAATATAAAATAACAACTCATTTACACTAGATTTAAATAATATAAAAATTCATAGATATATAAATGTAAACAAGAGGTTCTAAATTATTTGTATTTTCTGAATATTCAATAATTTTATTTCACTTTGAATTCTTGCAAATATTTTGTTACAAAATAATTAAAAAAAATTGAATGGTTGTAATTTAAAGCCTTTCTCGTAACGTAACAGTGTCACACACATTTTTGTCGTGTAGAAGTGCATTACATATAATGATGCAGGTCATCTATAATGGGTCAATCATTTTGTTAGTATTACTTAAGGAGCCTGTTAACGTTAAAAAAGAAAGAAGCTGATTAACGTTAAAAAAATGAAAGGATCCTGTTAACATTTAGAGAAAACAAAAGGAGCCTATTAACGAAAGAAATCTCTTTCCAATATTAAAATAGAAGGAGCCTATTCTAAAAGTGAAGGAGTCTCTTAATAAATTAAAAGACACATTAGAATGCAAAAAATTAAAAGTTAAGAAGGAGAGAGAGTGACACAGTTCATTTATACTAGTTCAGCTTATAACAAGCGTACGTCCAGTCTCCAAGTATTCAACTTGAGTATTTCACTATAAAACTCCAAGTAATAAATTTTCATGAGTCTTTCCAAGCTCTCAAGTACATATTTTTCAAGGTTCTTCAACCTCCCACACTCGTAGTGTTTAAGAAACCTCTACAAGCTCTCAACAAAAAAATGTATAACGTGTTTAACAGTCTCTCTCAATAGAGTGTTTTTACTTTGTAAGGCATAAGGAGTTTTATGTAGATATAACTTTCAAGAATATTGATGATATAGAAGTATTTCACAAATCTGTCTACCTGTATGTGTACTTCTCAAATGTAGTGACTTTTTCTTAAGTAGACATTTCCTTCAACTAGTCATTGCTTCATTTTTATTATGAGTTGACTTTGTATCCAATGAATCTTCGATATTATCTTTGCTCAAATCTTCCAATATTCAAGCGTTAAGAGAAAGGTTTGACAAAAAATTGGAGCTAATTGTTCGAATTATGTGATTAGCAAAGTCTTGCTGGATATTGTGGAATCATTTCTAATAAGGTAAGTTCATTGAGAAGGTTTCTGCAAGAAAGGAAACGTTTTTCCTATGATTTTATTTCCTTTTAAGAATTATATTGTTACTTATAAAAAGAAATAACTCCATTTTTAATTTTCAAATATTATACAATTGTCATCAAAATCGTTAATACCAAAGCTTGAGCTAACAATTAGTGTATAAGGATTACATAAACATCTCATGGAGAGATGTTACAGTACAATAAAGAGCGTGTTCCTATCTCTTTGAACACAACATATACTATTCAAATTTGTTACTCTTCAAAAATATTGAGAATGCTTAATTTAAAAGGAGAAGATCACATTAAACATAGAAGACACTACAATAGATGTACATTTTTGCTACATTTTTATTAGCTCAAGATTTATATTTAACAACTTTGATGATAACTATATAATATTTCAAAATTCAAATTGGATTTATTTCCTTGTAAAATTAATGGTCTATTTCTAAAAAATGAAATAAAATCATAAAAAATATGCTTTCCTTCTTGCAGGAACCTTCTTTATGAATTTACGTTATTAAAATGGTTTATCCAAAAGGATCTACTAATTATGAAGGTCATTTGTTAGCTCTGTGATTACTGAAATATTTTTGGCAAGGATGACATCGAAGTTAATCAAGATTAAATCCATCCAGTTGACTAAAGATGTGAGTGAAGCAATGGCTAGTTGAAGAAATTGACTATTTAAGGAAGAGCAACAACACTTATGAATCTGAACGAACATATTCAGACTATTGAAACATTTTGAACAACATCTATACTCTTAAGAATCATATCACTACTATTGTGCTTTAGAAAGTAAAATTACTCTATCAAGAGAGAAATTTTTATTATGTTTTTCTATGAGCTTTTTAGAAGCTTGTTTTATACTTTAAGCATGAAAGGTTGGAAAATCTTGAAAAATATGTACTTGAGAGATTGGAGAGGCTCATCAAATTTAATAATTGATTTTTATAATGAAACACTCAATTTGGATACTTGGAGACTAGATGTAGGCTTGTGTTGTAAGTTGAACCTATATAAATCGACCGTGTTTTTCTTCTCTCTCTTTAACTTTAAAAATTTTGCATTATATTGTGTGTGTGTGTGTGTGTGTGTGTGTGTGTGTGTGCTTGTGCGTTATTTTTAAGAGGCTCTTTCACTTTTTTAAAAGACTCCTTTTGTTTTCAACTTGTAAAAGGTTCCTTTCAACTTTAACAAGAGCCTTCTGTTTTTAAATTGTTTTAACAGGATTTATCATTTAGTAAGATCCTTTTGTTTAAGCAAGGTCCTAGTCCACAAAAGGCTTCTGCTAACTAACAAGCTTCTATTGTTTAAAAAGGCTTTATTGTCTGACAGGCTCCTACTACTTTAACTAAGATCTATTTATTATACGTATTGAAAGAACAAGCTAAAAAAATTTATAGACACAATTCACTCCCCTCTTGCATGTATTTGCTTTTATCATTTGGTATCAGAGCGAGGTTTCATATTCTTATGTTTTACAACATGTGATAGATCATAGCAAACACGTTAAAAAGTTTTAAAGGACAATTCGTCTCAAAGCCTCCTTACTTCAATGGAAATAACTACTCATACCAGAAAGAGAGAATCACCATATATATATAATCTGTAGATATTGAAGTATGGCAAGCAATTAAAGTTGGTGTTATAATTCCCACTTCTAATAGCATAAAAGTATGGACTGATGTTGGCAGGAGAAATCCACAACTAAACACTAAGGCAAAACATCACCTGACATGTGCATTTTCTCTAGAAGAATATGAAAAGATATCCTATTGCTTTGCAATAAAAGAATTTTGGGACTAATTTCAATTCACATTTGAAGGGACAAATGAGGTAAAGAAGCATAGAATAAATCCTTTAGTGCATCAATATGAAACTATTAGTATGAAACTGGGAGAGACCATAGATAAATTCTTCAGACGCTTCAACAACATTATTATGACCTTAAACAACTTAAGAAAGATACATCCCAATGATGAGCTTATAATAAAGATTCTGAAGTCACTACTAAAGGATTGGAGATCTAAGGTGATAGGTCTAGAAACGATAAAGGATCTAGACACTATTTCACTCAACTGGCAATAAGAAAAACTGATGATCTATGAAACTGAGCTTAGGTGAGATAAAGGATCTTCCTACAAAAAAGGAATGGCATTTAAAGCAACTAAAGAAAACTGGGTATTAGCCATAAAAGATGAAATGAATCAATTTGACAAAAATAAAATCTAGAATCTAGTACCTTATGCTCAAAATAATTCAATCAGTGGGACTCAGTAGGTATTTTGAAACAAACATGACAAAAATGGTAAGGTGGTAAGAAACAAAGCTGGACTTATAGCTCAAGGTTACAATTAATAGGAAGGTATTGATTTTGATGAAATTTATGCACATGTTGCTAGATTGGAATTGACTAGAATCTTACTTGCCTTTACGTCCTATAAAAACTTCAAGTTGCTCCAAATGGATGTTAAAAGTGCATTCTTAAATAGTTACATTAACGAAGTATTTGTTAAGAGACTCCTAGGTTTTGAAGATGAAAACTATCCAGATTATCTGATGAAGTTATCCAAAGCTCTTTATGGTCTAAAGTAAGCTCCTCGAGTATAGTACGAGAGGTTAAGTAACTTTCTGCTTAAGAATAACTTTGAAAGAGGAAATGTCAATAAAACCTTATTTATCAAAATAAAGGAGAATGATTTACTCATAGTGCAAATATATGTTGATGACATAATATTCGGTGCTACTAATCCATCCTTTTGTGAAGAATTCTCAGTATTAATACAAGAAGAGCTTGAAATGAGCATGATGGGAGAATTATCATTCTTTCTCATATTACAAATCAGACAAACAAAAAAAGGAATCTTCATTAGCCAATAAAAATACACAAAGGAACTCATCAAGAAAAATCACTTTGAGAATGCTAAACTGATGGATACTCCCATATACACTGGAACCAAACTTGATAAAGATGAAGAAGGCAAAGCTATAGATGAGACAAAGTATAGAGGAATGATTAGATCACTATTATATCTTACAAGCTCAAGACGAGACATTATGCTTAGTGTGTGTCTTTGTGCACGCTTTCAATCAAATCTAAAAGAAAGTCACCTTTAAGCAGTCAAAAGAATCTTTCGATATCTCCATGGAACTATGAGCTTTGGACTATGATATCCAAAAACTGATTCATTTGACATACTGGGCTATTTTGATGCAGATTATATAAGTGAAAAAGTTGATTGAAAAAGAACAAGTGGTCACTGTCAATTTCTTGGAGGATGTCTAGTATCATGGTTTTACAAGAAGAAAATTTGTATAGTGCTTTAGATAACTAAAGCAGAATACGTAGTAGTTAAAAGCTATTATGATCAAATCTTATGGATGAAGCATCTACTACATAATTTTTCTCTAAACTTTTCTCATATTTCTATATTATGTGATAATACGAATGTGATAAACCTTTCTAAAAACCATGTGCATCATTCTAAGACTAAACATATAGCAATCAAACATAGTTTTCTTAGAGATCATATTTTAGAAGGAACCATTGATCTTTTGCATGTTAGTACTAAGAATCAAGTAGCTGCCATTTTCACTAAGCCACTCTCTAAGGATAAATTTTGCATGTTAAGAAAAGAGTTTGGAATGTGCAAAGTCTTTGATATTATTTCTGCATGAATATTCTCTGCTATTTGTCCTTGCATTTTGTTTAGCAAGATCCTTCTATTTTAATCCCTTAAAAACTCTCTCTTGGTTTAGTAGGGCCTTTCTAGTTTAGAAGGCTCCTCTCAGTGTAATAGAGTAAGACTACACATGTCTTAAAAAATAGGGAGTCATTAATAGTGACGTCTCAACTTTTCTTAAAAAATGCATGTGTAGACTGACAAATCTAAGTACCCATCTATCAAAGATATGTAACCAATTATGCTTCCTCTTCTAGTCCATACATCTGCTCATCTTTTTACTTAGTATACCCTAAGCAAACTTCCTTCGTTTTCTCATCTTTATCATTCTCATTCACACTTTAAGGAAGCCATCATCAGGGATGAGCTATTTATAGAACATGACATGTTTGAAGAAATTCCTAGAGCGAAAAAGTCAAAGAAACTAATGGCCCATAAGAAGGGAAAAGTGGCTGTTGGACGCATTGTGTCCCCTCATATGTTTGATGATATTAGTATTCCTCTCTGTACTTTCTTTGTTGCTGTTAAGTGGGAGAACTTTTTAAATTTAGATGATACAATGTATGATGAATTAGTTAGATATTTTTACACATACATGCGAAAAGAAGAAATTGATGGAATGATAGTCATCATATATTGGTGCAGGAATGTGAGATCTTGATAATGGAGGATATATTGGGGAAGATTTTGGACATAGCTCCCACAGGTAGGACTAACCTTCCTTGCCATAAATGGGAAATTGTTGATCTTGATTTGGGAAAGGTTGTGAACTTCATAAGTTTGCATACAAAGAATGCCCATGAAGGGAGACCTATATATAGAAATCTAGACCTACTACCTAGATGCCTTGCATCAATATCGGCTACTTCAATTTTTCCAGGAATTAGCTCGGTAGAAAGAAGTTGTCTCCTCCTCGATACCTATGTGATATACAATCTATTGAAGGGAAACAAAATAAATCTTCTAGCAATGATTATGAAGTGTATGGTGGAAAAGGGAAGCAACAAGAACACTACTGGAGGTCTACCTTATGGAATATTTTTAACCAAACTTTGCATATTTTGGCATTCCTTTTGACAATCTGACATGGTATGAGCTTGGTAAGTTCATTCCTCTATCCCCTCCTAGTTTGGGTACTAGTTGAAAGAAGATATTTAGGTGGAGAAGAAAACATAAAGAGTATCGGACTTCTTAGGTCCTGCCTCAGAGCAGAAGATTGAAATGATACCAGAAATTGTAGGTCATAATCCAAAGAAATAGGCTCTTGTCCCTCCTCTAGACTTAAACAATATGGATATTTTACAATTGTTGAGGGACATCCACTCAAATCAGGATCAAATATGCGAACAAATAGACAGCCTTCAAAACCAAGTCCTGGATTTGCAAATTTTCCCTAGGAAATCACGTCACTAATTGTGTCAAATTTTTTCTACCTTCCTCCTTATAATCCTTTATTCTTTTTTATAATGACAAAAGGGGAGAGTATATGATATATTTCTTTTTTCATATTTTTTGCATATATGATGATATATTTTAAATGCATATTTCTCAATGCTGCTCGAATATATATGTGATTGATTATGCTATTGAAATTGTGAATATCTATGATATATATATGATAGGTTCCTTTCTTAAAGAGACAGGCTCCTACTAATTATAACTAAACATATAAAAGTCACAGGTGTCTTTTGAAATAATTTATTATCTTTTTGAATTTTGAAAAATATATCTATTATTGCATGTCATCATAAAAAATGGGAAGATTGTTAGCTCAAGGTTTATATTTAATGATTTTGATGATGACTGTATAATATTTCAAAATTCAAATTGGATTTATCCTTGTAAAATTAACAATATATTTCTCAAAAAGGAAATAAATCATAAGAAATACACTTTCCTTCTTGTAAGAGCCTTCTTTATAAACTTACCTTATTAAAAATGGTTTATCTAAAAGGATCCTATTAATTATGAAGGTCATATATTAACTCTGTGATTAATGGAAGATTTTTGGTGAAGATAACATCAAAGTTATTCAAGATTAAATCTATCCAGTTGACTAAAGATACGAGTCAAACAACGATTAGTTGAAGAAATTGACTATTTAAGGAAGAGAAACAACACTTATGAAGCAGAACAAACATATTTAGAATGTCGAAACATTTTGAACAACATCTATACTCTTGAGATTCATATCATCACTATTGTGTTTTAGAAAGTGAAATTACTCTATGAAGAGAGGAATTGTTACTTTGTTTTTCTGTGAGCTTTTTAGAAGCATGTTATACACTTCGAGTGTGAAAGGTTAGAGAATCTTGAAAAATACTATCAATAAATGATGAGTGTGAAAGGCTCTATAGATGGAGTGTATCATCAATAAAACTCCAATCTAATTCTATGGCATTAAACAGCCTACCTTGACTTATATACTCCCTAATTATTTAAAAAATAATTTTCCAAACACACTTCTCCATTGATCCAATTTCTTCAAATGCATCCCCTTTCATAGTTCTTATACCCCTTAATATTTCATTAACAAACTACATGCCTTACTCCAAAAATTCCACCATATTCTTACCACTCCCAGAGGTCTCCCTCCACTAAGATCCATGGACCACAAAATCCCTCTTCGCCCTAACTTAACCCTAGTCAATGTTCGTCTGTATTCCTATCCTTATTTTCAAAAGGTAGAGATCAAATGCTTAGTAGGTGAAATTTTAGTGGAAGGAATTATCACCACTAGCACCAGTCCCTTCTCTTCTCCAGTGTTCCTGTGAAAAAAATTGTACATGGTAGTTTTACTTAGAATACCATACACTCAATACAATGACTAAAAAGGATAAATTTCTTATCCTTTCCATCAATGAATTATTGGATAAGATCAATTATGCTCTTTTAAAAAAAATTGGACTTAAGGGGCTGCTACCACCAAGTAAGGATCCATCCCTCTAGCATAACCAAAGCTACTTTTTAAAGGCATAAGGGCCACTACAAATTCCTTGTCATGCCTTTCGGTCTCTCTAGTGCCCCTTCTACCTTTCAGATGCTCATGAATTTTATCTTTAGGGATGTCCTATCATATGTCCATAACCCCTTATGGGACTCTTATATAACCTACATGGAATTTTTTTCCACCTTATAGGAGCACTCTCTATATGTTAAAATGACAATGTGTGAATGTCGTTGTGAGGGACTTAGTTACTTGGGTCATTTAATTTCTTCACAAGGTATCTCAATCAAGCAAGACAAAATAACATCTATTCAAAATTGGTTGTTGCCTAGTTCTACTAAAAGCCTATGAGACTTCTTAAACCTCATGGGATATTATCATCATTTTATCAAACATTACTCCTCCATCGCAACCCTTCTTATACAGCTCCTTCGAAAAAATGCATTTGTCTAGCCCCTGAAGTTATTACAGCTTTGCATCAATTGTAATATGTTCTTATGCATAACCCATTTTTGGCATTTTCTGACTTTATTGAACCATTCATGATCCAAACTAATGCCTCTAGCATGGGTAGAGGAAGTGTTGCCATGATAAGGGCGTCCAATAACCTATTTCAGCAGATAATTATCTACTCCACACCATTCTTCATCAACATACTCTCAAGAAATGTATTACATCACTGAAACTATAAGAAAATAATGCCACTACCTTTAGGACACATGTTCATTATAGAAACTAACCACCAGGGTTTGCGCTTACTGCTCCATCAAACAATGCAAATGCCAAAACAACAAAAATGGTTAACTAAGCTTCTAAGATTTGATTTTGGTATTGTTGTTGAGTAATACTTCAAAGCATGTGGAAGTTATTTCCTTTAATTTAGGAATAATTTTTTCATTTTAAAGATATTGTTGGTTTGTTAAATAAGTCAAAACATGAGCCATATCCCCACTATCTATTTTCTATTGCAATATTTTAGCTATTTTTCAGTTTGTGATGTATGTCTATTTACATATGGGCTTTTTTCGCATTATATGAATAATAAGAAAGCCTGCAGCCACTTTTGTCTTACAATTCATTATTTAATTCAGTTAGTCAAATAAAGCTTTCCCTTTCACCAACAATTTTGGTATCAAAGCTTGTATAAAAAAGATAAAGAGCACTGCATCTTATTTCCTTTTTTTTCTCTTCACCTTCCAGGTTCAATCGTGAGCAGGGCGTTCATTTGTAATACATCACAGGTGATTTTTTCCTTGATTGTGAACCAGTGCTTCCATTGAATAGTGACCTCACTCATCTCTCATCCTTTGACCGCAACTAATGGCAACCAATATAGTCTTACCAGCAACCTCGGATGTTTCAACAACCTCCCAGCCTTTGATTCCCATTTCTGATGGGGATAAATATAAGTTTTGGTCCATTAAGATGAAGACCCTCTTTCGATCTTAAGATTTATGGGATTTGGTTAAGGAAGGATTTGCAAACCCAGACAAAGTTGCACAACGATTGAAGGCAAACAAGAAACGTGATGCAAAAGCTCTCTTTTTTCTTAAACAAGCAGTGCATGACAACCTCTTCTCCAGAATCGCATCAGCACTTACTTCTAAAGAGGCATGGTAGATTTTGAAGACTAAGTTTCAAGGCTCTAACAAGGTAATCTTTGTGAAGCTTCAATCTATTCATCGTGAGTTTGAGAATCTTCGAATGCAAAAAAGTGATTCTATAAAGGATTACTTGTTTAGAGTTCATTCTGTAGTTAATAAAATGAGGTCTTATGGGGAAAATATTAATGATGAAACAATAGTTGCAAATTTCTAAGAACTCTTACTCCTTGATTTAATTTTGTTATTGTTGTGATTGAGGAGGCTCATGATATGTCTAAATATTCTTTTAATGAACTAATGAGTTCTTTCCATGTTCATGAAGATTGGATGAATTAGTTCCAAAACAAGGATGAAGAACAGGCATTTCAAGTGAAGGGGGAGTCTTCTAATGCATCAAATTCCAATGATAAAGGAAACAATAGAGGAGGATTTCATGGCAGAGTCTGAGGTAAAGGTCATGGTGGTGGCAAAGGTTATGGTCAATGACAAACTCATTTATTTATATATTTTTTCATATCAATTGGAGGGGTTTTTGTCACTATAATTGTTCTTTATGGAATTATTTGATTATTATTTGAGTTATTATGCCTTACATTTAATCTGTGTTTAAAAAAAGAAATCGTACTTTGGTTTAATTGTGATAAATTGATTTTGGATAATTGATGCTACTTTATTTGTAATTTTTATTTTAGGGTACTTGGAGAAATTAGAGTTCAAAAAATTAAGAAGTAGTGATCCAAGGCATTAAAACAGCTGGAGAAGAGAAGCATAAGTGCAAGCATCACATGAAAGAAGTGACAATGTTGAGACAACAGTAGTGAGACATTGAAGAAGAGACCAAAAATGACAACATGGAAGAAAAATGAGAGATGAGTGCGTGGTTTGGGCAAATAAGAGAAAACGATAACATGGAAGAGAGGCAGGTATCAACGGGGGTTGTTCTACAGAGAAGAGGGATCTAGATTTCATTTTTTTCCTCATCTCCCACAATTCCAAACCATCATTCTCACCTTCCATAGCTGACTGCTGAGCTGACTATTGACAGTATCTTCCATGATTTTTCATTGTTAGTTCATCCTAATCCTCTAATTCAATGGCAATAGCAGGAGCTTAGGCTTTCATAGGGGAGTTTAAGTTGCAATTATCTTCTACCCATTTAATTATTTAGTGATTCCTAGGTCTTAGGATAACTATTTAATTATTTGGAGTTATGTATAGATTATATCTTTGAAGTGGAAGATTTCTGTGGCTGGATTATTATTTAGCAACTGATATTGCGCTGATTCTGGTTCAATTTCATTACTTTGTTTTGGGTCAAGACTTTGTATTAAGATTTTAGTGAATTCAAGGTGGCTTAAATGATTGGATTGTTGTATTAGTTGTTGGTATTAATTCTGTTTTCTTAACTATTGAGTAAAAAATTAGCATTAGTTTTAGTATCCTTGGTTCTATTTTACTATTCTGATGGCAGTTAGTAGATTGGGATTTTGGAAAATATTTTTATAACAATTCGAGGTGGATCAGTTGTTGGATTAAAAGCTTGATTATAACTTTTGGTTCTTTTGTTTTAACTCTAATATTTGTTTGAGTGTTGATTGCTTGTGCTATTAAACTGAAGGGTTGCGTTTATTGTTAATTACTTGTGTTTTTCTTCTTATTACATTCATTTACTACCATTTGATATCACTCAATTTAAATTTAAAATACCAAAACAATTCCTTTATTATTATTCTAATTCATTACAAATTTTAGTGGTAATTGATGAAATCACACCCCATTATATAGTTTAGGTTGCATTGCATTTAGTTATTTAGGAAAAATTTTCACTTTTCTTTTGTTCCTCAGAGAGAATGACCCTAGGTTGCACTATATGTAATCCTTGGTTAAATTTTGAACCTCAAGGCAACATCGAATTTTAGGTTTTTTCAAATGGCACCATTGTTGAGGAACCAAGAAATTGGTTTCCTAGTAACTAAGTATCGATTAACATTGACTGGGATTTATGTTGGACCCCGATTTTTGAATGAAATTTAAAAATATTAAGTGAAATTAAATGAGTGGTTTTATATATGTATTGGGAAATAGATGTATTTATGCTTTGAGAAAATTCATGAGAAAAGAATCATTGGGTTTTGATAATTTTGATTATTGTGGAGATTTGTATAGTTTATGAAAATTCAAGTGGATAAGTTGATTGAAATGAAGTTGAAAAGCATGATTTAAATAGAAA
>JANZLD010000003.1:59782904-59794510 GCA_026413575.1 Erythroxylum carthagenense
ACAAAGTTCATATGCAAAAACACTCATTTAATTTCATTTAATATTTCTAAATTCTACTCAAAGATCGGGGTCCAACACGTACTTACTAATTGGTTCAAAATTTTCGCACTCTTTTGATTCTTTTGATCATTTGAGCATTAGTTCTGAGTGGTGAATTGAATTTCAGAGAAGATTGAGTGGTAAAAGGCAAGAGTGTGTGAGCTTATTTGAGGGGGTCATTGTCATGACTTAAACACTAGGGGAGTGACATCATTTAAGTGAAACACGTGAGGGAGTGTGTGAGGTTGTTTATCACTAACCTTGTTTTCTAGGTATATTATTTTATTTACAATGTCACAGAGAGGTAGTAATGATGACAACCAAGGAGGAGATGCAAATATCGCTTTCACCTTGAGAGCCATAGAACAACAATTTGAGAGGTTCAATCTAACCTTAAATGAGGTTAGGAGTCAAATGGATGAGCTCAGACAAGGGAGACGTGAGGAACCTCAGGACAGGCGTGCAGGTGTACATCAACAACAACCATCACCTCGTAGACCACCACCTTTGTATGAGCTAGAGGAGGATGACTTTGAGGAGGAGGAGGAGTTTGAGGTACGCAAACCTAGGAGAGCTTAAAGAGTTGAGCCATTTAACAGGAGAGATAGAGACCTCAAATCCATCAAAATGCAGATCCCAGCCTTCTAGGGAAGGAATGATGCAGAGGCTTACCTAGTTTGAGTGCCATAATTTTTTTGAAGACAAGAAGGTAAAGTTCGTCGCTGTTGAATTTACAGATTATGCACTAATATGGTGGGATCAATTAGCGACATCCAGGAGGAGAAATGGAGAGGTGCCAATTACTACTTGGGACAATATGAAGGCATGCATGAGGAAGCGGTTTGTGCCTTCTTACTATTACAGGGAGATGCACCAGAAACTTCAGAGACTCACTCAGGGGTCTAAATCAGCGGAGGACTACCACAAGGAGATGGAGGTGGCTATGATCCGAGCCAACCTCGAGGAGGACCTAGACGCTACAATGGCCAAATTTTTATGTGGACTCAATAGGGAGATAGCCAATGTTGTAGAGATGCAGCACTATTTAGAGATTGAGGACATGGTGAACATGGCTATAAAGGTGGAGAGACAACTCAAAGCTAGAATTACAGCGAGGAGTGGAGCAAGCTGTAGCTACTCATGAAACTCCAAATGGCCTAAAAAGGAGGAGAAGTCTAAGGATAAAGGAGTGGACTTCAAGGAAGCACTTAAGAAGCCGATTGGGGGATTTAAACAGAAAGGTACTTCCAACACCCAAGCTACTTCTAGTAAACGTTCATCTATAAAATGTTTTAAATGCTTGGGTACTAGCCATACTGCATCTCAATGTCTAAATAAGAAAGTCATGATTATAAGGGATAATGGGATGATTGATTCGGAGGATAGTGGAAGTGAATCTGAGTTTGTTGTTGATAATGATTTTGAGGATGATAATTCCTTTGAGAGAGCTATTACAGGGGAAGCACTAATAGTTAGGAGGCTACTGATTGCTAAGGTCACAGATGAGGTTGTAGATCAAAGAGAAAATCTTTTCCATTCGAGGTGATTAATTAGTGGGAAATTGTACAATTTGATCATTGATGGGGGTAATTGCACTAATGCAGCTAGTTAGACTAAGGTATAGAAATTAAGTTTGACATGCAGGAAACATCCGGAGCCATACAATTTATAGTGGTTCAATGATAGTGTTGGAGTGAAGCTAACTAGGTAGGTTGTAGTGCCATTTTCAGTAAGGAGATACGAGGATGAGATGTTGTGTGATGTGGTACCAATGGAGGCTGGTCATATGTTACTTGGAAGACCTTGGCAGTTTGACAAGAGGGTAGCACATGATGGGTATACCAATAGTTACTCCTTTAAGTTTAAGGGTAGGAACTTCATTCTACTACCTTTATCACCTCATGAATTGTACCTGGACCAGATAAAATCAAGTAAAAGTGAGGAGGGTTCGGGTAGTGAGAACAAAAAAATTAAAGAGAGAAAAGAGGTCCAAAAGAAAAATGAGTTTAGCCCAATGGTGAGTGACTGCAAAAGTGAGGAAAAGAAAGTGAGATGTGTAGGAGAGAAGAGGTCAGAAAGAGAAAAGAAGAGAGAAAAGAAAGAGACAAAAGTGAGCTTGTTTGTTAAGAGAAACGACTTGAGATGAGTAACTGGAAAGAAAAAAAGCACTAGTGGTGGTGAGATGCAGAGAGTGTTTAGTTTCTAACATTAACTCTCTTGATGCTTTGCCTAGTGTCTTTGCTCTGGATCATAGGGGTGATGGTCCGTTCTAGGTGTTGGAGAAGATAAATGACAACGCGTACAAGATTGGCCTGTTAGGTAAGTATTCTATTTCTGCAACTTTTAATATTACTAATCTTTCTCCTTTTGATATGGGTTCAGTTTCGAGGACAAATCTTCTTGAGGAGGGAGGGACTAATGTAAGCAGGAGTAAGGATCACCATGGAGATGGTGTGCGTGATGAAAGCGAGCTTGGCATTCCAATTGGACCTATGTCCAAAACTAGGACTGAGAGACTCAAGGAGGCTTTCTATACGTATGTGGACCAATTTGTGGAGAAGATGAAGTGCACCAAGCCTATTAGAGGAGAGCTATTTAAATCATAGCCCAAATTGATTCATTTATCTCAAATCCGTGGATTGGACTTACTTGGGACTTAAAGACCATTGTATTGGGCTACGTATCATTACTTAAGCCCAAGAGGAGAGACACGTCTATGATCAGACTTGGAAGCGCATTGGACCAGGCCTAAACGTATTTTTATTATTCTATTTTGGACTTGTTTTAATATATTTTGGGCTTCCATGTATTTTAATCCCAAGTCTTTTAGCATGAAGCCTAAGTATAAATACTTATGTTTTAGGATTTTTGGAAGACAACTTTGATCATATTGTTTTCTGTGAGTCGTCGGTCATATTGAGAGGAGAAAACCCTTTTGTTCTTTTTAACTTAGGAATTAAACTTCACTTATCAATTGAATTAGATTGTGTCATGATTTTGATCCTATCAACTTTCTTGGTTTGTTCTCTACCCATTATCTAGGTTGCTCAAGACAAGTTCTTCGTGAGGTATAGTAGGTAAATTTGAAACCCTACGTATCAGATTTAATTCTAGTTAATTCGAAACTGTCATCTTCTTCTTTACTTAAATCTAAATTTTTTATCTTTCAATTCTGTGAAGCGCGTTAAAATCTCTCTTTGGGATCTTCATAAACGTCGTAAATCTTGAAGTCCTCTTCGAAACCGTCCTGAAATGACCTTAATCCGATATCTATAGTGAAAGTCACGCCAATTGTCCCAAGATAGGTATAATATGATTGAGGACAAAACCTTATTTGATGCTTTTGGCCATAACTTCATCATCCGACCTCCAAATTAAGTGATTCTTGAACCAATAAGTTCTTAACACATTTTTCTATCTCTTCATAAAAATTGGTGTCCTTTAGCATTGATTTGAAAAAGATTGACTGAAAGAAAATGAGGGAAACAGTTGGAAGAGCATGAATTGGTTATGAACATAAGGATTTTTGGGATGCTATGAGAATGAAGATGAACTGATGATGGCTAATGAGGGTTCATTAAAATAACCCTACAGGGTAATACGCTCGCGATTTATAACTCCAGATGTTAGGCTCTGAAAACTAGGTCTAACACCAGACACCTTTCAAAAGTGTATGATGGCGATCTTTTGTGATTTATCATAGCAAAATATGGTTTGATGATTGCTTGCATAGTCTTGAACATGTTCTTGGTAGATGTATTCAAAAAACATTGGTTTTGAATTATGAGAAAAGTCATTTTATGGTAGATAATGGCATAGTGTTCGGTAATCGTATCTCCCAAATGGGGATTGAGGTTGATAGAGCCAAGATTGAAATCATTTCTTCACTTCCTTATCCTACTTATCTAAAAGATTTGAGGTCTTTCTTGTGACATGAGGGATTTTATCAGTGCTTTGTAAAAGATTTTAGTACAATTACTTTACCCCTCTACATTGTTGAAAAAAGATATTGATTTTCACTTTGATGATAAATGTAGACATGCCTTCGACACTTTGAAATCCTTGCTTGTTTCACCTCCTATTCTGACTGCACCTAACTAGGATTTTCCCTTTGAGCTGTCTTGTGATGCTTCTAACTTTGCAGCTGGTGCTATGCTTGGTTAGAGGAAGGAAAAGTGATCTAGAGTGATAGCTTATGCCTCCAAGACACTTGACTCTGCTCAAGTAAATTATACCACTACCAAGAAGGAACTTTTTGCTATAATCTTTGCTTTAGATAAGTTTAGAAAGTATCTGATAAGTTCTTTAGTGGTTGTTTTTATAGATCATGTAGTGATGTTGTACTTTTTCAAGAAGCCCCAGTCTAAACCAAGACTGTTGAGATGAGCTTTGTTGCTATAAGAGTTCGATATTGAAATCAGAGACAGAGCTGGAGTAGAGAATCATGTGGTTGACCACGTAGTTGGTTACCTGAAGGCATTGAGGGAGTTGAATTTTCTGATCTTATTGATTCTTTTCCTGATTTTGTACTTTTTGCCTTAGCAGTTCAGGAGCCTTGGTACTTTAATATTGTTAATTACATTTTCACTAATCATATGCCTCCTTCTATGTCGAAGATTCAGGTTGATAAGCTGAAGAGGGCGGTAAGATACTATACTTGGGATGCTCCAATTCTTTGGAAGCAATGTAGCGACCAGATCATCAGATGATGTGTTCCTAATAATAAGATCCACTCTATCCTTACCTTTGCATATTCTTTATCTTGTGGGGGCATTTTAGCAATAATAGGATCGCTAGAAAAGTTTTAGAGCGTGGGTTTTACTGGCCTACCTTATTAAGAGATGCTTATGTTTTTTGCAAGTCTGGTGATAAGTGCCAAAGGTTTGGGAGTCTGGGTAAAAAGCATGAAATGCCTCTTAGACCTATGCATTTTATGAAATTTTTTATGTCTGGAGCATGGATTTTATGGGGCCCCTTTCCTCGGTCATTTGGGTTTTCATATAAATTACTTGCAGTAGATTATGTGTCTAGGTGGGTAAAGGCAATGTCAACTAGGAAAGTTGACGTTTCTACTTTTGCCAAGTTTTTACGTGCTCATATCTTTTATAGGTACGACATTCCAAAAGCAATAGTCAGTGACCAAGGAACACACTTCTGCAATAGGAAATTCGCTAAATATGGAGTTAATCACAAGCTGACCACTCTTTACCACCCTTAGACAAATGGGTTGGTTGAAGTCTCCAATCGAGAAGTGAAGCGTATATTAGAAAAGACTATGAAACTATCCCAAAAAGACTAGAGTGAAAGGCTTAAGGAGGCACTGTGGGCTTATAGGACTGCCTACAAGACCCTTATAGGCATGTCTCCTTTCCGGTTGCTCTATAGCAAGTCTTGCCATCTACCTATGGAGATTGAGCACAAATCTTATTGGGTGATCAAGGCATGTAATGCGGACCTTGAATCTTCACTTGAAAACCAAACAATGCAACTCTAAGAGCTTGAAGAGATGAGACTTGAGTCTTATGATAACGCCATAATCTACAAAGATAAGCTAAAAATGATTTATGACAAACAAATTTTGAGGAAAGAATTCCATGAAGGTGACAAAGTTCTAAAATTCATGGCTTAGTTAAAGTTGATGCCCAAGAAGTTCGCCACCAAGTGGCAAGGCCCTTTCAAAGTTACCAAGATACATTCGTTTGGTACGGTAGAGCTAGTGGATGAAGAAACTGGTCATGTTTCACAAGCCAATGGTCATCTGCTTAAGCACTACCATAAGGATCAAAGACCCTCCTAATCCCACGGTTGTTCCCTTCCACCTTTCTCCTTTATTCTCTATTATATTGATTGTGATAATGTCTGCTAAGATAGTTAGAAGTAATTGTGAGGGAGGGAACCTTGCTGGTAGGAAGTAGTTGTAGTTGTCTATTTTATTTAGTTTTTTTTAGTTAGTTTCCCCTTACTCTTGCCATTTTCCTACACTTGTTTTTCTTACATTAAGGCTAATGTATTGACTAAGTGTGGGGCAAGGATTGCTTTTGCTGAATTGTTTGCCACTACTTAGATTGTCATTTTAATGACTTTTCATTAGGCACTGATTGTTTGATTGAGCTAAATTAATTGGGTTTTTCTCTTGAGAACGATTTGCTGCTATGATTCCCACCTTCTGACTTGACTTTTGCAATCCTTGGGTTTTGTTTTCAAATCCTAGATAGAGAGGACACTTTCTAATGTCTCAACCTACCTCCAAACACCTTTAACATTAAAAAATTTAGGAAGTGGCAAAACCGGAACACAGGGCAGATATGGTTTCCTATCATTTGGCTCAATTCACTTATGCCTAGTTACTCTATTCTCCTATAGCTTATGATGCTAAACAAGCTAAGCACTACGGACAGAATGTATTTCATTACTACCGATCCAGTATGTGTTCTATGTGAGACAAAGGCAAAATCAAGAGATCATATTTTCTTTAAATGCCCCTTTTCACAGTTTATATAGGAGTGAATCAAGGAATTGAGTCTTATTTCTAATACAGGTACAACATTCACGAAAGCACTTGACTAGCTTCTGAAGTTGAACCATATTCCTAAATATAACTAGTACATATATATCATCTTCTTCATCTCCTCTATCAAGGAGATTTGGCAAGAGAAACAATAGAAGATTTTAGAATACTACTCATACTAGAAAGGAGGTTCTCAACTATTGGTGGAATTAGAGAGAAAATTCTCTATATTACTAGGTCAAAAAGGATATGCCCTAATCTAGCATCATCATGGAGAATTAATTATTAATATAGAGCAGGAGTAAAATAAAGATGGAAGAATGAAGGTACCTGTGAAGTTCATGCTCATCTGATGTAGCTATTGACACTGTGCTTGTCACATGTAGCCCGATCTAAAAGTGTGAGGTCAACCAAGTGAACACTGGAAGCACCATCGGTTGTAGCAGAACATCAGAAGCAACATCGGCTGTACTCAGCATCCGAATCAAAGGCCGTTGGATACTCTACCCTAATTTGGTTGGATTGGGCAAAGAGGGGAAAATTGTGATATGTGTTTATCCTTTTTGCCAAATGATTTTTTGCCCTTGTTTAAACGTAGAAGCATTAGCTCTAAACGTCATCGTTTGTGGTTGGTTTAAAGGCCCTCTTGAAATGTTGTCGTTTCGTTGTATACGTTGTACCTAGCCTACATCTATAATAAACGAATTGATAATTATATAATATCATTTGTTTTAACTTTTCAAAAAAAAGATTCTCAAAAATCCTTACAATTATAGAAAAAGTAGGTCTTATATTCAAGAATATCAATTGCGTGGTGAGAAGAGATATACGTGCATCTTACGATTTGATGAAATAATGGCATATAAACCGGGATGTGCTTCCCCACTACATTCTACATTATCATTGAATAGTTTATTTCTGTTAGTGTATTTAATCTTCTTGACCTAAATGATCTACTCCAACTTGAGGCAGGTTCCTGAATGGCCTTATCATTTCTTTAGGGTAGTTTCCTAGAGAATACACAGAAGGAAAGAGAACCGGGGATTGACTGGGTCAAGGTTATCATTACCGAATATAAACCGGCAACAATTTTGCGGGGGTTTGGAACCTCCTCATCGAATGAAAATACACAACAGAACTGTGGTGTGGACGTGAAAGATTGCGGATTTGCAGCATTAAACATACATTCACAAGTTTATTATTACAAAACAAAAAGGAAAACTTGATTTTTCCTCTAGTGGAAACCAGAACCCATTCTTATAAAATAAATACCCCATTACACCAATAATTATAATCATTTGCATTAACATGCTTTATTTAGAGAGGTGGGACACTCTGTTCATTTCTGAAAAAATTGGTAGGATCAATTTCAGTTTTCACTCGTACTAACCTGTCAAAATTATTCTTGAAGTACTTTTTCCCCCAAATGCTTGCTTTCTCATAACTTGTTTTACCAGCTGGATCGTTCACTCCAATATCAAGATCCCTGTAATTCGCATATGCTTCTCTAGGATCTTTGGAAACATAAAGACCCATGTAAGTATACAGTTTCCTAATCCAACTTATGTACTTCTCACTGCTTTCTGCTTCATCCCAACTCACCAAATATCCAATTTTGCATATATTACCAGCTCTATGAGGGAACGGAATACTGGACTCTGGGATCTCACTCATTCGTCCTCCATATGGTATCAGTTCCATGCCCGCTACATCCACATCGTCTAACATCTTCCATACCGTTTCAAATACTGTTTCTGGTATTGGTACCTTTAAGTAGTCCGATTTTGCCTTAAATGTCGATTTTAACAAAGTCCTATCCAGTAATATTTCTAATGGTGTACCACTTGGGATATCTGAGAAGTAGAGGTTAGATTCAACCCAACTCATCTCGGAACAATCTTCTTTAGTCAATCCCAGATCACGAAACCTTTGTTGCACCAATTGAAGAAGCTCGTTGATGCCACCAAGAAATAAGCCTGTAAATTTAGCTTCTTTTGTTAAACTTCCGCCTGGGCCAGAGTTAGTCTTCTCAACGAAAGCTAATATGTACAGATCTTCAGGTAGCTTATTTGCTATGTATTGCCACCTGTGAACTAGCTTGGTCGCGTTTTTTTCCTCCGTTGTTCGAACCGTGAACACGGTCACAGTAGGAGGAACTGGAACCAAATTTATCTTCCATGCTACAACTACTCCGAAGGTGTTCCCTCCACCACCTCTAATGGCCCAAAACACATCTTCTCCCATTGAAGATCTGTTCAGAATTCTTCCATTCATGTCAATCAACTGTGCATCAATTACGTTATCTGCAGCGAGGCCATATTTACGCATCAAGTTACCATATCCTCCACCACTAATGTGTCCTCCCAGACCAACACTAGGGCAGTCACCGGCAGGAAAGGCTAGAGTTCTGGTTTTCTTGATAAGTGCATAGTAAAGCTCGCCAATGGTCGCACCAGCTTGCACCCATGCATGTCTATTGCTCAAATCCAAAGAAATATCTCGTAGATTGATCAGATCAATGATGATAAATGGGAGAGTATAAGAGATATAAGAAAGACCTTCTAGGTCATGGCCACCGCTCCGAACTCTAACTTGTAGTCCATGTTTACGTGAGCAAGTAATGGAGGCTTGAATGTGGGATAGGGTGGTTGGGGTTACAATGAGAAGAGGCTTCGGGGTTGTAGTTGTATTGAACCTTAGGTTTTGAATAGAGAACTCCAAGACAGAGGAATAAGATGGATTGTTTGGGGTGTATATGAGCTTGGATATGGAGGAGGAGTTTTCTGAACATCGGTAAAGGCATTGAAGAAAATCATTGTGGGATTGATCTGAAGTTGCCAATGGGAAGAGAATAGCAACAAGAAATAGAAACATTGTAAGACTTGCATGCCTCATCTTTGTTATGTGATTGTTCTGTCCTGAGGACAAGTCAATTTAATAGAAAGAAACAAGACGTGAAGAGAAGAGTTGGGATTGGATTACAGCAAACGGAAGCCATTTTTGGTCAAAGTTTATATCTCCAAGAAATCCCGTCAAGTTTTTCTACTTCCTTTTCTTAATGAGTTTCCGATAAGATTCTTATAAGCACAAGTAAACATAAATTTGCAAGAAATTTAAATGGACAATATATATTAAAGCCGTATTGAAAATATATATTACGGTATGCACCATTTTTAAACCTTTCGGGTTGAGAATGGAAAATAAACGTGTCAATGTATTTCCATTTTTCAACTGACGCCCCTGCAATAAACTTCAATTTTTAACATTGCAGCTGTCAGATTTGGATGCTCAACTCCTTCAATTATATGTCGGTGAATATCTTGAAATGAATATAAAATAGATAAAACCGTGTCAACGTGTTGACTTTGAACCCAACTGTATGAACTTGAGGGTGCGATCGAAGTCTTGGTGGTAGGTAAGCAATCTCATCCTTTATTAGTTAAACATGTGCAAGTACTCACACACCATGTTTCTTGGCTTTGGATAAGTACATGTTATATATATATATATATATATATTTCAGAATTTCTCTAAGCCTGGCGTGGATCTCTTAGACTAATTAAGATATAGACAAGTTGATCCGAATATATATATCCACGTCAAGGTTTAGAGAAATTATGAACAAGAAAATTTTATTCTCATTCTTAAAAGGATTAAATCCATAAAACTAATGTACGAAGTATATCCTCTCAATCATAATCATTATGGAGCTAACACTTTAAAGTTCAATAATTCTTTTTTTAATCAATTTAGGAAATTATATGCTAATTTGTTTATCACTAATCTTGCTCAAAGCTTATCATAGTACAATAAACATTCGCTAATTGAAAATTGAGAAAGAAAGGTAGCTTCGGAGATGTTGTTTTGGAAAATCAGGACAGGATCTGATCTCAATTGCAATAGAATAGTTTCAAAACTTTTTTATATTTTAATTTCCAAAAAATCATGATCATTTTAATTCTACAAAATAATTAATAATTATAATAAAGCATGAATCTTAATTTGTACCTTATTGATCTGAACCCTGATTTCTTTCTGAAACTGGTCTATCTCAACCACTATAGTCGCACAAATGACTAGCCTCGAAAGATATCCACCTAATAGGTTGAGAGAACTCTGTAACTTTTACATAAAGGATTAAGCAAGAAGTGCTAACTCTATTAGAGCTTAAGCCTATTTCTGATAAGTTTTGGACATTTTAATAATTTAATTGAAATTAATTTTTAATTTTAATTAAACTTTAGTTATAAGTACAAATAATTCTAATTAAATATCATTATGCTTAAATAATATCTAATATCTTATACTAATCATTATTTATTAAATATCTCATATTTAATTATACAATTTTTAATTCTTATTTATTAAATATTTCATATCTAATTGTAAAATTCCTTAAGCCCCATACAAGCTCCTTACAATCAAGGTCAACTTGATTGAATGTGACTTCTACTCTCAAGTATTCATTTCTTCCGAATTGCGCGGGTCTCTCATCTTAAAGAGATCTGCGAGGCGTGAGGTGGGAGACGTGAGGAGTGCGACATGGCAACAACAGATCTGTGAGGCGTGAGGCATGGGTGACCCAGATCTGTGAGCGTGAGGTAGTGGCGGGTTTTCGTTAACAACAGCGATGTTGGTCTCTCATCTTAAGGAGATATAAAGGTATGAGGCAGGAGACGTGAGGCGTGAGGCGTGCAGCATGGCGACAACAGATCTGTGAGACGTGAGGCATGGGTGACCCAGATCTGTGAGCGTGAGGTGTGGCGACGTTCTGCGAGGGGAGTGAAGA
Organism: Erythroxylum carthagenense; assembly: GCA_026413575.1. Classification (NCBI taxonomy): domain Eukaryota; kingdom Viridiplantae; phylum Streptophyta; class Magnoliopsida; order Malpighiales; family Erythroxylaceae; genus Erythroxylum; species Erythroxylum carthagenense. The sequence continues at coordinate 59,794,241 of JANZLD010000003.1, forward strand.
GCACCACCTCCAAATCTGAACTCATTCTCAATGCTACCCACGCAAGCTCCATAACAACTCCACGGTGGCTATACCTTATGTCTTGGTGGAGGAAGCTCTTTCGTCGTCTATGGAGACTGTAGAAACCTCCCTCTTTAAAGATGAATTCCCAGCTCTTAGTATAGAAGTTCTTCGTGGCTCCCCGGAGAGGCATCCAAATGTGTCTCCAACAGAGGTTGGGTAAGGCTTCTACACACACGAAAGTGCCAAGGCATAAACCAATGAACTAAG
>JANZLD010000003.1:59802715-59815435 GCA_026413575.1 Erythroxylum carthagenense
GCTTACTTTATTTTATTTTATTTTCAAATCAATCAATTCTTGATCGTCTGAGTAATTTTTCATCGTTTAATTTAATTTTCTTACATGTTGAAAATTTTTCCCTTGGGTACGATATCTGGTTCTTACCGATTTTATATTACTTGTCGACAGGGTGCACTTGCCTCTAATTGGTTTAGATAAAATTTAATTGTTTTGTTTAGACAGCAACAATGACTCATTCATCTTCAAGTTCAACTCCGAAAGCAACATTCCAGAAATACTGGAACAAGGGTCGTGGCATGTTAGTGGGCAACTATTGTTCATCCAAAGATGGAGACCTAAATTCGATTTAACAAAGGTAAAATAGAAACTACTCCTTTATGAGTCCAATTTCATAACGTTTCGTTAGAATTTTGGGGTGTGGATGGCTTGAGTTTCCTAGCAAGCTTCCTAGGTAAATCGATTAGCATGGATGTTCAAACAACCAACATGGAATGTGTGTGCTATGCCAAAATCTATATTGAAGTGAGGAGGGACACGATACTCCCTGATCTATTGTCTATAATAAAGTTAGGCGAGAATGGTGAATTGATGAAATCTGAGGTTAATATTTCTTACCCTTGGAAGCCAACAATTGGGAAGAAAACATGATAACCGAAGAGGAATAAGTTTAAAATAGGGAATCATTCAAAAATCATAGGGTTTGGCGAAGTAGAGGCATCCAAAGGGGAAGCAGTTGACTCCTCTATGTTAGTGTTTCATCATAGCCATATTAGCAAGGAGATGGAGTTGAGAGTTAGGGGCAAGAATTTAAAGCAAAAATCAATTATGAAGGAGCAGATTTCAAAGACCAATATACCTTTAACATATAGGAATTTGGCTACAATGGAGCAATCCCATGATATGCTATTAGAAGCATAGGACACGGCTTTGGAGTATAATGTTGTTAATGGGAATATAGTTTATGTTGTGAATATTCAGTAGGCTAATGATCATAATTTTATTGTGACTAAACCAGATGAGCAGCTTGACAATGTTTCTAAAGAGGCTGAGAGGGAGAATAATACAATTAATATAAACATTGATAAGGTTGTGGATATTCAACATGCTAATAAGGACTTACCGGTTTCTGTTGTAGTTAATGATAAGGTTGGCGCAGTAGTTGAAGACAGTGGAGTTGTCTCTGAAGCACCCTTAGTGAAGGCAAATATTCTTCTTAGTGGTGATGTGGATGCTGTTAATGGTAGTTTTGCTGAGATTGAATGTTCTATGGCTGATGTTACTGGTGTACTACGTTATAGTCCCTGTTGAGGCTATTAATAATCGCAGCGTAGAGGATGAAATTAGTAGGGAAGGTGTTAATGGTGAAGTTATGTTATATTCTGCTATTGATAAGGCAATAATTCAAGCAAATGGATTGAAGAATGATGTTTGCAGTGTTATTGAAGTGGATTGCGATGGTCTGGAAAATAAAGTGCATCATTTCACCTCACAATATCTAGAGCATTGTTAGATGGATTGAGCCAACAAGTTGACTCTATTAGCAACTATTGGGCAAAATGAGATTTCTAAGGATAGGCTGGAGTATGGAAAACAGTCAATAATGGTAAACTCCAATGATTACGGTATGGTAAGTCAGGGAACTAGGAATACCAGCTCCCAGATTGCAAAACAGAAAATAGGTTCCCCTCAGGAAAGCAGTCTAGATTTAGTAGCAGACGATAGTGATTCTCCATCAGATGCAGCCAAAATCTGTGACATCCTAAGAGATTTTTGTGTGTAGTCAAAAACTGCAAAAAGGAAATCAACTAGGAAGAGAAAGAAAAATCCCAAATACCAACAATAGGGGATTAAACGACTAGTATAAACAAAGAAATTAGTTGATTATTTTTGTGTACTATCTTGGTGAAGATATACTGCGTTACTTAGGAAGTTGGCTTTATATTGTCAATATTATCACGGAAACAAGTCAAAAAAATTTTGGATTACCTCTGTCCTCATAACCCAAATTTGGAAACACTAGCATTTTCAATGTGCAGATGTGAATGGTTTTACATCTTTTACAACCGACTTGCCTTGGATAAGCAAGAGTGTCATATCTTCTTGCTACGTTATTGTTCCAATTGGTGTGTTTGTATTGTGTAGTATGTTGTCGCTAAGGAGATTATTACTACTCTCCTAATGTTGTTCTTCATCTTTAATCTATCAATCTAATTTTTTAATTTTTCAAAAAAAAAGTTCAACTTGATTGAAATATCTATATTCTCTTAAACTCTTTATTAATATAAGACTCATTAGGTTCTCAAATATGTTGACAATGATTATAAAATCTAATTTCAATTCATAATTATAATTAAATAAATTAAAAATCCTTAATTTATCTTTAATTCTCCATTTAAATAATTTATAATCATAAATCAATATTGGCGTTTAGTAATATATCATGACCACCCAAATGCTTAGAAATGTCAATTTGATTTTGACTAACCTTTCTATGGATGATTTTTTTCGTATAATTCAATCGTTTCAATATATGATGTTCCAATTAGATATATAACATGAAATTATTTTTAACTTAATTTTGACTATAATCATATTAATTCTCCGTCATTAGCTATTAATTCAATTAATAACATTTGTAAACTATTTACAAAATATCATTGTACCTTGGTCATGAATTTCTTGAATCAATACTAATCGAGAACAATAGAACATTCTCACTAGTTACTTTAGGGAGATGAATCTTATCTTGATTACTCAACTACCTCCATATAGTTCATGCTACATGCTACATCCAATGACTACCAAATGACCTATCCATGATTATAATAGGTCATAAGTAATATCAAAACATAGCAATCTCTATACAAAATAACTTCAGAGACCTCATTAAGTTAAAGGATCACTTATAAAATTATCACAATGAAAATTTTCATTGGCATATAAGTAATGTTTCAGATAGATTTTTCATAACGGGTTAGTTATTGAACTTATTCTCTAACAAGCACCCATATTTATTTAACTAGCTCTATAATTTAGCCTATAAGATTGACTATTTCCTTCATAAGATTTTGTTACATACTGCTTTATTTCCACATCACTTTGATGCTGAGTTGGTACAAGAATTTTATAGCAATTTGGATAAAGGAGTGTTGAATGATAATCCTTTATGCTTTCATATGGTTTATGTGAGGGGAATATTGATTCAATTTTTCTAGCCGAATATGGACCAGAAGAATTCAGGTGCAACTCAACCCAGCAGAGGCTTCTCCATTCCATCAACCATACCATACAGCCATTCAGACAAGGTCTGATTTCAAAACCAAGGGTAGGCTCCATCTAGGAAGTGCAGCAACCATTAAAGGAGAGTTGATGGAATGTGTGATTTGTTTATGAAGTTGTTATAGCTTTCCATAGAAGAATTGCATGATTGAATCTTATTGCCAATTGTCACTTCCGATTGTTTCAATAGATGTTTGTTTCTTAGGCTAGTAGGTTCTCAAGGAAGCTTATTTTACAGGCAGGCTTTTGATGTATTGCCATCTGAGGAGCTTTTCTAGGGGCTCTTCTTATTAGTTCAGGGATTTCTTCTTTGATTGGATGAGATGAGTTTCAATACTCTCTCTAGTCATGTACATATTATTTTATTTTATTAATTTCATTACTAATTTACTAAAAAAATTGATTCAATTTGATTCTAATTCGTTGAATGCATTTTTAGGGTTTATAAATTTATTTGGGGATCCATCTTATGAGGATAGATTCAAACTAAGTAATGATATGTTTGAAAGTGTATTGACTGGTGGTAAATTGTCTTCTTGACCTTCTGCTACTGCGCTATATACTTCTGATCGTATACAAAAATATTTTGTTCTTCATAAGCGTTTGCTAGCTAATTGGATGCCCAACACACATAATGTGAAAGCTTATCCTGCTCAAGCTAAGATTGTGTATGTGATAGGCATCGTGGTTAAAATAAATATGGGACGATTGATTATTAAGGCTATGATTGCGAGTGTTGGTAAGCAACAAACATTATTGAGTTTTTCATGTTTAATTTCTCATTTTTTGCATGCTCAATGTGTATCTCGTGTTGATTCTAAGGTCCTTGAGCCTATGTCCATCCTGCATCTCTCTTCTCGAATTGTTAATGTCAATAAGCAAGCTCGAGCGGATGATCTGTCATACTCCTCATTTGATTCCTCTACACAACCTACTGCGCCTACTGCTGATACTCATGCCTCCTTATTTGTTGAGATTGATCACAATAACTACTCTTCAACAGCTTAAACAATAAGCAATTCGTTCTGCTTCATCTCGTGATTCTTAGTTTCTTTTGGCATTGATTTGTTCTAAGGCGGAGATCGAAACTTGCTAGCTTGCTGGCTGTTTTAATTTTTTCAGTTGATAGTTAATTATTGACTTGTCCTTAACTTTGACTTTGATTTTTTAAAGATATCTATTATCATGATCATTTATATCAGGGAGAGTTTCCATTTGTATTGTTCAGGGAAAGATTTTGATGTGACAAATAACATCAAAAGTGGGAAAATTATTATAATATTCTATTTTTGACATTGTTGTATTTTAATTTATTTGAGATATTTTTTGTAATAAAGAAGTTGATTTAGTATAGGATTCGACTATCTTAGAATATGTAGAATTTTGAAAGTTAAGATATTTATGGAAAGAAGAAATCATATTAAAAAAAGAATCCTAAGGAGGAAGAACTTGTGGTATATTAATAAGCAATATGTGGTCTGATATAGATCAGGGTACTTTTCAAAGATCAATTACAAAGTTCTACAACAGATTTTTATTTGAAGACTCTCCATGATTACGTTTTAATGTTGCTATACACAATGGAGAGCGTTCTTTGACTCAAGTGCTTTTTGTTTTATTCTTGATTTAATCACTTAAGGTATTCTTCTAGCTGTTTCATTCTTTATTTTAAAATCTTCTGTTGGTTAGTATAAGTCGGTCATGCTATTAGATGTGAGATACTCTCACAGGGGGTGAGTACGAGTAAATAGTTGTTTTAAAATCAGATCAGAAGTTAAACTGATAATATAAGAAATTTGAAGTTTAAAAAGTTTAACCGATATTAGACCGTTATAAAACTGACTAAAGATTGAATAAAATTAAAAATTTTAAAATATGATTGAAAAATATTTTCTTTATTTATCGAAGAATTTAAAATTTAATTAAAAAAGATATTATTGCATGAAAATTAATTGAATTGTTGTGATTTATAAGAATTTATTAATTAATAAAAATTGAAAGTATATCAAACCGAAAAGTTAAAAACAAAAAAAAAAGAATAATTCAAAAATTTTATGATTAAGCTAGCTATACCGATTGGAGTTTTTAATCATTGAAATATAGTTATGCATTGTTATAATTTGGGCAAGTTGTATAATTCCGTTTTGATATACAAGAATATGATGTTACCAATTTTAGAACCAAAACTCTCTTTTCTCAATCGTTCATCAAAATAATAAACGATATATGATATGATTTTCTAAAATATCAATTCACGTTATAAGTTCTTTAACAAAAAAAAAAAAAATGCCAAACCATCAAACCATTTGTTTTCTCTATATAAAGAGCAGCGGCATAGTGTCAATTAATATAAAGCGATGAAGTTATTGAATGGACTGAGTAAATCTTTTGTTAGAAAACAAAATCATGAAGCATATGAAAAACATGAGTTTTAATATTGTCATAGATATCTTCTCATTATATCAACTTTAGTGTATACACAAATATAAAGAGAAACTTCAACATAAATAGATATGACAATTCCGCTTGACATATATCAACCAAAGTTAACAGATTCAATCACATTTAATCAAACTTTGGGACGGACTTAATTTTTAGAAAAAAACTTAAGCTTTTGTTTAGCAAAATGAGTAGGTTTTTGTGTTATGTTAACAAGAATTAAAGAAAAAAATTGTAGAATTTGAGAGTTAATATCTCAATTACCAAAAAATCTGATTTCCCGTAGTCCAGTTTATTACTAAGACATGTACAGTTTTGTCTCTTTCGTTTCATGTTCTCCGCAGTACGTGGAAGTGTAGAAGTGTCTCTGGTCCACACCGACAGATAAAGGTTTCGCCCATTTCCCATCTTAACATTCTGACAACAACGTCAACAATAGTTGGTTAGCGGTAACTGTAGGACCATGCTTAACAAAGCAAAAAGAAAAATTTTCTGGACCATTCTTGAATACACGCTTGGATGAACTTGGTATTTATCTATACCAGGAATAGTTATTTAATTCGTTTTCAAGCTTGTGTCTTTGGGTTTTGGTGTTTTGGTTTTTTTTTTTTGTATTCGAAGGCATGGAAACCCAAGTACAGCAGAATTCCAGCAGCAGCAGCAAGAATAGTGAGACTATTTCAGCCCGATCTCCTACTATTCCTCTTCTTACTCCTTACCAGATGGGAAAATTCCATCTCTCTCACAGGTGATGACCCACTTGACTTGTCACTTCTTCTCTTAGCCGTTTTTATCGTGTAGTTAATTTGAGAGGTCTGGTGTTGTTCATCTTTCTTTTCAATTTATTTTGGTTGGTGGATTTGCTATGGACCCAATCTGCTACAATTAACAGCAGTAGAATCCATCAGTGGGAAATTCTGAGATAGTCAAGACTGGGAACAAGCGAATATGTCAGTGTCAGGCAATTAAAAGCTTAAGAAGATGGCTGAGATTGTGTTATTTTATCTCAATTTCAGCCTTTTCTGGGTTATTATAAGTACCTTTCAACAGTTTTTAAGAATTGTATAGGTGAACCTGTCACTGAGTTCCTTGTTATTTGAGATGTACTTGCTTAATAGATTCAGAAGAAGGCAACCAATCTATCCTTTTACTATTATATTTTTATTTAGTAGACTCCATAATACTAGAATTTTAGATCTAATGCATTTAGTTTAACTATATAAATGACTGTTTTCAGAATTGTTTTACCACCCTTGACCAGACTGAGATCTTACAACAATGTTATTGTTCTCAGAATTGTTTTACCACCCTTGACCAGACAGAGATCTTACAACAATGTTATTGTTTTCAGAATTGTTTTACCACCCTTGACCAGACAGAGATCTTACAACAATGTTCCTCAGCCACATGCTATCTTGTATTACTCTCAAAGAACCACTAAAGGTGGCCTTCTCATAGCTGAAGCGACAGGAGTTTCTGACACTGCTCAAGGGTAACTTTCACTACCCAATTATCTGATCAACTTCAATGTCTCACTTTTGAAAATAAATTTCTATCCTGATATTGGTATAAGCCTTGATACCCTAATCTTTGAGTTATATATATTGATATCCTCTGTTACTCCTACATATAATAGATATGCGGACACGCCTGGTATTTGGACCCAGGAGCAAGTTGAGGCATGGAAGCCTATTGTAGATGCTGTTCATGCCAAAGGTGGTTTCTTCTTTTGCCAAATTTGGCATGTTGGAAGAGTTTCCAATCAATGTGAGTTTTTGTTTCACATTTCTCATGCTGCTTCTTGCTGAAAACTAATGCCAATCTTTCACCGTGTAGTTCCATTTAATTTACTTGGAAAATTGGGGAAAACAGAAATAATCTCTATTAAGAATTGCTTGAATTGTAACTTTTAATGTATAATGCCTTACTTCAAGAACATTGAAGCTCTACAAGGGAAGGATGTACAGTTTCAGATCAGGGGTGAATATATTACAACTGCAGTTCAATATGCAATTGGTGTGCCTTCAACAACTCGAAGTGATCATCTTTTCAGTTTTCCTGATGAAAACTTGGTTGAATTTTTCTCTAGGTGGGGGTTGGGGAAGGTTTAAGGTAACTTTTAGTTATTGGGGGCAACAACACACTGTAGTACTGATAATGAGTCAGAAGAAAGGTTGCATGATTCTCCTGGAAGTTTCCAACCTTCTTTTAGGGCATATTACGTACTTCTTCAATTATTTGTGATTTTGAAGTATCGGCATTCCTGCCCAGGACAGTTCTTCAGGTCTAAGTTATGATGCTGAGGTTGCATTCACCATAACCTATTTGATGGTGGAAGAGAAGTGTCTTTTAAACTCTAGTGTGCTGGAAAAGCTTTTCTTTTTTTTTTTGTCAAAAACATTTTAGCTTTTTGGAAGAATATTATCATACAACATTTAATCAAAAGGCTGTCATGTATCATTTTCAAGAACTCCTACCTGTGGTCAATTATTCTTGAGAGTAATGTGACTGACTTGCTGCATTTTTAGGCTTCGGTTGTACTGGGTTCCAGCTAACTTGCAAATGTGTTTTAACAGGTTTCCAGCCAAATGGACAGGCTCCAATCTCCAGTACAGACAAGCCGCTGAGCCCAGAAATCGGAGAAAATGAAATCCAAGTTGTTGAGTTCACACCTCCAAGGCGGCTCAGAACAGATGAAATTCCTCTAATAGTCAACGACTTTAGAACAGCCGCCAGGCATGCTATGGTGGCTGGTACGACTCTGTAACATAGTTAACCAAAGAACAATGCCAAAAACATATATGTTAAAGTGCTAGTATGCAAGTATAACATAGTTCTTGATGTCCTAATATCATTCTTTTGGCCATAGGCTTTGATGGAGTTGAGATTCATGGTGCTCATGGCTACTTAATTGACCAGTTTTTGAAAGACCAAGTGAATGACCGAACAGATCAATATGGTGGATCGCTGGAGAATCGCTGTCGGTTCGCCTTAGAAATAGTAGAAGCTGTGGCTGATGAGATAGGAGCAGATAAAGTTGGAATAAGACTGTCCCCTTTTGCCAACTACATGGAATCAGGGGACTCAAATCCTGAAGCTCTAGGGCTTTACATGGCCAAAGCCTTGAATAAGTTTGGGATCGTTTACTGTCATATGGTTGAACCAAGATGGGTATCAGATGACGAGATTAAAGAGCGTCCTGGCAGCCTTGTGCCCATGAGAAGATCTTTCAGAGGCACATTCATAGTTGCTGGAGGCTATGACAGGGAAGATGGCAACAGAGCTGTTGTAGAGAATCGAGCTGATCTTGTAGTTTATGGTCGATTGTTCTTAGCCAATCCTGATTTGCCTAGGAGATTTGAGCTAAATGCTCCTCTGAACAAATACAACAGAGACACATTCTACATACCTGATCCTGTTGCTGGCTATACTGACTACCCATTTCTTGAAGAAATTGCGTAGCCGAGGAATTAGAACTTGGAGAATATATTTGCCATAGATCAGCAAATGTTAGTGATCTCAATTTACAGTTTGTAGGAAAAAACTACGATCCTTGAGATGACAACAGGTTCGGGCTCAATCTAGTTCTATCCGAATTACTAGACAAAAGATTCAATTGATTGGGTTTCCAGTTAGGTTTAAATTCGGAAAGGCTAACCCGAATTAGTCAGATAAAATGATATGTAGTGTAAAATGCTATACACTCCTTTTAGAGGATATGTCGAGAATCTGCTTTTTACGTCTTGTAGTGTTAAGCTATTTTATACCTCATTAATAAATAAAATCCTATGTTTTTTTAAGTCTTATTAAAACGATATTAGATATTATTTTATTTCAAAGCTCGATTAAGTGTTGAGACGTCCCAACTTGATAGACTTCAGCATGTTGCCAACCTAGAGTTTGATTGGTTGATATCAATGTTGTAAAAATCAAATTGGAGATTAAATTAGTAAGACACAAAATTTAGTTTAACAGGTATTAATCCATCATAAAATCAATTAAAGATTAAATAAAATTAAAGAATTTAAAATAAAATTGATTTCTTTATTTATTGAAAAGTTTGAAGTTTAATTAAAAAAAGATATTGTTAAATAAATTAATTGATTTGGTTTGCTTTATAAGAATTTATTAATTTACAAAAAATTAACTAATTAATTAATAAATCGATCGGTAACAATAAGGTTATGAAAATAAATCAAATTGAGCTTAAATTTTGGACGATTTAAAGTTTTTGTAAAAATTTATTAATTTTTAATAATAAAAAGTATAAAAATAAATCGAATAAAAAAAATAAAATTTGAACTATTACCGGTGTGATAAATATAGTAAACTACATAAACAAGAATATGATTTTAAAAGATATGGGATCTGAATTTAGCGACGAAGGTGGGAGAATTCATGTAACACAGGCGAGAGGAGAAGACGGCTACAACGTGCTCCAATTCTTTTTATATATATTCAAACGTAAGCGCTTAGCGTATATCTTTACTGAAGTTGTGGACTTGGTGGAATAGAAGAATGAAAGTAGCAATTTTTATATCAGTTAGTCCATTTCTATATGTTATAATTTCTAATATATTCTATTTGCAAGATGATGCCATGCATCACGCATACAAAGATCCTGTGCAATCAACTTAATGTAAATTAGGAAAAGATTTATGGTTTACATTGTCGATTACTTGCTCTGCCTTTTCTCTGATTCTATCATCCTTTTTGCATTTGATAGCAATCGGGTCCAATAAAGAAAGTTGGAAGAATAAAAAATACGTAAGATCACCAATAAGACTTCCTACAGCATTGCTTTGCATTCCTCCCAATTACGTGGTGAGTGAAAAACTGAAAGGCTCTCTGGTCAACTCCGGCGGTGAATGAAAAGTGACCCTCGTTCCCCACGTGAGCCTGTTAATTAACCAGAAAAGAAATTTTGAATCTTTTCGCAATGGGTCAGACCAGAACAAAATTTGAATCTTTTCTCTCCGTCGGGTTCTATAAATACCCATTTGGGTAGGTAATGTTTCATTCCACCATCTATCAGCTTTGCATATTAAAGGAAAGGATTTTTGGTTATTTGCGAGTTGTTTTCTTTGGTTTTTAGTGTTTTTGTGTTTTGTGTATTGCAACCAAAGTACAGCAAGATAAAGAAAATTCCGACAGCAGCCATATCATGTCTGCTCAATCACCCATTATCCCTCTTCTCACCTCTTACAAGATGGGAAAGTTCGATATTTCTCACAGGTTGACAGTTCATTGTCGTGTCATTTTCTGTGATGTTATTGTGTGGTTTGTTCGAAAAGCTTTATGTTGTTTTATCGATAGTGTTGTCATCTAGATATTTGTTTCGACTCAAAGTAAACTACTTTTATTTTTTATCTATTTTTTATTTGTAAAACTTGGGAAGGTTTTAGTGTGAAGATCTTTATCTTGAAAAGAGTATAGCCTTATAGTCCCATTGTAGTGGATTTGAGTTCCTTGATTATTAAAGATGTTATTCCCCCGAGGTACAGAAAATCATGAGATTTACTACTTTTTGGTTGACTTGGGATGATGTTTAAACACTTTCTTTGTTTATTTTTTACCCTTTGTTCTAATTACAATGTGTCAGTTAATCGATAACCCATGATTCTCTGAGTAGTAGCAGAAGTATATACTTCCTCTTTTAGGTGTATGCTAACCAGTAGAGAATACGGGAGGATGCTGTTCTTTCTAGTACATACGTTTATTGTTCTTTAAGCTTATTGAAGTAACAATAGAACAGAGGATGTTAGCTGAACTGTTCGTCTACTTGTTTCTTTTTTGTTTACTGAATGCCATATGGGCACGTTTGAAATATTGAATCAAGTATAATGGTGTTTGCAGAATTGTTCTAGCACCATTGACCCGGCAAAGATCCTATAAAAATGTTCCTCAGCCGCATGCCATCTTGTATTACTCGCAAAGAACAACTAAAGGTGGCCTTCTCATAGCTGAAGCAACAGGAGTTTCCGACACTGCTCAAGGGTAATTTTCATTATCCAATTACCAAATCTGCTACTTAATCTTACATTCTTAATAACCCGGTATAAGCCTTTATGCTTGAGTTCGTTGGCTTCTACAAATAAACCATATTTATAATTGTATCTTCTGTTTCTTATGCAACACAAAGGTATCCTGAAACGCCCGGCATATGGACAAAAGCGCAAGTTGAAGCATGGAAACCTATTGTAGATGCTGTTCATGCCAAGGGTGGTATATTCTTTTGTCAAATTTGGCATGTTGGAAGGGTTTCAAATGAAGGTAAGTTTTTTATTATGTCCCATCGTTGCTTCTCATCAATGAACAGATCACTGGTGCAAATGTTTCATGATATTTTTCACTAACAAAATTCACCGGGAAGTCGAAAAGGAAAACGAAACGTGAATTAAAGTTTATATTTGCTTGAATCAAAAAACGGTGAGTGGAAGCATGTTCTATGAGTTCTAAAATATGGGCATATTCAAGATCATGGATGATCATATTACCGCTGTAATACATACATAAAGTAAGCACTGAGCATAAAAGGCTTAGTTCCCCGTGCAAACTGAGTAGTGACATTGACTCACTCCTTCTTAAGCTTCTCCTTCAATGAGTCTTGTTACTTGACTTCAATAGGGACTTTTGCAGGTCTCCAACCAAATGGGCAGGCTCCAATCTCTAGTACAGACAAGCCACTGGCCCCTCAAGTTCGAACAAGTGGCGTCCCAGTTGTGGACTTCACACCTCCAAGGCGACTGAGAACAGATGAAATCCCTTCAATAATCAACGACTTCAGAACTGCTGCAAGGCATGCAATTGAGGCTGGTAAGACTTATATAGTAAAACAGGGGAATACACTCAAGCACTATCCTTTTGAGTTGTTACATAAATAAAGCCTAAACATAGTCCTAAGAGGTTTTACCATTGTTCGTTGGCTATAGGCTTTGATGGGGTTGAGATTCATGGTGCCCATGGCTACCTGATTGACCAGTTTTTGAAAGATCAAATCAATGACCGAACTGATCAATA
>JANZLD010000003.1:59847281-59862904 GCA_026413575.1 Erythroxylum carthagenense
GTGATTTAATTACTGCGATGCCATATGGATATTAGCGAAAATTTCTGGTAGTGAGCCTTTATCGTGGGATACGTGTCAGAATGACCTTCGGGCGTCCCGATGTGTACCCTACGATGAGGGGGCGCTACAAGTTGGGGGGATTACCTTTGAACTCCTTCAACAAAGAGATATGGAAGACATCATGAATACAACTCTTCGGAGGCAATTCCAATCGATAAGCGACAGCACCTATTTTCACCAAAATCTTGAAGGGTCCACAAAATTTAGGAGCAAGCTTGTTGTACTTGCATTTTGCAGCACTTTAAGTCACACCCAAGTCCCTGGCTCAAACAACAACTTCTGTCGTTTAGTACCATGATAATGCTGCATTCACTACTGTAAAAGCCATCTCACTCCTTTAATGCTTGGTCCATTGCCTCGACTCTAGTGCTTCCTTCTATATAAGATAACAAACAGGGTGGTTCCTTGCCAAAAACCACTTTAAATGGAGTCGTAAGAAGTGAAGAATGGTAGGAAGTATTATAACAATACTCTGCCTACGGTAACCAGTCTACCCAAGATTTCGGTCTATCGCCGACGAAACACCTCAAATACATTTCAATTGTTTTGTTTACCACTTCAGTTTGCCCGTCAATTTGAAGGTGATAATCAGAAGATAAGGCCAACTTGGTACCACACAGACGAAAAAGCTCCTTCAAAAATAAACTAGTAAAAACTAGATCCCTATCTAAAACAATAGATTTGGGAAGACCATATAAGCGGAAAATACTTTCAAAAAATACATAAGCAACACTAAGAGCAAAATAAGGTTGAGCGAGAGGCACAAAATGAGCATATTTAGAGAATCTATCCATGATCACTAGTAACACAGATTTACCTCCTATTTTTAGAAGTCCATCTACGAAATCCATGGAAATATCGGCCCAAACACTCTTAGGGATCCCCTCGTGTTCCATATTGTGAAAATGGTTAAGGATTATCTAAATTAATGGTGAATGAGGCAGTAAATATACTCAGTCAGTGTAGATTATCAAGTTGTCTTCCACTCTCCATTCGGCCTTTGCGTGGCCTGCGATAATCTGTTGATATAGGTATCACAGTTCTCCCACAGTGGCAATTTCCTCTTTAATTGCGTCAAATAATGCAATTTTCGGCTAGGATAAGGCATTCAACTATCCCTCTTCCTCATTTCTTCGAGATAATGCATCAACGGTAGCATTAAGTTTCCTTACTTTGTATTCCACCCTGAAATCATAACCCAACAATTTACTCATCTAATGTTGATGAGGAGAAGTTGTTAATCTCTGTTCTAAGAGAAATTTAAGACTATAGTGATCAGTCTTAATTAGAAATGCCCTCCCTCGTAAGTAAGGTCTCTAGTGTGAACACTTTGATCTCTTCAAAATGTCCCAAATATGCCACTTGTTTTTTTCCCAAAGGAACACTTTGATCTCTTCAAAAATAAGTGGTGGGCAAGCAATGAATCAAAAAAATACTCAAATATGTTGCATCTGTTCTTCCTATGTCCGACTGTAGATTAAGAAAACAAAACGAATCGCCTTAGATAAGAATGAAATACCTCATTCATTAGAGCTTGAAAGGTTGATGAAGCATTAGATAAACCAAAGGGTATAAGCAAGAACTCAAAGTGACGATGATGAGTTCTGAACGTGGTCTTCTCCACATCTTCTTTATCCATCCGTATCTGGTGGTAGCCTGACCTCAAGTCTAACTTAGTAAAAAATTGCGCTCCATGTAGTTTATCCAGTAACTCGTTGACCATTGGAATGGAAATTTTGTCTTTCACTATTAATCATTCAATGCATGATAGTCAACACAAAATCTCCATGTTCCTTCCTTCTTTCGGACTAGTAGTACGAGTGAGGAGAATGGGGATCTACTGGGTTGGATGATACCTTGTTTCAGCATCTCATCACATTGTCTTTCAATCTCTTCCTTTTACAAAAAAGGGTACCTATACGGTCTCACAATGAATGGTTCTGCCCCTGGAATGGGAGTGATTTAATGGTCACAAGTTTGAATAAGAGGGAGGCCAGTTGAGTCTTGAAATAAGGTAGAATTTTCCTCTAGAAGTTGGTGCAATTCGACTTGTTCTAATTGCTACCCTGCACCATATGCAGTCCTAACTTAATGTGTTGCAGCTACCCCTGCCATTGAAAGCTTCTCCCTTCCACGTTAAAACTCATAGTAAGTGTAGAGAAATCTCATACGATAGAGCTAAGTGTGCAGCCACTTAATTCCTAAAACTACGTCAAATCCAGCCAAAGGTATAACATAAAGATCAACACAAAATAATTCATTATAAACCTTAAAAGATACCCCTTTGCACATCCCTTGGCTTGGTATTTTTGCTCCGTTGGCTACTGTCACGTTCAACTCTTATCGTCCTTTCACAGCCAGCCCAAGTTGCTGAGCCAACTTTTTCCTTATGAAATTATAGGTACTCTCCAAATCTACAAGTACCAACAGTGGTCACTCATCAATTTTAGCCTTAACTTGCTTTGTTTGAGTGCTGTTTATTCCTGACATGGCATGTAATGAAATTTCTGGTGCATCAGCCTCTTCTTCCTCCGTTGTTTCCTCGCTTTTTTTGTACTACTGCTATCTAGCATAGCCTTTTGCACCTATGTCTTGCTGTGTACAGCTCATCACAGTTATAACATAGGCCTTTCTCCGCTTTTTTTCTACCATCTCAGCTTGGGTAAGCTTCCTCATAAGAGATGTTGTCACGTTGCTAGAACTTATAAATGATATTTTATTATCCAAACTACCCTTGCTACCTTGGGAGGTTATCGGTATAGCAAAGGAGTTCTGTTGCTTCCAAGAGTTCCATGAGGTGGTGGTTTTCTTGCTTCCCATGCCTTGTGTAAATTGCATCTTCCTCTTGTACAATCTTGCCAAGTTCAAGGCAGCCCCCAAATTAATAGGATTCTACATTTTAACATCAAGTCTTAGTCCATCAATAAATCCAGCTGTAAATAAATTAACCTCAAGATCTTTAAGAAGGCCCACTATCCTTTCGAACAAAATCTGAAATTGATTTTGATACTCCTCTACACTCCCTATTTGTTTCAGATTTGCTATCTCCCCAACTGGATTATTGCTAAAATGGGGTCTAAATCTCAAGTTACAATGTTTATTAAACATGTCACAATGTAATACTAGCTCTTCTTGTTTGAATTGAAAATACCACAATTGTGCCTACCCAATTAGGTGGAAAGTCACCAATCTAACCTTCTCATCTGTCGGAGTCCTTTGGGCCAAAAAGAATTGCTCATACCAATGGGGCCACCCAAATGGGTCTTCAAACCCATCGTATGTAGGAAATTCCATCTTGGAATAACGTGGCACTATGTGAAATCCTGAACTCCCTTCATATCTTTCTTCTCCCCTAAATGGCACTGCCTTATTATTGCTCTCAACTCCTCTTGGTCCTTCCCTGCTCCTCTCTTGGCCGAACCCCTCCATCATTGGAACTAAGCAATTAAACTTTTCTTGCATCTCCATAAAACATTAATCTACATGTTGATATAGGGCTATCAACTCTGGAGTGGAATTATTAGCAATGTTTATGACGACCGGCTTTGATACCAAGTTGGTAAAGGCCCTACTATATGATCTCATCACTGGATGATTAAGAGAGAAGTCCACCTCCCTTCCCTTATTAGTATTCTTCCCTTTGAAGGAAGAACCAATGTTGAATGAATGTTAGCTAGCTCTTGATAGAGCTAGCTGAATAAATTATAACTAAAGAAACTAATGTTTTTTTTAAATGATTTTGATACCTTTATTCATTGATAATTTTGCTGTTATATAGGCAAAAAATGAAAATAGCAATACATCTAACTAGGACTCCTATTATGATAAAACTCTATTAATAAACAAAAAATCAAAAAGAACCTTTCAAAAATTAACTATCCTTATCCAAATACAATCCTAATCAAATCTTCTATCATTTCTCCTACCTAACTAAAATTTTCAGCCTTCTCCAGCTTAACAGTCGTTACCAACTTCTTCCCTCCTTTGATAAATTCTACCCATAAAAGCATCCTTATCACTCTGGTCGCCACATGGCTGACGCCCGGAATCATACGATATTGCCTACTGTCACATGGTTGAACCAAGAATGATAAAAGTGGCAGAAAAGAGTCGTCGTAGTCTTCTACCTATGAAAAAGGCAGTCAGAGACGCATTTATAATTGCTGGAGGCTATGACAGGGAAATATGGCAACCAAGCTGCTATTGAAAATCGAGCAGATCTTATAGCTTTTGGTCGTTTGTTCTTGGCCAATCCTGATTTGCCTAGGAGTCTTCAGCTTGATGCTCCTTCGAACAAATTCAACAGAGAAACATTTTACATCCCTGATCCTGTTGTAGGCTATACTAATTATCCATTTCTTGAAGAAACCGAATATATATAGGTTTCTATCTTTCAAGCTTTCTTCACATTTTGTCCCTATCTTTAACAGTAGAGACTCTCCTATATTAAATTGTGTTTCCTCGTCATTTACGATTGAAACTTCAAAACATGAGTCAGTCCAAAATAGGTAGTACTTGTATGACGCTGGCATGTTGAGACGTTAAGACACTGGTGGAGATTTAAAAGTAGAAAATGATAATCCATCAATTTAATGCATATAAGAACAGATTTACAAAAATTGGACATTCACATGACTTCACATCATTCAACATCTGCTAACTTGTTCATCAATATCCATAAATTCGCCAGTTGCCCTGCCAGAACAAATGCAACAGCTCATTAGCTTTTGTTCTGTCAATGCCAAATACCAAAAGAATAGAACAGTCACACCTACAATCAATTTGGCAAGTCAGAAATAAGATCTCCAGACACCAAAAAAATATATAGAACGTGTAATTACAAAACATCATTCTCACTTCTGTTAGAACCACCAGAACAGTGCATACCTATTGTATGACAAGAATGCATCACCTATATTTCCAGCCAGCTTGTTTCGTACCTTCCGTACACAAACCTATTAAAACAAAAGGTTGAATTAAGAATTGTACCGTGAGTAGTAATTATTTTCCTTTCATTTTCCCTTTTCTTTTTTACATCTTCTTGACATGTAGCATGCAGAAAGAGCATGAAGAGCGCATAAGAGGACGGTGCCCATCTTGGCCCATGCGCAAAAGCTTTCAAGCCAGTTTCCTTGGAAAGTATTTGATTTCTAAAATCTGCTGAGAGCAACAAGCTACACATATATATTGAGTTATACACATGAACAAGAACATCCCAGAAGTCTTTGTAACCCACCTGTACACGATCAATAGGCCCAGCATCAGGATCTCTGTTTCGATGAATAACAATACCATTGTCACACTTGTTGATGAAATGTGCACTACCGCTTATGTCATACAAATTAGGAGGAGCCCCAATCCAATTATGCAACTGTAGACCAACAAATAGAAATTGCAGGTCAGTGAAGGCCAACATTGGTCACCAGAGGAGAAACGAAATCAAGAAACTTTGAGTTCAGCCAACCTGTCTTGGATGAGCTACAAACCAAATATGACAAGAATGATGCTGAGCAAATCGTTTGATTAGTGTAAGCATCTGACTTACATACTCTGTTTCAGTCCTGTCTTAAAACAAAATGTCATGTCAAGAAGGTTTGCAGATATTCAATTTCCAACCCAAAGAATGCAGGTGAACAAAATTTCCAGCACCAATTACCATAGTTTCTTTTTGATGATTAGAAGGAACTCATTCCAACAATTAAATTGTTGGCATAGATTCATTTCCAAAAAAGTGACCAAATTTGAGAAACATGTAAAAAGAATAATTTATTTGCCTGCATTCTGCTGAATTCTGTATCCAATTGATAAGATCAAATTCAAGTTTTCAATAAACAGGTGACAAGAATGACAGGAAGAACGCATTTGTTAGATGCTGAGATAAAACCAACTGAAATTCAGTAATCAGGGAAAAACAAGGAAATGACAAACATAAAAAGAAGTTAATTGGAGAATATTAGAAAAACTGCAAAACATCAAGCAATAAAACTGGAAGTGAGGTAAGTATTCAGGTCACAAATGCAATCTTCGCTATATTTCAAAAGTGATTAACTTAATGTAAACACACCCGCAGACTTCAAATACTTAAAATGAATACAAATCATTTAAATTTCTACACTTAAGTTACAACATGTGTATGACAGACAAATGATGAAATTTTACTGAGAACAGTGAACAGCAGTAAGAGACAAAAAAGAACTTTCCAAATGCATTAAATAAATCTGACAAATAGACTAAAACAAATCCAATTGCATAACTACTTTCAAATAAAAAATGCCCCATCCAGCAAAAGCATATAGAAGCAAAGAATTCAAATAAGTAGAGTGCATCTTCAAAACAAAAGGGCACAACTGCTTGCTACAAGATCATAACAAATATTCCTCAGCAATTTAAATGCCTTCAGAAAATTGGAAGAATTTGTCCAAAAACTGAGTTCTATCAAGGACAAGAATGGTTTTTAACATCAAATTTAATGAGGAAGATTATCCCTCGCCAACAACAGAGGAACGAACAGAACATTCAATGACCAAGAGTTCATAATGAGTGATAGCACCCATGACAACAGAAAGAATCAGGATGACTAAGCAAGCAATACCTAACAGCAAACAGATGTTAGAACTTACCAGCGTAGCTTATATTTATATGAAATACTATATATATATTTATAAAGAGGGAGTATATCAAAACATCACATCAAAAGTCAAAACCTTACATGTGATGATGACGTTGATGATCAAGCTCATTGTAAGGGTCAATCACAAGTCCCCGCACCCCATACCTTAAAACTGCCACTCTTGCAAGATTAAGGACCCATTTTACACTTGGAAGTTGATCATCTTCACACCTACATACGTAAAGAAACAAAACAAAAAAACATTAACGCACTCACAGAAGATCAGAGACTCGCCATCAGCACCTAGATCAGACTGAACATTTTAAAACTTGAATTGAACCAAATCATTTCTAGTTCCCTAAATAACCAAAATGAAAACCTTTAATGCTCATCCAGCAGGGTTTCAATTAATTTGTTGGACTACAACTTTTTCTTCAAGTTCATTGTGCTGATTTAGCATAATTGTTACTAGTTTGTTGAAGAAATTAATTCTAGTTTCTTCTTTTACATATTTTTCTTTAACAGTAAACAAGTTGAAATGTTCGAGGGATTTCAGTTTTCTCTTTCAGGTCTCTTACTGCTACTGAATGGGTGGGATGTCCTCAGTTTGATGAAGATAATATAATTGAAGGGAAGCTCAAAATGTCTACAAACGAGGCTGAGGTAAAAATTATTGGCAACAAGTTGAACAATTAGGATAATAATGCTCAAAACTTAAAAAGAGTATCCCCATATTATATGTCTACACAGACCTACTAGTTATCCTACATCAGAATAGTACCAATAGTTTTATTACCCTGATATTTTGAAAGACAAGCTGACTCCTAATTAGAGTTGACCCATTCAACTGAGTCTTGCTTTTTTGAGGAAGCGAAAAAATTAGAATAACGGAAAGATTGGGAGTGGCATCCAGAATTTGGAATATGATACATTTTTAATACAATTTTAACAAAATGCCTGATTTTTTTATACAATTTACCCTATTTTTAATGCTCTTATGGGTACTGTTTACAAGTAAAAGATGGACCACTTGGATTAAAATCAAAGATGCTACAATATCAAATGCCCCTTACAAGAAATACTACAACAAAAAATTAAATCATTGGGAGAAAGTTCAAATAACCATCCAACTTCTACTCGGAAATAGAGCATAGCCCCTTGCATTCTACAGTGTTCAGTTAACACCCATAATCTTATAAATTGGAACGATAACCTTATTTAGACAAACCATTAATGGAAGTTGTTAAATTTGAATAATGTGGTGTAAGATTTTTATTCAAATAGAGTGTAAGGGCTACTTTACATCATTTCCACTTTACCTTAAACCATAAGAGCTAGCTGAAGTGTATCGGGGAAATTCTAGAGTACAGCTCACCTTATGAGATAAAATGTATTGTTCAACCACTGTTTCCCCTGTTCTAACTCCTCAGTCTTCATTCGTTCAATTGATCCTCCATAGCTATGAATGGCAAGGAGTGTAACAACAAAATTAATAATAGTGGTACAATTTGGGAAAAGAATCACATAAGAATTAGAAAAAAAATGACAATCCAAAGGATCAAGAAGAGAAAATAACTCTGAACCCACCTTGCATCAAAGAATGGCTTCTTAATGTGTTTCTCCAAAAGTTTCCGTGCATGATCTCGAACCTATAATGTAGGCAAATGATGTAGAATAGACACAAATATTGGTCAAATTAGAAATATCAAGGTTGTAAGGGTTTTACAACTGTTGAATAATATTTGCATCCACAAGACCTTATTCTCCAAAAGGCAAAACCAGGTTTAAAGGCCGACCTTATTCTCCATAGAGCAAAGTGCAAACTTCCAACCAACAGTTCTGTTCAGATTAACTAAGAGAGCATCAATCCATTCACTTTTGCCTGAATTTGGGACACCAGTTACGATAGTTAACTCTCCTGGTACAACCTGATCAACAGAACATAAATCCAAGAACTATGAATACCCTTTAAAACCAGGCCACATGCACATGGAAAGGGGGGTAACAAATATAGAAGAATAGAACATTTGATAATGGAATGCAATCAGGCATAACAGAGTTTTTCAATTAGAAACAAACTCTGATATACAAGATGGTTGAAGATTATGTTTCGGAACAATTGCAGGGTTCATTCTTATCCGTTGGTTTATAGTTCAGCTTCCCATAAGAAAATACTGGTCTAAGATTACGGCATTCTCTCCTGAGAATTTGATAGAAAGAAGGAAGCAAGAGACATTTTGAAAAGTAGGATTAGGTATCTTCATGAATGAAGACAAATAAAAAGACATGAGTCAACCAAAAGATACTAAACAACATAAAGATCACACAGAAACAGAAGCTAAAGCCAACAGGCCACGGTATACCAAAGTGGTTGCTAAGCTAAAAGATTATAGAACATGATGAGTAATTAGGTCCATGGACAATTCTGAAGACAAGAATTCACCTAGAAAAGCCACCTTTAATGGAAATCTTCCTTTCTTCCCCATTATAAAAACTATCGTCTCCTATAGATGGGCTCATATCCCCCTAAAAGTTGTTTCAGAAATCACACATCCTCAAGTAAGAAAATAGGGAAAGCACCTATCACTTGTCAAAAATCTTGAACCACAGAATTAAAATCACTGCCTTCACTCAATAAAATTTATTACAATCACAAGATAAGCACAATATATATGCATAAGGCCTTCTCCAAACATACAAAACTCAATCATAAGATTAATATATCACCAGATTCATTTAGACTAGAACTGCCACTCCAGCAAAAAAATATTTGTTTAATACATTCAGTTTTGCTGAGCAGGATCTCATGTAAGGTACTGCAAATTCATAGACGATACCAAAAATGGGTTTCTTACCTATTAGAGAGGAATAGAGAAAAGGCTCATAACGAAGAAGCAAATAAAGCTTACATTGTATAACTCATTTAGCGCCCTCCATCCTGTTGATACACCAGATCCATATCCAAGGGACTGATTGTAAAATGCATCAATTTCATCGAAGTAATCTCTAAAGTTGAAGAGTCCCCGTATTGGAAATAACTCAGCATTTTCGACTACTTCCTTGAGTGCATCAGGGCCCATATACATCAAAACCTGATGATGTTATAGCAAATTCTATTTAGACATCATTCTTGATTTGTCAGCTTATCACTGGCCATCATGGAATCCAAATGTCTAGGGATTTCAATCATCGTTAACTTAATAAGTGCACAGAGATGTCAGCTAATCATGTCTAACCTCATTTGCATCCTTAAAATGTGAAAATTCATTCTTTTTTGGCCATTTAACTCGCCAGCATCTGCATCCCAAAGTGAAACAGAGAATTTACATTAAGAAATTTATAAATAATTTTCTATCATGAAAAAGGGCAATTTTCAGGCAGAATTGCAGACCTTTCTTTTCCAATTCGACGTGCAAGCTCTTCAGATAATGCTTGACCAGGCAGATCTCCATCAGTAGCAAGTATTATTCGAGATGCCTACAAAATAGATGTTTAAAGATCAAAGACAATTGTACATGGTAATGAGTTAAACGGCTAGAATAGATGTTAAACGGCTAGTTCTACATCTACTAACCTTGTTCAAGTACTCTTTGCAGTTCCAAAGATACTGATACTTGATGTCCTGGCTTGACAATGAACATGGATGAAAAAAAAAAAATCAAGTCCATAATAACAGTGTAAACAAGCCATAGACTACTATAATGAATAGCGTGAGAAAATTATGTGCGATTAATTTACAAGAACTGAACTAGAATATGCAATGCCTTGGGACTTCATTAACAATACCAAATTTTGGTCATTGATAGCCCATAACTTTTTATAGTTCTTATTGTTGAAGCACAAAAATATTTGATTTTTTAGTTTCAATAAAAACCATGTCACAAAATCCTGACCTACATAAGACTGTGCATGCAACTAGAGAAGTCATAATAATCCTGCCCTGCCTAAAGAATTTAAAAGACTCCTGACTGGCATCATTGAACACCATGTGAAGAGCATTTTAATAGGTACTCCCAATACAAACAAAAAACGAAAAATATTCTCAATGAATAAAGGTGATTTATGAGTGTGATTGTCTACATGAAAGCACAGAGAAACTACAAGATGAGACATCAAACATCTCCGAAGAGTAACATCTCAAAAAAAAAAAAAAAAGGTCTAGCACTCATTCGTTGATATTTATTCACATTACAAAAGAAATATTTACTTGATTTAGGTAGGTGGCCTACATACACAATGCTATTGGCATGCATGTATAAGCGTGATGCAAATACACTTCGTCTTTACACAACAATTTACAATTTCTTATCCAATAAAAGGAAACAGTTTTTTTTATAACTGCAGTCTGCACCGATTACTGTATACCACTGAACAAATCCAGAACTTGGTAATTAACACATACCTGATCCACAGGTGGCAATTCCTTTGAAGAAACTGATGGAGGTGCTCCATCAGGGACACTCACACAATTATGAAACCCAGCCTCCTCCATTGCAAGTTTATCAAATTCACCTTCAACCTATGGAGACAAACATAATAATTAGCATAACTTTATACTCATGAATAAGCAATTTCTCATAGACAGATACTCAGGCGTACTATTATTATATCCTCAGCTCCCTTTATGTCATCAAGCCCATAAAAAACTTTTTCAGCATCCTTTTCCTGAAACAAATGCACAATAACTAAAGGATTAAAAAGCAGAACTACAGCATCATTCTTCAGACAATTTTAAAAAAGAGAAGTTATGTATATGATGTGATATGTGTTTGTTGAATAGAACAATTTGAAAAAATCGGGGCAATCTTAGTTCCCAGTTAAGATATATAAAAATCCAACTAGGAGCAGACATAAAGAACAATAACTAGGGAGGACAAGAATCCTCAAGAAGTCCTCATCTTCAAGTGAAACTCCTCCTCTATAACAATAAATATTTGCTTAGATATATGGCACCAATTGGAGAAGCTTAAAATGTTCAAAACAAGTTCTTCGTATAAAAATATACATGTAAAAGGAATTACTCAGTATAAAAACATACATGTAAAAGGAATTAGTAACTGGAGATTGAACTGAACATATGTCACGATACACAACATAACACCAAATGTTAAGGTAAAGCAAGATGCAAAAGTAACACCCATAGAATAACCTGCCAAAATCTCTTTTGAATGTCCCGATACTTGCAGTTTACAATCACCCCATTCCGTCTATAAGGAAATGCAATAACAATCTGCACATGAACTGTTAAAAATTGTATGGTGGAAAGAATATATCAAATCTTCAGTGAACAAAAAATAAGCAGGAGATATTTCACCTTTTGTTAAGTTCTATATACTAAAATTCCAAGTCAACGCAGCAGGGATAACCAGTCTTGTATGCTTAACATACAGATCAATGTGTAAAGGAGATGCTTTGTTTTCTCTTCTGAACCATTCCCAATGATACAGATTTATTCATCCCATGGTTAAATAAATTAACACCAGGATCGATTTTTTCAGTAAAAATGCGTCATATGCAGAATTGATTCAACAGTGTGGCCAAAAGTTTCAATGTTTTCAGTTACAAAGGCAAGAAAAGAACTAATAATCTTCTGTTGGATACTTTATTGCCAAACCAAAATCAAGTCAGGCCAATGTTATTCAAAATTCAGATTGACTAAAATCTCTGCAGGACATATCACTGACAAAATCTAAATACCTTTATTGGTTCAGTAGCTTACCTGATCACCATCCCTTTTCTGCATAACTCCGTTTCTACTCAATGTCTCTGCTGATATTAGCCTCTCTTTACAGTAGCCAAGAAGCTTAAAAATTCCAGAATCAGAAGTATAACAGTTATAACACATTCGGCAACAGCAAAAAAAATGCACCATTAAAAGCTAAGGATAAGTGGAATGGCAAAATTCTCAACCTCTCGCACGTGCTGGGCACAATTTTATAGCACATGCATGGAATTACTCTGGAATTAACGATCACATCCAAGAGCATGAATATGTATTAATTCTAGCAAGGGCTTTTAAACAACTATAAGAGCATCCAAAAGCACTCAGACAACCTGTGTAAGGAATGATGACAATTTATAGGAAGAAACTGAACTATAAGAAAATCTATACAAGGATAAGTTGAACTTGAGAAAAGGGAAATGACAGAGAGTGAGAGAAAGAGAGAAAGAAAACAAAGAAAGTGGTGAGCACGATATCCTAACCTAGTTCACATCCAAGCCAATGATAACCTCAAATAGTGGGACTGATTAGAGCAAAAAAGGCAGTCCGTAAAATCAATGAAAGGAGCCTCAAGAAGCACCCTGTCCGACCATCATGGACACAACAAAAGAGTTACCAAACACCAGAAAAATGATTGAAAAGAAAAACCATAGCAACAAGCAGATTCTACTGCATATAAAGAAATAAGCACCCCACATCTCAAGTAATAATATGCATATATCAATTACAAATGTAGGATAGACAATTGGAAATTAGCAACCTCGTCACATAGAGGTTCCAGTTCCAGACTTTTCTCTGTGAAATCTCTTGTCTGCTTAACTTGGGTAAGTTTTTTCGTGCTATTTGTCAACTTTTTATCTGCAAATGCCTGCAATAAAAAAGAGTATTTCCCAACAAGAGTTCCTACAAAATGTATGACGAACAAATAATTTCATTTCTAATTTAGAGGATTAACCATCTTACCTTCATTCCTCCACTCCACCCACATTTTGCTCGGAAACAAATCCATGATGCATTATTCCTGACATTGAAAGAGTACTCAATTTGGTAAACTAAAGCGACAAATAAAGTATGGAATGAAAAGAACAACAGCTTACCCATCTCCACTGATGAAAAGAGAAAAGGACTTCTCCCCTGAGTCACCACCTTTACACTAGCAGAAATATAACAAAAAAAATTTAATTGGATATAGAAAATTGAGGAAGAGTTCAAGCACCATATCCGAGTTGAAATATTATCAATCTTTCCAAATGACAGTCAAAGTTTAAAGTACCCAAGCTATAATAAGTTTAAACTTTCAATCGCAGCTTGGACAGGGAGTGTGAGAATTCTGTGTTACAGGTCTTCCAGGTATTTTACAAAGCTGAGAATTTAATCACAGACTCCCCCAATGCCGTAAATATCTAATGTCACTTTTAAATTCCTCGGCTTGGATGAAATATGTAACTACTAAATACTAAATACGACAACAAAATCAACACTTGAAAACAATTTTATTCCCAGAAGATAAAGATTATGTTGACATGGTAGCATATGTTATCCCAGAAAAGCTTACCATTGGACAAATTAAGCTATTGTACTGTCCAGGCTCAAAAGGGTCCACATAAACATGCATTTCTTCTAATTTTCGCTTCAAAATCTCCAACTTCATTTCTTTCATTTCTGGGTGTTCTTGGCGCGCTGAAAATAAATCAAAGAAGTTGAGCCTCAAAAGTAATATTACAGTCTTAACACATACTTTCTGCATTTGTTCCTATCGAACCAGATCCAAACAAGACTAAAGTAAACAAATAGAATAAAACCAAAAAGAAGGCAAAATCCCAAACAAGTACTAGATAAATGATTCTCCTGGAGTAAGTACCAGGTGATGGAACAGGTGTAAATGACACGCCATTACTTTTAAGGAAAGAAGGCTGGATTCTAGAGAAAGGCTTGGAACAGAGCACTGGTAAAAGGCAAGTACAGTAGTGATAAAGGTGCCTACTTGAAGAAGAAGAAGTGGAAGGTAAAAGGGGGGGGAAAACGAAGGGTTTGAGCAAGAATTTGGAGCTCATGGGATAAACAGTGTTTGAAGAGGGCAAAGACACGAACTTTCGAAGATGGCCGTGTGGATTGTAGTTAGCAAAGCGGAGCATCTTATTAGTGTTTCAGCTTCTCAAAAGGGTTTCATGGCTCAGGTCTGAAAGAAGAAGACGGAGGCCGAGAGAGGCTTAGGCTTAGCTACTAGCTGTACCTCTGAGCCAGAGGGTTTAAGGGTGGGATTGTGAAGCTTTCCATTTGTCTTTTAGCCTCTTCCAAAATTCTAATTAGAAATAAATCGAAACCATGCATTACTCGGCGCTTTCTTTTGGCTCGAAGAAGTAAGAGGTTGTTTGGTCCCGTAGTAATTATTTTATTACTCATTTATTCTTAATTATTAGAAATTTTGTGTTTAGTTTTAAAAAAATTGACAGAATAATCATTTCATAGGTTAGATATTCCTGGATAATGGAGAATAGGTAAGATAATTAACCTATAATCATTTCATAGATTAGATATTCCTGAATAATGGAGAATAGATAAAAATAATTAACCTATATTTTTACCTATTTACATATGTCTAAAATAGGTAAACGTGAAACTTTACAACTTTATTCACTCCTATTTCCATGATACTCTAACTCACACGACAACATAATCTGTCTGCTCTTACTTACGCCCAGTGGCTAACTCTTCCTCTTGACACTCTTGTCTCTTTTCTTTACTCTTTGCCCTAGTTTGGTTCACGCTCGTCTCTAGTTTTCGCCCTTTACAATGTCGACTGTTTTCTCTAACATTTATTGGTCAGCTGCATTGAATTGGTAAGTGTCCCGCTCCCTTACCGCAAAGTACGTACTGGGATATCCGAAGGTCATTCCGATACATATCCTACGATAAAGGCGAGCTACGTTTGAGCACTACATTCTGTTCATATGGCATCATATCAATCTTCACTTAAAAGCATCATAAGAAATCACAATATTTTTAAACCAACTTTTCCTCGTTTCATTTCTCAAAACCAAAAGTCTACATTGTGTCTTTCACCTTCTAACACATATACCTAAATAAACCTAGTACAAAAGTACTACATAAAAGAGGAAAAGATATCAATCTATCTAAGCTAACCAAAAATTTCAGCTGACCGACCTTTGAGCCATGACTTCTCTGGTCAAATCACAATCTACACAGTAGTGGAGCCTCTCAGTAGTTAGA
>JANZLD010000003.1:59930216-59964227 GCA_026413575.1 Erythroxylum carthagenense
TAAATAAAATAAATATCAGTGTGATGTTTGGTTTTGTCTGTCCTGTCTTGGGTGGCATCCATGTATCCTCCCAAGGGGTATTTGGGTGCTACACATTCATCTTAAGAATGATATGATATAACCTTTTTATATTCCTCAGCTTATTATTTTATTTTGGAATTACCACAAAGGATTTTCCTTTCAACTTTAAAATTGTATGAGGAATAATTCACAAATAATAGGTATAATGAAAATTCGAGAAATAAATCTCTCTACATTTAAATTGCTCCTACTCGAATCATATAATAATAAAGGGCTCTTACTAGGTTGCAACATTGATTAGAAACCAATTCATCTTCTCTTAAATTGCTCCCACTTGGATGAATGCATTCAATTAGTCTTGTCTTACAATATCATTTTGATTCAAGTCTCTCATATAGGGATAAGTTTTGAACTATCTTTTCTTGCTTTAGAAAATTATTTTCTAAGAATGAGATATCTTATGACACAAATTTAATCACTTGGTTATTACCTTATTCACCTATGAACACATATATACCCTTCAAAATGTTCATAATTTCTTTTAAACATACTTTTCTTCTTTCCTTTGGAACCTAAATTATGAACAATTATAAGAGAATATAGGTAACAAACACATTATTAAGAAACTAGATATGATTTAATAAGCACCCAGTCAAGTACACATTTGATCATCAATGACACATCACCTTAATTAGTGACAGGCAAATTTTCCTGAGTCATTACAGATGTAACCATAAGAAGAGTGCTATTTCTTATTTCTGCACCACCATTTTGTTAATGATTAATTATTCACATACTCAAGAAAATTAATATTTATTATAATATTTTGATAATTATCAATTACAAATTCAAATAAGTTATGGAACAATTAATCGATCTAAAAAATATAATTACTACTTTTAATATAATAATATGATTAAGATGTAGATATAATTTGTTATGATAACAATTAAAGAAAATATCTAACACGTAGATATATACAGGATCTTTCAACTCATATGCATTATTAATTAATCAAATTACTTACTTGAATTTAATTATTATTTTAATAGTTTTAAAACTCTTGATAAGAAATTCTTTTCTCACATATTCAATTGATTATTATCTATTGTTTATAAATAATATCATTAATTGTTCTTTAAAAATTATCCTTTAAAAGGTATAAATAATATCATTAATTGTTCTTTAACAATTATCATTTAAAAGGTCATTCTTTTTAGACTTGTTAAGTGTGTGCTTTTATTATCACCTCATCCCATCAACATTATCATCTTCTTTATTCTTAATCTCCTTTGTACCAATCATTATAGAAATTGCTTCTTTAATTACTGATACTTAAGTTTGCAACATTCAATGTTCATTTGATCTTTTTAGGATGTCGTGTTTCTTCGGGGAATAGGATGAGCATAGCTGAATCATTATTGTCCAACATAGGAAAATAAGGTTAAGGATAACAAACCATAACTGAGAGGTTGAGATTAAATCCATTCATTTCATTTTCTGTTTCATTATCTAACTCATTTGACAATAAAGAAGACGCCATAGCTGAGGCTCACTCTATATCTTTATGCCTCTTTCTCTCTTATACACACTCTTCCCCTTCTTTATCTTTAAAAACTCATAAAAAGAGCTCTGAAAGAACCTTTCAACATTTTCATATTTCTTGTTGTTTAATAGTTTTTTTACCATATTTTAACACCATATTCATTTGAAATTGACAAAGAAACCGTTAGCTTAATTATGTCAAGCTAAAAGGTGACATATAGAAATATATGAGCATAGAACAATAAATAAAATAAATATATGTCATTCATCCTAACGTATTGAACCCTTCCATATTCTTAATTTAACCTCTCCAGACAATAAGATAAGATGGTCACATCAAGTTTTTATTTACTTTATGGAACTTCAAAGTGCTTAAATTTCATTGTACATTTTATGGTTTAGTTGTTCAGAAGCTAAACAAGGAAGCTACCATTAATGCCCATGTACCAACTTTTAGTGTGATTTATGTACCCCTTATGTGTTGGTTTATTCCCTAGAACTAATCGATTAGTTGTAGTTTAGTGACAAAATAATATAAAGACATTCTTTATCTTTTATATATTTAGATGTATATAATAAAGTCCATGGAATAGTTATACTTGGCATATGAAATTATAATGAGATTATAATTTTAAGATTCGTATTGTATTTATGTATTATCCATAAATTATTCCTAGTCATTGTTCTATTAAGACTAGACATTAATAGAACGTAAAAAGACTAACAAACATTATGTTTTTCTTTATGAAGGAAGTAGTCGATCTTATAGGTAAAAGTATAGAGATACTTAAATAAACGTATGAGTGCTTGTTACCGAACAAGTTCACTAAACTGATCCCATATGAGAAATCTGTTTAGAACATTACTTGTATTTTTATGGAAATTCTTATTATGATGATTGCATAAGTGATTATTTGACTTGATGTCTCCAAAATTATCTTATATAAGGATTGTTATGCTGCGATACTACTTATGACTTATTCTAACTATGAATAGTTCAGTTAGTGATCATTGGATGTAGAATGAACTATATGGATGTAGTTGAGTGATCAAGATATGATTGGTCATCCTAAAGTAATTAAGGAGAATGTTTTATTGTTCTTGAATAATATTTATTAAAGAAATCCTTGGCCAAGGTAAAATGATTTTTTATAAATAGTTTACAAATGTTATTAATCAAATCAATATCTAATGGTGAAGAATTGATATACTTAAACTCAAAATAGAGTAGACATTAATTCTATGTTCTATATGTAAGTGGTGTTAGAGTAGTGCTCTAAAGACAATCTCCTTTAGCACTTTTGTATAAACTTTATTTTGATTAATAAAGTGAAAGGAAAATTTTCATTAATTTGATGTTCATTTATTTATGAATTGATGTCGATCTTGAATAGAATTAATGAAGTCCATGATACAAAACATAGTATGAAGGAAATTAAGTGAGATCATGATAATTAGATTTTTATCATATACAATTATGTTAGTATCTAAATTATCCCTAGTCATAGGATTAATAAGACAAGAAATTATGAATCCAATAGACTAGCACATGTTATAATCTCTGATTTGACCAAGCAGTGGATCTCACAAACTGCAAGCATGAGATGTTTAGAGTTAACATGTGATGCTTACTAAGAGTAGTAAGTACATCGGATGACCCGCTATGAGATTATCATATGGATGATCTATCAAATGTCACTAATTAATCTCATCATAGCAATGGTATAAATATCTTTAGACTTGAGGTACTCAAGGATATCTTGGATATTGATCCTGTGTTTTGACACCATTCCTTATTGTCTCAAAAAGAGGTCACTCATAGGGTGGTAATTAGGTATAGCTATTGGTATTCGAAGGTAATTGGGTAACCAATAAAGGATTCACCACTCCTGATAGAAGGAGATGATACCCACGACCTCTTATCAGGGTCATTACTCAGGAGTCTTTGGCCAGAGTAGTTATGTATCATGAATAAAGTCTTTAATGACATATAGAGTAATGAGATCTCAGGATAAGAACTAAAATCACTTGAACTAGAGGTGACGTAGTCAGTCTAGTGGGAGTTGACATATAACCCATACTCCAAACCAAGTAGCGTATAGAATGGTAAAGTGACAAATTGCATGGTAATTGTATATTGAAAGATTTGTAAGTCAGATAATTAACTATCAAAGAGTTCATGTGCTAATCCACTTATATTCCGGTAAATTGACATCATGAAATTCTTCATGATTTGCTTGAATTAAGAGTTAACTCAAGTGGCATGAAACCATCAATGATTTGCTCATATTAAGAGTTAATTTAAGTACCCAAAATAACTATAAACCTAAAGGTTACACATATAAAAGATCAGATGAAAAATAAAGTGTGCATAGCTGTCATTGAAGTAGGCCACGATCGTGGCTTATCGTGAAAGATGATGCATAAGTGAGTTCTTCACTTATGTACACATGAACTAACAAGTTAAAAACACACTCAAGTGAGAGGATAAGTGTTCTAGAAATGTTTTGGAGTTAGTGAGAAGTGGTCTTGAGTCTTGTTCTGCAATTTATATAATTGTTGCACGAATCAAATTGCATGTAACATAATCTTGATCTATCTCTCCATTTGAGCATCATCTACTTGAACTTATCTTATTTGGTGCTCTAACAACTATTAGACACTGCTTTGTCTTCATCTTTGCATATTCCTAAGTGATCAAGGAAGGTGTTTGGTGTTTGCTACAACTCAAACAAGGAGAAGATTAAAGAAAGGAGGAGCATTATCAAAGGTACATGTGCTGAAATTTTATGTTCTCATAATCTGTGTATGCATACATCTAAGATTATGGATTTTTGGGGATGTCGTGGGGGTTGAAATTTAGATTCTGACACTTCCATTGCCTTGTTTTGCATGTGATGCATGAATCCATGGCTCCCTAATAGTGGTATCAGAGCCAGGTTATGCATGTATAAGGTGATTCATTGAACATGTGCAAACTGTTTGCTAGGTTGTGACTGACATGCATGTTGATTTGGAAAATTTTGTATAAATTGTAGAAATTATTTTCTGATTCTTTTCACATAAATGTTTATAAGATGTTACATCATGTTTTTGTCAAGGTAAATTGCAATTGACTGTCATTTGCTATTTTATTTCGAATTAATATTTAGTCTGTTCATATGTTGGTTTTTGGGAATTTCTGAAAAACTGAATATATGTGCTAATTTTGAAATTTTCTTAATAATTCTAGAAAACTTTTTTTCTAATTTTCTTTAACATAAATGTTTATAAGGTGTTATGTCATATTTCTGTAAAAGGAAAATGCAATTGAATGTGATTTGCTATTTTATTATGATTTTAGTTTCGACCTGATGCATGTATGAAGTTCTGGGAAATTCTAAAAATCTGATGAACATGCATGCTTGTAAATTCCACATTAATTTTTATAAAATTTTTAATGAATTTTCTACATGTACATGCAAGATAAGATTTTGCCACGTGCATGACGTGCATGACACTCGTTGTTAAAGGGATTATCTTATGAATATATGATGTAGAGTATGACTAGTGTTAGAAGTAATATGACAAGTGTCAGAGACATGTGATGTGCTGGTTGATCCCACTAAGTTAACAGATAATTCCTAGGAATTAGTTTCTGGAATTTTTTATTAGGCACATTTAGAATGTGTATAAGACTTTGAAAATTTTCCAAAATTAATTAAATTTGATTCAATTAATAAATCAAGTCAAAGTCAACATTGGTCAACTTTTTAAAAGCTGATGGAGTTAACTTGTTTAATGACTTATGTGTATGATTTTTGATTATAAGACCCTAAAATCTTTTTATGTGATAAGAAACATATTATTT
This sequence comes from Erythroxylum carthagenense, assembly GCA_026413575.1. Taxonomy (NCBI): domain Eukaryota; kingdom Viridiplantae; phylum Streptophyta; class Magnoliopsida; order Malpighiales; family Erythroxylaceae; genus Erythroxylum; species Erythroxylum carthagenense. Next base: position 59,935,633 of record JANZLD010000003.1, read on the forward strand.
TGACACTAGTAACATTGTAAGTGCATGTGTTTCAAATTAGGGTTCTGGAAAATTTCTGGACATCGAATCTATCTTTAGTGTCTAGTAGGTTAGCTCATTTATCTTGATAATTTTGGCCGTCAAAATATTTTTTGACTTGTGCCAAAATTGTCTTGATGAATTTGAGATGACATAGAGATGTTTTAGATGACTAATTGATGTTCGAGAATTTTGCAAACCCTAAGGATTAATTTAGAATAAATCCAAGTAGAGCATTGGATTTCTAGTGTGATTAGAAAAAGACGTGTACTAAAATTAAAGTGTTTATTTTGGACATCAAAATAATTGAAATTTTAAAGTTCCTAATCGAATCACTTTCATATTTTTGAATTAGCCGAGACTAACACTAGTACCCGATTCAGTTTAAGAGTTGAATCGAATCATGAACTTTTGATGCATAGTCAAGTCATAACCTAAATTAAACCTTCTTTGTGTGATACATGCATTATATGCAATTTAAGGGTGGTTATGGACATAAGCTCAATTTAATTAAGTTGTCCATAATCTGAATATATATATGTGATATATACATATAATATCATCCAAGTATTGATGAGACTTAAGAATAAATCCCTCAATCGAAATATTATGACTTACGCCTTCTATTAATGCGGCAATAACCAAAGTTCTTTTAGAGTTGGGTTGTTGGGGAAACCTAAGCCTGCTCTACACGAATATGTTCAAACCATAGAAATTAGATTTTTGGATTAATGGGTTGGTCCTAACTGGAAGCGTTGATTTGTTGAGCAAACCCAAGGTTAACGTGGATAGAGCGAAGTTGGGTTATATACATTAGATGTATACGAATCAAGAGTTGATAACTCAATGAGTGTGTTAAATTAACAATTGATAACACAAGTCGATAGTTGCATAACTGAATGCAATTGGTATGAATGATACCTACCGATTGACATAAGATGACTTGTTAGGCAAACCCAAGGTTATTTTTAGTGATATTGGATATCGATCCATCAGGAAAACAATAATTTCTCTTGAATTCATAATGAGGGCTATGGATTTGGATAAAAATAGTGGGACCCATAATGCATGTGATTAAAGACCTTATTAATATGCATTAGTGTACATTCTAACACTTTCTCTCAATCTTCTAGGTTATTGAATAGCCACGATGTCTTCGTCCAGCATGAACCTACGCTCTCTATTAGACTACAACAAACTCACGAGACCTAACTTCTTAGATTGGCTACAAAATTTGAGAATTGTTCTCAAATATGAAAAACTAGGATATGTCCTAGATGAACCACTTCCCGATGCCCCTACTGTCGATGCATATGATGAGGATCAAAAAGCTTACATGAAGCTATTAGATGATAGTGAGATGGCTAGCTGTATAATGTTGGCCTCTATGTCACCGGAACTGCAAAAGCAACATGAGGCTATGATGCTCATACCATAGTCTACCATCTAAGGGAATTATTTGATGAGCAAGCTCAATCGTACAGGTTTGAGACCTCGAGGTCGCTTTTTCACTCTAAGATGGCTGAAGGATCATCTCCAGTATAGTATGTGCTGAAGATGAATGGCTACATTGAGAGGTTAGCTAATTTATGTTTTATAATGGCTTATGAAGTAAGTATAGACTTAATTCTGACTGATTTGACCGATAGTTATCACAGTTTGTGCTTAACTATCAAATGAGCCTAATATCCACCTCGATACCTGAGCTGATTAATCTACTCAAAACAACTGAGCAAACTGTCAAGAAAGACAGTAAGATTATGATGTTGGTGGACTCTCCTTCTGGTTCTCGCAAGAGGAACCAAAAAAAGAAGAATAACTCTAAGAAACCAGTGGGAGGTGTAGCCAAGAAGAAGGCAAAGGAGACTACATCAAAGGGGATATGCTTCCATTGCAACAAGAAAGGACATTGGAAGAGGAACTGCATAGCCTATCTAAAGTCGCTGAAATAGAAGAATGCAGTAGATGTTCCACTGTTTACTTCAGATATGTTATTTGTCATTGAGGTTAATACTATTTCTGATCATAATATTTGAGTATTAGATACCGGATGTGGCTGACATATATGTGTTGATATGCAGGGTCTCAGGGATAGTAAACCACTCAAGAAATAAGAGATGGACCTACATGTGGGAAATAGAGCAAGAGTAGCAGCATTAGCTGTAGGAACCTATGTTTTGTATCTTCCTAGTGGGTTAGAGTTAATTTTGGATAATTACTATTATGTACCCATTGTGATAAAGAATATTGTATCTGTTTCATATTTTAATAAAACGGGATTTCATTTAACTTTTTCAAGAAATTGTTGTTCAATTAAGTTGAATGAAATATTATATGGTACTGCTACATTATGCAATGATATGTACATATTAGATATGTATAATCCAATTTTAAATATCAATGACAATAAAAGATAAAAACATGATAACTTAAAATCATCGTACCTATGGCATTGCCGACTTGGCATATAAGTGAGAGATTCATAATTAAGCTGTATAGGATTGGTAGCTTAGGGTCATTTGATTATGAATGATATGACATATATGAATCTTGCTTATTAGGCAAAATGACTAAATTATCTTTTAAAGGAAAGGATGAACAAGCGAATGAGTTATTAAACCTAATACATTATGATGTAGGTGATCCGATGTCCATTCATGCCAGAGGTGGTTTTATGTACTTCATTACCTTTATCAATGATTATTCACGATATGGGTATGTGTATCTAATGAGATACAAGTCTGAAGCATTTGAAATGTTCAAATAATTTAGACATGAAGTAGAGAAACAACTCGATAAAAGTGTCAAGACACTTCGATCCGATCAAGGTGGTGAATACTTGAATGAGGAGTTTCTGACTTATCTCAGGGATAACAGGATTGTATCCTAGTGGACTCCACGTTACACATTGCAACATAATGGTGTGGTTGAAAGGAGAACCTGAACTTTATTAGACATGGTAAGATCAATGATGGGCTTAGTAGATCTACCAAAATCCTTTTGGGGTCATGCATTTGAGACTGTTGCTTATGTGATAAAGAGAGTCCTTTCTAAAGCAGTTGATGTTACTCTATATGGGATATGGACTAACAAAAAATCCTATTTTTATCATATTAAAGTTTGGGGTTGTCTGGCTTACGTGAAGCGGATCCAATCATACAAAATTAACGCGAAATCTAATAAAGGTCTGTTTGTAAGATATCCTAAGGAAACAATTGGATTTCAGTTATACAATGCTTTAGAGCAAAAGGTGTTTGTCTCAAAGCATGCTGTCTTTTTAGAGAAAGAATTTCTTCTAAGAGAAGACAGTGGGAGCAAAATTGAACTTGATGAAGTTTATGATGCTCAAATAGACGCAGATCTATTGCCTGAACTTGAGATTATTGTTCACAAATATAAGACAACAATTGAACGTTTTGACACACAAAATGTTCATAGTTCAAGTAGGATAAGCAATGTTCCAAAGAGATATGGATTTTTCGTAAGCGAACAAAATGACGTATTACTTATAGAGCACAATGAGCCTATAACCTATGAAGAGGCTCTGAAGAGTTTAGAATCTAAAAAATAGCTTCAAGCCATAAAGTCCAAAATGGATTCCATGTTTGAAAACCAAGTATGGACCATCTAAAGGGCTAAAACCCATAAAGTGCAAATGGATTTTCAAGAAGAAAATCGACATGGATGGTAATGTGATTACCTATAAAGCAAGGCTAGAGGTTATCGTCCAAGACAAGGAGTTGACTATGATGAGACATTTAGCCTTATAGCTATGCTTAAATTAATTAGAATACTCCTAGTCATTACTGCTCATTATGATTATGGAAAATGTCAAATGGATGTCAAGATGACTTTCCTGAACGGAAACCTAGTTGAGGATGTGTATATGATACAACCTGAGGGCTTCATATCTAAAAATGGCAAAAAGGTATGCAAGCTTTAGAAATCCATTTATGAACTGAAGCAAGCATCTAGGAGTTGGAACATCCGATTTGATGAGACAATTAAAGAGTTTGGTTTCTCACAAAATCCTGATGAACCTTGTATGTATAAGAAGGTTAGTGGGAGAGCTATTATATTCTTTGTGTTATATGTGGATGACATATTACTAATAGGAAATGATGTCTCAAGTTTGTAGTCAAAATTTGGTTGTCCTAGAATTTTTCCATGAAAGACCTTAGAGAAGCAACTTATATATTGAGAATTAAGATCTATAGAGATAGATCAAGGAAGTTGCTAGGTCTTTCACAGTCTACATACACAGATAAAGTGTTAAAGAGGTTTAACATGGAGTAGCCAAGATAGGGTTTCTTCCTATCACTCATGGGATAAAACTCTCAAAATATATGTGTCCCAAGACTCAAGATGAGAGGACTCACATGAGTATGATCCTGTATGCTTCGGAAATAGGATCAATCATGTATACTATATTATATACAAGACCCGATATATCGTATACTCTAATTGTTACGAGCAGATATCAATCAGATCCTGGTAAGTGTCACTGAGTGGCTGTTAAGAATATCCTAAAGTACTTAAGAAAGATTAAGGATGTATTCTTGATACATGGAGATAGAGATATCGTAGTGAGCAAACATACAGATGTCAATTTTCAATCTGACCAGGATTACTCCAAATCCCAGTCAGTTTACATTTTCACACTAAATGGTGAAGCAGTCCATTGGAAGAGTTCCAAATAAGAGACAACTACATATAGTACATTGTAGCTACGAAAGCAGCAAAAGAAGCTTTATGGATCAATAAGTTCGTAATGGAACTTGGAGTGGTTCCAAGCATTATAGACCTAATATTGTTGTACTGTGACAACAATGGGGCTATTGCTCAAGCCAAAGAACCAAGGTCTCATTAGAGGTCCAAGCACATACTCAGGAGATATCACTTGATCAAGGAGATAATTGATAGGGTGATGTGAAGATAGAGAGAGTGCCCACATATCAGAACATCGTTGATCCTTTGACTAAGCTACTTCCTCAAATGAAATTATTTCTAATCTACTCGCCTATAGTATTAGATACAAAGGCAATTGACTTTAGTGCAAGTGAGAGATTGTTAGAGTAGTGCTCTAAAGGCAATCACCTTTAGCACTTTTGAACAAACTTTATTTTGATTAATAAAGTGAAAGGCAATTTTTCATTAATTTGATGTTCGTTTATTTATCAATTGATTTCAATCTTAAACCGAATTAATGAAGTCCATGATACAAAATATAACATGAAGGAAATCATGATGAGATCATGATAATGAGATTCCTATCATGTACAATTATGCTACTATCTAAATTATCCCTAGTCATAGGATTAGTAAGACAGAACATTATTAACCTGGATAGACTAGCACATTTTATACTCCTTGATTTGATCAAGCAATAGATCTCACAAACAGTAAGCCTGAGATGTTTAGAATTAACATGTGGATGCTTACTAAGAGTCATAAGTACATCGGATAACTTGTTATGAGATTATCATATGGATGATCTATCAAATGTTAGTAATTAATTTCATCATAGCAATAGTGCAAATGTAACAGCCTAAGCCACCTACCCACATATATTGTCTGCTTTGGGTTGCCCCTTGGGTCAAACCCTCACAGTTTTGCTTTTCCCACCCTTGGGAAAATGCTTTTTAGGGGGAGAGGTATCCATATCCTTATAAGACATACTTCGTTCTCCTCTCCAACCGATGTGGGATCTCACACTGTCCATCCCTCTTAGGGCCTAGCCCTCTTTAGGGCCCAGTCTAATTGACACAATGGTTGGGGTGTCGACTTTAATACCATTTGTAAGAGCCTAGACCACCCGCCCATAGATATTGGCCGCTTTAGGATGCCCCTAGGGTCAAAACTCTCACGGTGTTGCTCTTCTCACCTTTGGGAAAGCCCGTCTATGGTGGAGAGGTATCCATTCCCTTATAAGGCATACTTCGTTCTCCTCTCCAATCGATATGGGATCTTATAGTCTCCACTCCCTTAGGACCTAGCCCTCTTTAAAGCCCAACCTAGCTGGCACAGTGATTCGGGTACCGACTCTGATACTATTTGTAACAGCCCAGACCACCTGCTCACAGATATAGTGCACTTTGGGTTGCCCCAAGAGCAAACCGTGAGGTGTTTGATCCTAGGGATAACCCAAAACGGACAATATTTGTGGGCAAGTGGTATGGGTTGTTACAACAAATATCTTTAGACTTGAGGCATTCAAGGATATCTTGGATAATAATCATGTGCTTTGACACCATTCCTTGTTGTCTCAAAATGAGGTTGCTCATAGGGTGGTGATTAGGTACAACTATTAGTATTTGAAAGCAATTGGGTAGCCAATAAAGGATTCACCACTCCTGATAAAGGAAGATGATATCCACGACTTCTTGTTGGGGTCATTACTCAGGAGTCTATATGTAACATCCCGTTATCTATGTTAAGGCCAAAATAGTATATACGTGAGTTTAATGCGAAATTAGAAAGTGCATTTCATACTTATGCAAACTATGACATACACATACACATGAATATTGAGTTTTGTACATTAAAATGGCTGTACATGTATTCATTGACTTATTCCGGGATATGAAAAAGTGTTAAGTGATCACGATGTGAATTACATTTTGGTATGTCTTGAATTTTGTTATGTTCAAATTTCAATTAGAAAATTGGAATTAATGTTATGGATTACGAAATTGATGGATTAAAATGTACATTTGGACTAGGACAAATGACATATGGTAAGATCAATTGCTACATGAAAAAATTGGATGATTTAGCCTATAATTGAGTGACTTTTGGCATAGGTAATTAATTGATAAATGGCATAAATGAATGAGTGACAAATGGACTAGTAACTAGGTGACATTTGGCAGCTTATGGAGTGGACAAATGGGATGCATGCTTAAGGACAAATGTTATTAGGAAAAGGTGGCATCTAGCACCAAATGTGTCAAGCTAATGCAGAAATGCTTCTACTGAGTTCATTTCCTTCTTTCCTTACTCTCTCCACCGAAATACACTCTCTTCCATAGCTCTGGAGTTTTGCTTCATTTGTGATCAATTGCCACACCAAATCCATGTTTTTATCCTTCACAAGATAGCTGTAAAACCAGAATATTGTAGTTCTTATTATGGTCTTTTACCCTAGCCAAAATCCTTCCTAGTTTCACCTTAAATGTGTCATGATTTTGCATGTTCGGAGTCCTGATTTTTTGAACTGGGATTAGAAATGAACAAGTAAGTAAAAGATTAGTGTTTATGGTATGTTATAATAGAGATTGATTGATGAGTTTTGCATGAAAGTGAGGAAATGTACTGGAATGTTATGAACTGGAGAATTTTCATTAAACATGCTTAGGTATTTTGATTATAACTTGATCTGTTGATTTCTAAATGGATTGATTCTTAATTCAAATTAAACTTGAGACATATTTTTACAACTTTCTTGAAGAAGTTGGATTTTAATTCTATATTTAAGACTTTCAAAATTGGCATGAAATTGAGTCTTGACTTAGGTTGTAGCACTACCAGGGACAGAAATCATGTCCTGTTGTTATTGAATAAACTATATTGATGTAGGACGAATTAGACTAAGGCGTCTTAACCAAAATTGTATCTTATTCTTTTAGATTTAAATTGGTATAAAGTTTGTAATTTTTGGATATTGTAATTGAGAGATATAAGGTGTACAACTTGAATGCATGATCATACACTAGCCAAAATTTCAAATGTACATAATCTATGGTATTATGAGCATAACTCATAGAGTAATGAACCAAATTGAATGATTTTAGTGTTATTAGAAACTTAAGACACAGAGGAACAATTTTCTAGAAGGAAGTGTTGCCAAATTATTGCATTTACTTAGTCTGAATAATCATTAAATGTTGACCCAAAAGTTTGTTTTCAAAAAAAAAAAAGAAATGATCAATGAAGCTATGAAATTGGATTCAAATTGTCTTATTGAGGAGCACACCCTAAGTACACATTATACTTAGGTGAGTTTTGATATGTGAATGATAACGTGGTGAAAATAATGAAAAGATACCTGTAATGTCATTAAGCATGCATTGTATATAGTCCATATACACATTTATGCATAAATGAATACTTATGATTGTGCAAAGTTGTAATGTGTGTGCAATATGGGTATTGCATAATCTTGATGTACAGGATAAACATTCGCATCTAGACATTTCTAGATCATGGAAGCTAATGCTAATCTGGAGTGTACTGTGAGTAACCTAGATGGTCTCACCTTATTGTTTTGTATCTATACTGAACTGTATTGTTGGACTATTGAATTGTACTAAAATGTACTTATTGTGTACTGGATTTCGAACAATATTTGTCCGAGGCATTTTGATACATGAAAATGACATTGGAAGTACTGTTTGAATGTGAATGCGACTACCTAAATATTTTTCTAATTCTCAACAGAAAAGTTGAATGTCGGACCTAGTCCGATAACTACTGCTACTATGACTGTTACTATAATTGATACTGTGACTGATATACTATTATATTACATGAAAATGAAAGTGATTGAATTTGATGACTGAATTGTGGCGTGCACTTCATTCCAATGCATGTAATATAAAGGAGATGTGACTAATGTTGCTACTGATACTGTTACTGATAAGAGCTTTAAGCTCCCGCATATGTGGTTCGAACCTATGGCTCACTGTGATCAACGAGTCACAGACTAATTGACTGAGCCCGATGATTCGGTATACTGTAAAAAGCACATAGTCACAACTAGAAAAATGAATGTGAGTCTTATTCATATAACATTTGCATATGATTTGAATTCATTGAATGATTTGCAAAGCTATGTAAATGCTGTTATATGACCGAACTGTTTAACTAAGAAATGAGATATTTGTGATAGTAATTGATACTTATCAAGTGGATTTGAACTGTAAGAATATTACATGTTTGAATACATGGTATTAAACCAATGATTATGTTTTATCAAGTGTAATGAAGTGATAGTTTGATTAAATTATTTGACTTAAATATATTAGATATGTATTTGATTACAAATGGGATATGTGAACATATTGTAGACATGTATTTGAATGAGATTGGACTATTTGCGTAAGTGAATGTAAAAGGTATGTGACTTAACATGATACATTGCTAAAAGTGATGTAAATTATATGGTTATATGTACTGAATGTGTATTGTGATTAAGTGAGCTATCGAGAATGGTCACTCATCGAGTTTGCAAAAACTCATCCAAAAATTTACAATAATTTTCAGGTTCAAAGGACATATTCAGTTAGGCTAATTGGAGTATAGCCACTGAAATCAAATATGGACTAAGGGTCGGGATCAGTTTGCATCTACATATGTCTTCAATGATTATTGTTTTGAACTATATTTCCGCAAGTATTGTACAACGAGTATGTAAATGATTTGGTAATGCAATGACATTATGATTACAAGTGTTTTGTATCTGAAATGGGCCCAAATAGCTGTTGAGTTATGATGTTTTGTAAAGTGTTTGTAACACTTGTGAATGTAAATGTTAAGAATAAAGTGGGTTCGATTTTGATTATTGCTTTTCACATATGCGTACAATGTTTTAAAAAATTTGTAATGAGTTTTGAATGAATGACTATTCTAGCATGCCACCGTTACGAGATACATACTCGGATCTTACTCAAGATGTCGGATACGTTTCTTGCAAGAGTGGGATGTAACATTATGGCTATAGCAATTATGTGTCATGAAGAGAGTCTTCAATGACACATAGAGTAATGAGATCTCAGGACAATAACTAACATCACTTAGACTAGAAGTGATCTATTCAGTCTAGTGCGAGTTAACACATAGCCCATACTCTGAACTAGGTGGAGTATAGAATGATGAAGGGATGAATTGCATGGTAATTATCTATAGAAAGGTTTGTAAGTCAGATAATTAACTATTAAAGAGTTCGTGTGTTAATCCACTTATATTATGGTAAATTAGCATCATGAAACCATTCATGATTTGCTTGAATTAAGAGTTAATTCTAGTGATATGAAGCCATCCATGATTTGCTCAAATTAAGAGCTAATTCAAGTGCCCATAATAACCAGAAACTTAAAGGTCACACGCATAAAATATCGGATGAAAAATAAAAGGTATATGGCTGTCATTGAAGTATACAGATGATGCATAAGTGAGTTGTTCACTTATGTACACATGAACTAACAAGTTAAAAACACACTCAAGTGAGAGGATAAGGGGTTTAGAAGTGTTCTGACAATTTATGCAATTGTTACATGAATCAAATTGCATGCATTATAATCTTGATCTATCTCTCCATTTGAGCATCTACTTGAACTCATCTTGTTTGGTGCTCTAACCACCCTTGCTCACTACTTTTTCTTCATCTTTGTGTGTTCTTGAGTAATCAAGGAAAGTGTTTGGTGTTTGCTACAACCCAAACAAGGAGAATATTAGAGTAAGGAGGAGCATTATCAAAGGTACATGTACTGAAATTTCATGTCCTTATAATCTATGTATGCATGCATCTAAGATTTTGGATTTTTAGGGATGTCATAGGGTTGGAATTTAGATTGTAACACTTCCACTGCCTTGTTGTGCATGTGATGCATAAATCCATAGCTCCCTAACAAAGTAGAACATTATATGGAGAAATGATTGAATTATAAGAAAAAATCATTCACGGAAAGGTTAGTCAAAACCACTTTGACCTTCCTAAATATTTAGACAGTCATGATATTTTGCTAGATGTCAATCTTGATTTATGAATATAAATTGTTTAATTAGAGAATTAAAGATAAATTAAAAAATTTTAATATATATAATCCTAAATATGATTTAGGATTATAATTTGTATCCACTGCCAATATATTTGAGAACTTAATGGGTCATACATAAAGAACGGATTGAAGAGAGCGAAGAATTTTTTTTTACTTACAAGGGGAAGAGAAAATAAATTACCTTAAAGCTCTAGAATACAACACTCTGCGAGCATCATTGTGGAGTTGCTCCTGGATTCCCTGGGGAGGATCTTGGAGGATATGAAGACCTGGTTGGAGAAAGGCCGTAAGATTCGCCAGACTGTCGGCACATTGATTCCCTTCATGGACTACATGCTGGAGTTGGATCCTCCAGTCTCGATGAAAGAACTCCCAGATACTTGGCACCAAAAAAGTTTCCTCAGTCAGAATAAAGGGGGATAAATTAATAATGGTAACAACCTCTCGAGAGTCTATCTCGACAACAACTCATCGATAGCCTAGTTCCCAAGCCAAAGTAATGCCTGAGAAAACACCCCAAACTTCGGCTGAGAGAGGAGAACCCCGTCCGATAAACTGATGAAAGCCCCCGCACCAATTTCCATGGCTATCCCTAATTAATCCCCCAGCGGAGGCCTTAGCGGTCCCGCGGTTTACTGCACCATCAAGGTTGACTTTCACCTAACCCTCTAACGGTTTAGTCCAGCCCACTAAACAGCCGATGGGCATGCCTTGAGGCGGAAACACGCAACTCTCCATAGCTTGTGCTCATGCTATCCAACCAACGTAGTCCAGAATGATTCTATGACCCACGTGCGACCATTCAAAATTCGATTCGAACACGCTCCCATTACGCCATTTCCAAAGAAATCAACAGGTGACTCCAAAGATGATGGACCATGCTTCCTATTGGACTTGGGAATGTCTCGTGAGGTTTGACACTAGTCACATTTCCATGTCCTATTGAAAAAATCCTGGATCGACCTCTACCAGATGGAAGTTTCTCCAGAGCTCTTTCACACTCGAGCAGTCTCTCGTAACATGAAGAATGGATTCTTTTTGCCCGCAAAAATGGCAACGGCTATTTATAGCAATATAGCGGGCCACACGCTGTTGGTTGGTTAGGAGTTTGCGTTGAGCAACCAGCCATAGAAACGATCGGATCCACTACGACCCTGCCCATTTCCAAATACTGCCCAAATTTTGTGATGGTTTTCCATAGAGCGACCGTCAATTAGCTCATAAGCGGACACCACTATGAACTCCCCATAAAGTGTTGGTCCCCAAATCACCCTGTCTGGCCCGCCATCCTCGACACGGGGGTAGTAGTTCGCTAGCTCCATACACACTGTGGACAATAGGAACTATTGAAATTCATTCCATTGTCAGCCTCCCCTTTCATGGGTAAGGTCCGCTACCATTGCGAAAAGGATGCTATCCGGGACCAGAGATGTGATTACGTGAATGAGTGGCCCTCGGCCTACCATCCAATTGTCTAGCCAAAATAAAACACTCCTGTCGTTCCCCAAATTCCAGGTAAGACCTTGGTAGACAAATTGCTAGGAGGCTGATATCCCCTTCCAAGTGACCGAAGCCCCAAACTTAGCAATTGTATGAGGGATGGTACGATCATCAAATCGATATTTAGCCCTGAGAATCTAAACCCACAAAGCATTGGGCTTAGTAAGCAGCACCCAACCAAGTTTTGTTAGGAACGCATCATTCGTGGCTCGAATTCGTCGAAGGCCCAGTCCTCCCTTGGCTTTAGACCGACATACTGAGTCCTAGTTAACTAGGTGCATTTTGCGGTGGTCAGGCTTCGAACCCCATATAAAATCGCACATAGTTTTTTCCAGATTGTCGTACAATTGGCTCAGAAGCTGCACCGTTTGCATTGTAAACATGGGCATAGAGGAGAGGACCGACTAGGTAAGGGTAACCCTACCTGCGAGCGATAGACTCTTTGCTCGCCAACCTGTCAGTTTCTTCTGAGTCGCATCGAGGATGTGTTGGTAGGTGTTACAGGTAGTCCGCTCATGGATTAGCGGTACCCCTAAATACCTACCAAGATTAGTCATACTATTAACCCGAAGCCCTTGGCTCAGGCGTCGCACAATATCTCGGGAACATTCTTGAAAAAGAACATTCGAGATTTTGCGGTGTTAATATTCTGGCCGAATGCACGACAAAAGGACTCCAAAGTTCAAGCTATCACTTGTGTTTGCGTATCCTCTGTTGTAGCAAAAAGAACTAGGTCATCAGCAAAGAATAAGTGGGAGATAGGAGGACCCGTTCGATTCAACTTGATCGGTTTCCAGCTCCCACAATTCACCTCCTTCAAAATGAGCTACCCTAAGCGCTCTAAACACAGCACGAAAAGGTAAGGTGAAAGTGGATCACCTTGTCGAAGGCCCTGCGAAGGCTCGAACGAATCAGAGACAGTGCCTTTCCAGGCAACCTGCATTGACACCGTCATGACGCATTTCGTAATGACCCGGATTAAATTGTCTGGGATCCCAATATCGACTAAAGTGTCGTGAAGAAACTCCCACCGCGACCAGTCATAAGCTTTTTCCAAGTCCACTTTCAGGGCCAGAAACCCAGTCTTGCTCATCTTCCTCCGCATTGTGTGCATAACCTCCTAGGCTATAATAATATTATTAGTGATATGCCTCCCAGGAATGAAGCTGCATTGGTTGGTTGCGACTAGGTGGTCCATGTGTACTTTCAATCTATGCACGATGACTTCAGAAATGGCCTTATAGATGATGATACACAGGCTAATCGGACAAAATTGAGACAGAAGACTTAGGGATGGGATTTTGGGCACGAGGATTAGAAGGGTTTGATTCAGGTCAGGTTCCCATCTTTCCATCCTAAAAACTGCCTGAATAAACGCCACCACTGCAGGTCTGACCGTTGCCCATTGGTTTTGGAAGAAAAGCGCATTAAATCCATCGACGCCCGGGGCTTTGTTTGGATTTATTGCAAAAATTGCACGGCGGATTTCATTTTCCCGGACAGGGAGGCCGAGCTACTGGACCATCACCTCCGATAGCCTCGGGAAGGCTCCTGTGAGGGGAAACGTCGGGTGCGACCCATCCTCGAAGTGGTAGAGCTTGACAAAATAGTTCTTAACAAGCAAGCGCAGTTGTTCGGGATCCGTAACAAGGTTCCCAGTCTTGTCAGAGAGCCTATCAATCCGTAGTTTCTTCCTCTTGGATAGGGTGAGTGTATGATAATACTTGGTATTTCGATCACCCTGCGATATCCAGTCACACCGGGCTTTCTGGTGCCAAAACAGTTCCTCCTCGCATAAAACTTGACGTTTCGAGAAATTTTTTGATTAAATATGAGATATTTAATAAATATGGATCACTATGAGATGTTAGATCCTAGTTGGTTATAAATAATATTTAATTATAATTATTTGTAACTCTTATTAAAGTTTAATTAAAGTTAGAATTTAATTTCAATTAAAATACTAAAATGTTCAAAACTTATTATAAATAGGTTTAAGCTTTAATGAAAGTAGTACCATTTGCCTAACTCTCTCTGTAAAAATTGTAGAATTTTCTCAACTAGTTATGTGGATTTCGTTAAAGGCTGAGTACTTATACGACCATGGTGATTGAAATAGACTAGTTTCAGAAACGGTTCAAGGGATATGATAAGAGTATAATCAAATTTTAGAATAAGGTATGAATTAAGAATCACGCTTTATTATGATTTAAGCGTTAATAATTTTATAGAATTTTAGTGATCTTAATTTTGGAAAATAAAACAAAATTTTCGTAATTATCCGTTGCGCACAGAATTGGATTCCGACCCGATTTTTCAACAGTAATATCATAGTCAACTTTATTTGATTAAATTGTTTGATTATTATTGATCTTTAATTAAAGACTTAAAATCATAAAATTTAAATATCATATTAGATCTGATTAATTTTAATCTGAAAAGTTTAGATTAAAAATTTTAAACCTTACGAGTCAACTTGGAATTGAATTGAAATTGTTTAACTGGTAAACAATATATGGAACAATTTTAATGCTAAAAAAATATATGGAACAATTTCATTGAACATTAGACAATTGTAAACAATAATAAGCCCAAAATTTATGGAAAACACGTTGTTTATGGCTACTGGAAAACATGTAAAACTAGTGGAGACTGGTTGTGGTTTCGAAATTTTTGGAAAACATTGGTCAGTGGGATGGAGTTCCCAAAACGTCACCAGCTCCAAAAATATTGGCATCGTCACTGGTGGCTGTTGCAGGAGTAGTGATGCAAAGTGGTAGGCGATGGTAGTTGTGATGGCAGCGGTGAGAGGTGACTCCCGTATAAGAAAATCTAGGTAGTTAGTCCGTACTGTACGAGACACAAACTGCAAAAAACCTAGCTGAAAAAATGATGGGACAAGGGTAAACATAACTTCCGGGGACAAATACTGCTGTCGCGTGAACTGTACGCGCATCACTAAAAATTTGTTGTGTACGCGCAAGACAATTCCCTCTTTTTTAATTTAATTAATTTAATTGGGATTAAATAGGTTTAACTTCATAACAAATTTGGAAAAGTGTTTTCTAATTTGTTAGAATTTTTTTAAAAATGATTGATTTTATTATGAATTTTTTGTAATTTATTTTAATATTTCAAAGAGTTGAATTATTAAATTAAATTAGTTATCAAAAAATTAATTAACATCAAGCAAATTATTTAAGAGTTACGTTTCTTAATTAAATTATGTTATAATTAATATAATGAGATTATATTAATTAAGATGAGATGTTAGTTTTTAAAATTAAAGAAATTATTTTTAAGCTTGATTAAGATTAGTAATTATGTTGATTACTAATTAATTTAGAAAAATAAAATTAGAATTAATTAGATTCCTTAAAATTAAGAAAATTGTTTTCTTAAGTAATTAGAAAAGGTATTTCTTTATTATATTTATTTATTTCAATATGATTGAGATAAACTAAATTTATGATTTCATTTGTTTAGAGATTTATAATTCTATTTATTTAGAAATTATTTCTTTATTTATAGATAATAAGTTTCTTGATTTATTAGAAAAAGGTGATTTTCTTCATTAAATTTTGAATTTTTCATTTATTAATTAAAAAACCAGCTTTCTTAATATTTTAAAAATTTTAATTTATTATAGAAAATTTTTTAGTTAATTAAGAAATTAATCTCTACATAAATAATAGAAATGAATTTCTTAATTAAATTTAAAGGTTTTTATTTTGAAAATAATTTCCTTTTAATGTTAGAAAATAGTTTTCTAATTAAATAATAATATTTTCTAATTAGATTAGAAATACTTTTCTAAATTGATTATAATTTCTAATTTGATAAATTTTTAAAAGGAGTTTTTCTAAATTATAATGAGTAAGAAGAATAATTTAATGAAAATTATTTCAATTAATTTTGTTAAAGAAGTCAAGATAATTGAAAATAGTTTCCCATTGGATTTAAAAATTGTTTTCAAATCAAATTAAATTTCTATTTGGAATATAAATTTAATATGTTTAGGAACCAATGAGCTTAATTTAATTTAATTTTTCTAAGAAGTTGAAAATATTTTTTAGATTATGAAGATCAATAACTAGAATCAAATGAAGCTTGATATTTTATATATATAATTTGATTATCAGTGCTTAAGTTGTATACTTTATTTATATGTTTGATGTATAAATTGAGTGTATGTTAAATTGCATGTTTTTTATGTATGTGATATTATTACATATAATTTTCTGTTTGATAAGATGAACAAAATTAAATCCCTTGTTACAAATATTAAATACATGTTTGAACATGATCATTATCTTCTATTGTTATAAGAATAAACTAAAGTTTTGTTTATTATTATGCTTGTTAAGCAAACTCAAGACTGCCTTAACCCAAATATGTTTAGTCTTAGACAGTAGGTTCTACTTAACTAAATTTGTATATTAATATAAGTAAACTCATGATCACGTGAATTTAGAGGTAGAGTTAGGAATAATATGTAAGATATATTCTGGCAAGAGTTATCACCTAACGAATCTAGGAGTCACATGACATATGATTGATAAAATTATTATGTACTTAAGTTAAGTTTAATTAGTTTGTTGAGCAAATTCAAGATCAATTATATTTGAATGAAATCCTAGCCTCCTAGAAAGATTGGAGTAATCTTTTCCGAATAGTGGTAAGGGTTATTATTTCGAATAAAATAATAGGAGTAGCTAAATACAGGACTAAAGCCCTAATCTTATTTGGTAGTCATGACATATAATTCAATTACTTGTTTTTCATACATTTATATTTTTGTTCTAAGTAGAATTTATCGTATTTAATATAGTTAATGCTAAGAGTTACTGAACAAAATTTCTTGAACATAGGATAATGTTTTATAAGAGTTTTCAAAGTTAGAAAAGAAAATTGTATGCCTATTATGTAATTTTGCTATAATTTCTGTTAAGGATTTGGTGACAAAGTTTTAAAGACGTGTCAAATTCATATAGATGACAAAACTTTTTGACATTTTAAGTTAACTAAAGTCTCATAAACTTTGATGACAACATGAAAGATGTACGTCAGCACCATTATAGCAAGATGTAAGAAGCTACATCGAGTAGAGCGGAAAAGTATAGTATCTTGATGGAATTGTTCTATTTGATTTAACCTACCAAAAGCACAAAAATTTACATTAAATAAAGGCTTCATTATATCCAACTATCCAATTAGAACTAGTGATATTATTGATAAATTTGATGTATAGTTGAAAGGCTATAAAACATTAAAAGATTAACTTTTATGATGAATTCAATGAGTTTGTTTTGGAGATAATTGTAAATTTATCATGTCTATAAGAAGGTTAACAGAGAATAGTTGTTTACTTCAATAGTAGTATGTAAAGATTGTTCATAGAGAACAATAATTCTAATTTCAATTGTTGAAAATATAATTGTCCAAGAACAACTCTTGTTAGATTTGAAAGTTAACAACTTAATTACAAGAATTAGATCTATAATATAGATTGGAAGTTGTTTATACTTATGAAGTATTAAAGAAATCAATTATTCTATGTATGAGTTAATATTTGAGTTCAAGGTTATATGGATATTAACTTTAGAAGTAAATCCTAATAAATATATGTTTTAGTTAGAATAATATCATTCGAGATTTAAAGGATTCTAATGTGACAATTGTTGCTAAGTCATAATAAAGTTTCATTTAGTGGAAATGATTAATTGGATCAATAAGTTCTTTGATGAACTAAATATATAATGAATGTTGAAGAATGTAATGTATTGTGGACCATTAGAGTCATTGAGCATGTAAAAGGAGTTAAGGTCTTATCAAAGATTCAAGAACATATTTAGCCAAATTTTCTTAATTACAGTGATAATTAAGAAGAAAGTTGTAAGATTTAAACAAATCCTTACTGTAGGGAATTTTATAGAATTATCTCATTAGGCTATTGTCCCAGCAGTAACATGATCATTATATGATGAAATGGTATATGATACTTAAACGATCAACTTAGTGCAAGTGAAAGATTATTGGTCTATGACCTAGAGCTAATCGGTTAGTTTTAGTTTAGTGACAAAATAATATAAAAACATTATTTATCTTTTACATATTTAAATGCATATGATAAAATTTAAGGAATAATTATACATTGCAAATGAAATGATGAGATTCATATTGTATTTATATATTATCCTAAATTGTTACTAATAATTGTTCTATTAAAATGTTTTTAATTATGAAGGAAGTATTAGAACTCATAGGCTAAAGTATATATATACTTAAAAAATTATATGGGTGCTTGTTAGAGAACAAGTTCACTGAACTGATCTTATATGAGAAATCTATTTGGAACATTGCATGAACTATATAAAAACAGTTGAGTGATCAAGATATGATTCATCACACTAAAGTAATTAGTAAGAATGTTTCATTATTCTCAATTATTATTGATTCGAAAAATTCTTGGACAAGTTAAAATGACGCTTTGTAAATAGTTTACAAATGTTATTAATTAAATTAATAGCTAATAGTGGAGAGCTAATATGATTGGACTCAAAATAGAGTAAACATTAATTCCATACTCTATGAATAAGGGAAACATAGTATCATGAAAGAATTGAATTATGCGGTATTATGCACACAAAATTAGAAAAAAATTTACTTTGATATTTCTAAATATTTAGGTATTTATGATGTGTTGATAATGTCAATCTTGATTTATGAATATAAAGTGTTTAATTAGAGAATTAAAGATAAATTAAATAAGTTTAATTTATTTAATCCTAAATATGATTTAAGGTTATAATTTACATTAGTTGCTAATATATTTGATAACTCAATGAGTCATATATAAAGAACGAGTTGAAGAGACCAAAGATATTTTAATCAAGTTAGACTTGATTGTAAAATTTGAGAAACTTTATAATTAACTATGAGATATTTAATAAATAAGTATAAACCTTATTTAGGCATAATTGGTATTTAATTAGAATTATTTGTAATTATATTTAAAGTTTAATTAAAATTAGAATTTAAATTAAATTAATTACTAAAATATTCAAATTTTATTATAAATAGAGTTAAACTCTAACGGAGTTAGCATTCTTTACCTAACCCTCTTTGCAACAGTTGCAAAGTTCTCTTAACATATTTTATAGATGTCGTTAGAAGTCAGACACTTGTGTGACTATGATGGTTATGATGGATTAGTTTCGAAAACAGTTTGAGGGATACAATAAGATTATAATCAAGTTTCAGAAAATTCAGAATAAGATATGAATTAATATTTATATTTTATTATAATTAATGTATTAAATTATTTTATAGAATTTTAGTAATCTTAACTTTTCAAAAATATCAAATAAAAAATTTTTATAATTTTTTCGCTGTTCGCAGATACCAACCCAATTTTCCAACATTATGAAATATTGGACCACCGATATTATATAGAGCCAAAAAATTGATTATGTAATAAAAAATAAAAAAGATGAGCTGTGAGTAGTATCAGTCTCTTCCTTCCTCTCCTTTGAAAAGAAAACAAAACTGGAGTGAAATTACTGGGTAAATCGTAAATGAGACAAAATGTGGCAGTGGCAGTGGCAGGGTCAGGGATCTCTTATTTCACGACAGAAACAGAAATTGCTGCAAAGGCAAGATTATCAGGAACACAGCAAATGGACATTTGTCACTCTCTTTCTCTACAGAAGAACAAGGTCCACAATTATCATACTAAACTTCTACGCGCAATTTCTCACGCAGAAATGGCACGCAAAACTACGGTCTCCACTGTCACGCCAGGTCCAAAACCCATGAGGACACCCCACTCAAGCCCTTCACCAGTCGTCTCCTTCCCTTCCTTCTTCGACCTCCTCCTCATTTCATCCAATATGAACAGCACTGTCGCGCTTGACATGTTCCCATATTCACTCAGGACATGCTTTGTTGCTCTCAGTTTCTCTGGTTTCAACCCCAGTTTCGCTTCTATCTCTGCCAAAATTGCTGGCCCTCCTGGATGTGGCATCCAGAATATTGAGTTCCAATCCTTTATACCAATTGGGCTAAGCGCTTTATCCAAACATTGCTCAATGTTGCTTGCCACCAGTGTAGGCACCATTTTGTCGACGTAAAACGTGAGCCCCATTTCTAGAACACGTCCATGAATTGCCTTGCTTGTGTTAGGAACCAATGTTTGAGACGCTGAGTAGATCTCGAAGATGGGTCGTTCGATGGATAGGTCAGGGTCAGCACCGATAATCACGGCGGCTGCACCGTCACCAAAAATTGCCATACGTATAAGATTAGCTAAGTCAGTCTCCCAGGGTCCACGAAACGTCATGACAGTGAGCTCTGTGCACACAACAAGAACACGAGAACCAACGTTGTTTTCTGCTAAGTCCTTGGCGATGCGAAGCACAGTACCACCTGCATGACAGCCAAGAGTGTAGAGCATCACGCGGTTGACAGACAGTGGAAGACCTAGTAGGTGTACGAGGTGACAGTCAACACCCGGCTTGTCTATCCCAGAAGTTGAACAGAAGATAAGATGGGTGATCTTGCTTTTGGGTTGTCCCCATTCCTCGATGGCTTTTGAGGCTGCTCTCCTCTTGGGCTGCGAGCTTAGGGACCTCTGCAACTTCGATCTCTTGACGTGCGTCTAGGGATGGTGCATTGTAGGTTGCTATGCTTGGATACTCCTGCAGAATTTCCTCTGTCAAGTGCAAATATCGCTTCCTCACTGTTGACCTTTCACCTGCAAGTCGATGGGACATCGGTTAATTCACATTATGTTTAAAATAACTAACGAATATAAATTTTCTTTTTAAAGAATTAATAATTAATATCTAAAATTAAGAAGAGATTTATCAATATTTCAACACTTTTTATTACCTATTCTAAGTGGACCAATCAATTATTTTCATGGTTTTTCCAACAATATAGATGTTACATCAGTTTATAGAACTTGTTTCTTAGAAATATAAGTCCGAGTTTTCTTAATGTTTTATAGCCCAAGTAAAATAAAAAATCATATTGTGCCACATTTAATTCTTTACGAGTGTTAGAAGTGGACATTTAAAAAACATAATATAAAACAAAATAGAGGTAGGACAAGAGTAAATTCTAAATATGTGTCCTTTCTGCAATTGGTGTCCTTTCTCGCTAATGCAATTGTCTCTTGCGTCATTTTATATTTCATAATTTCAACTTCAGAATGCTACTCGAGCGGCTTCCCTTGTAGTGGCGGTCAGTCCGAGTTTGCATATCATGCAGAAGTCTCTGATGATCATTCACTAGAGTGGCACTTTATACCGAAAAATCCTACGTTAATTAGGAGCTGTTTGTTTGTGTAGTTTCTTTTTTCTGTTCAGTTCTCCTTTTGTAACCAAAAAAGAATGCTACTCAGAGCAATCTCTGAGAAGAGTTGCACTCCTGCCTTCCTTCTTTAGATGAGCAATGCTTGTAATGCACAAGTCCCTTTCACTTTTCTTGCCACAAAGTGACGTCTAATTTAAGAAGAGTATTTTCATTAACCTATTTTCTTAGGCTAGTCACCACCTCTTCAAATTAACATACATACATTCGTCAAATTTTTCGTAAAAACATGAAACGTAAAATTGGAATATACTAAAAATGTTAGATGAAATTGTACACTTAATAATATTATTAAGATTTTTTTTCGCTCACGAGGTGTTTTAGGAGAGTCTCAATTATGAAAAGACACTTTTAAGTCATCTATATCCAGACTAATCTCCGTTCAAGCCGGGTAAATTTCTTACGAGAAGTAAAACTCTGACTCCAAATTTCAAATAGTTGCATATATAAGGAGAGGTTCAAATCTGCAACCTCACTTAAACCAGAATAATCTCTTACAAACTCACCTGACTATTGGAGTTTCGTTAAAATATATTTTGATCTTTACAAAAATATCGGTTGAAAAATAGTACTCTTTTTACTTGCACATATTTTCATGAAACAATAGTACATGCAGGTTGAAGTTATGGACCGTTGAATGGACAAGAAAAAAGGACAGAGATACTAAAGTCTGTATTAAATGGTTGTTTATTTACTAGTTTGACATAAGCTGTTTGGCAATTACTAACCATATCATCCTGTTCATGTAAAAAAACTATAGGTTAACATCCATTATTAATGGAAATATCATACCAATATAAACAAACAGATCGACCTGTCTGAACATTTTGTACGTGAACTTGTTCTAAACGAATAAACATGCCAGAAACAGTGAACCTGTAGCTTAGAATCAAATAAATAACAAGTAGCTGAGCAGAAACACTATTGAAAAGCATATGGTGAAGAAGGAACGTAGAGCATACACACAACAGGGGTAATATATATGATGCTCACATATGCGCTTGAACTTCTCTTTGAGGCCTGTCAAGTGCTCTGACTTGGTGACTCGGAAACATAAGTCAGGAAACTCGTCTTGGTTGAAACAGTTTTCTGGGTTTGCTGTGCCAACGGCAAGAACTGAGGCCAGACCATGAGGTCGTCGAGCTCCATTCATTTTCTTAGCCCTTCCGTTCATTTTGTCTGCCAAAATATATATATTTAGAACTAGCTAGTTAACCCACAAGCACTAACCTAGTTAGTGTGGGAGTTGAAGCAGGAATAGGGGAGATAAGAGTAGTGTTTGGTCTCCAAACTGAGCAACTTACGCCTTAGCTTTTATAGCCACGAAGGGATATGAACAAAGGAGGGCCAAATACCATAACCATGACCAAAGTCACATGACCATAACAAGTTTTCTGAACTTGAGATTATTGCTGTTGACTGTAATTAAAGAATAAAGATCCAGGCAACCCCTTATTTTCTGTAAAACAGATTATGTTTAATCATGTAGTGTTGTGTCCTTTGAATTAGCCTAATCAGAAGTATGTACTTTGTCAAATATTTGTTTGATTTTGACCTTAGAATCCAAATGTCTACCATGAGCGGTAACTTGTAGAGGGCAATGATATCAAGGGAGGGGGCTACATGAATTTAACATGTGGAGCGTATTGAATAGGGATATTTCCTATCTAGGCTCTCTATCCATCATAGTTTGGGTCCACAAATTAACCCAAAAAAGCAAGTAGATGACGACAATAGTATACAGGAAACGTTCGATTATGCAGAATTGCAAAGAAGACATCCACAAAAGTAGCGTTAAATTTACATCACAACTTGGTGCACAAGAACCAAATTCACTGAATACATGTAATGGTGCAAGGAGGGAAGTGCGGTATTAAGAAAATGTTATTTAAATATGAATTCCGATTATATATATATTTACTTTTTTTTATAATGGAAGATTTATAGTCATTATGTTTCAGTACATATTGACTAAATTTTTACTTTATTTATAGAAAACTAATTAGGTAGAAGCATATAAAGAAGGAAACAACAACACTATAAGATAACATTTATAGATATATACTATATTTTATTTAAAATGTAATCATGAATATGAAAACAAGAACATGAAACATTCTTTTAGCATTTGAAAATGGGTTTTTCAATATGAAATCTTTAAAAAACGTGAAATGAACGAAATTCAATATTTCCGTGGAATCCATGTATCCATAGCTGAGAATCATTTACAGTAGCGCGAGAAGGCCATGACCTCTACAAATATTAAGTTAGAAGTATAGTATTACCTAACCCTAAGCAAAGCTGAAAGGAAAAACATATGCGATCTAAAGCCATTAATTTAGATCCTTTAATTTCTTGTTTTATAAATAGACCCGCCAAAGGTTAAGGTATTAGAGTAGAAAAGGTTACCTTACTAAAGAGCTTCGAACATGCTGCACAAAGACATACACATTCATTTCTTAGCTTCGTCTCTAGAAGCCAACAAAGCAAACTTGCAGAGACTTGTCTCTCTACCAATACCTTGAGCAAAGAGGAAAATAATTGGGCAGGTAGATGAGTCACACCTACAGACAAACGACATTCAATACATAGAGACAAAAGCACATGAACGTTGAGCCCTGGAATTTCCTAACTTTCTTACAAGCCAAGAACTCAATAGTGGTGAATATGGACCAGCTGACATGAAAATTTCATTCTAATGAGAAAATAATAATAATAAAAGAAAGTACACACTTGTTTTTCTTATCAACCATCCAAGCTTACTGAAAATAGCTAGCTTGTATAATCTACATAGCTTACAGAAAATAGCTAAGAAAGTACACACCGGTTTTTCTTATCAATCATCCAAGCTCACTAAAAATAGCTAGCTTGTATAATCTACATAGCTTCATGATATAGATATAGACTTCTATATATTCCTAAAACCTTCTCAATTTTCCTTCATTAATTGGACATAGGCACCGAATGTTGATACCTTAATTAACATGATATCGTCCTTATGTTGGACAATTTTGTCCTTTCTCATAAAGTTGGACAACTATTAATTGCATTTTTCAAATTTTTAATAACTTATCAGTTACGTAATTTGATTCATATAAAGATAATAAAGTGGCCCAATAAATGATCTAAATCAATGGATCGAATTTTGGATAAAAAATAGATCTCAATTAGTGTGGATCGAATTCATATCAGCCTTGTGATGAGGAACCCGATATAGATGTTATATATAAAGGTTAAGGTCTCCTGCAGTTGCTCATATAATCAAATGTAAACATAAGAATTCTCTGACCCGTTAAGAGAGCTTACGCTTTAAGAAAACTATAAAAAAAACTTTACCTACATCCCAAAGAGGAGTTCCCGTAAAGATGGCGGTAGATTCGCAGTTATTTTAGCTTTGGAAAGCTCGTTTGAAGTTACGGAGATCGAAATAAGATATTTTCACATTTTTTAATTTCTTTCCCTTTCACGTTCGATCCGGGATACGTAACTAAGGTATCGTTACGTATTACACGTGGTATCAGAGTAATGATGTGATCAGGTGGTTAAAAATGAAGATGTTTCGGTTTTCTCTCCAAAAGTTTTTAGAGATTTAACTTCTGTTTCTCAGTTTTTTCTTGCTTTTTATCATATGAAAGTAGTATACATGTGTATAGCTTTAAGAAATGGGGTGAAAACTAGCCCGATAGCTTGAAAAAGGGGTCTAGAACTCGCCGAAAATTGCCATTTTCTGGCAAATTCGATGGTGCACAGTATCACCCTAAGGGGCAGTACGTCTGACACATGCAACGCACGCGTCAGCCACAGGTCGACACATGGCACTCGCTATTCACTGTTGAGGTGTGTCACATGCTATTCACTGTTGAGGCGCGTCAAATGTGACACAAACTCCACTCACAACTGGCGTCAGTGGATGATGTTAGTGCTACAGTGCACTAACGCAATGTTGGTGTCATGCTGATGTCATCCGTACGCATTTTTCTACAGTATTTAAAAAACAAAATTTTTTAATTTTCCATAAGAGTATCGTAGGGTGTTTTGGGTCAGTTTTTGGGTCCAAAAAATTCATAAAGTGTGTTTTTCCATTTTTCTGGATTTATTACATTAGTAATAAATTAAAATTTAACTCCAGAAAAGGAATTAAGGTATTCTGAATCAGATTTCGTGTGAATTTTCTTTCTTTGGACATCACATGAGGGAGATGCTTCAAGTTTTTATGTCTTGGGTCTCATGCTCAGTGTTCGGGATTGCATGATAGTTGCTCAAAAAAGAAATTAAGACATTCTGAAGTCATTTTTGAGTGAATTTTCATGCAACGAACTTGCCATAAGGGAGATTTATGAGGTTCTTATATCTCGAGTGGTCAGTTTAGTGTCCGATGTAGCACGATGGTCACTCTACTGAGATTTTTCTTTTACAAAAGTCTCAAATGAAGTTTTCAGGTAATGTCTTTAGCACGAGTGTATGACAATGAGACTGTACGTACGGATTTTTGCATTTATTGATGATGCATTGTCACATACCATATGCTCATAAAGAATGTGAGAATAACATAAAGATGTATCCCTTGTGTTTGTGGACTTTTTAAGTGCTAATGAGGATGTAGTCTCCACAGTGGCCTTTCAAGTCAGTATTTTGAATTATTTTGCTTACACATTAGAAGATGTCTTTGGTCTCATGTTTAGTTATTCTGCCCATAGGTGTTGGCCTTATATGAGGTTTTGACATGTACATAAAGGCATTGGATATAGGAAAGTCGTATCTTGAATGATCTATTCGTCCACAGATAGTAGTGTTATAAGAATTGATGGTTTGTACTCTTTTATGTAGAGATCTAGTTGCATATATTATGTATTCAGCTCACAGGTGTTTCATAACATATGTGACCGAATTTTCATAAAAGATACTATTTACTGGCTTTGAGTATCATTGTTGTCCTACATTTGTGCTTATTTATACATTATCACTTTACAGTCACCTTTTTGGTCAATAAAATCAACGTCACCATAGAAACCCTGACTGGTTTCAATACAAAGAAGTGGACAGAGGATTTATTGAATGTTATGGAGATAGTTGAGGTTGATATGTTCATACGGAAGGATAGGTCATATCTACCTACATCCATAAGCTCAAGAGTTCATAAAACAGCCTATGAAGCTTGGGATTGGTCTAACAGATTATATCTGATGACCATTAAGAGATCCATACCTGAACATCTACTAAATGGACTTCTGGACACAAACATAGCAAAGAAGTTTCCTGATAATGTCTCCTAGACGTACACAGTCTCATCTAATGTTAAGACAAGTACCTTGATGAAAGAATTATTCTTTATGAGATATACAGGAGAAAGGGGAGTAATGGAGTACATATCAAGAATGATTCATCTTCATAGTAGATTGAAGATGTTGAATATTCCTCCTCCTGATTTCTTCATTATTCAACAAACTCTAAATACACTCCCTCTAGAGTTTAGTAATCTGGTGATGATATATTACTCACTAGATAAGGAATGGCAACTCCTACAGCCCTTGAAGCAACTAAAGGGAAGACAAAGATGAAGCCTGCTAAGTTCAAAGGTAGAAAGTTCAAATCTTCTCCATATGTTGACGCTAGTCAATCCAATGTTGGTAAAGGTCCTAGGGATATAAAGAAACCAGTAGTATGAGGTTTAAAAGAAAAGACTGAGACATTCAGGTAACTCTTTGGCTTATCAATTTATGAATCTAATTTGCGATAGTCACATTAAGTATTTGGTGGCTATATAGTGGAATATCTGATCAAGGTGCTTCCACAATGCAATGGTTCATATCCAAGATAAAGCCAAATAAAAGGAAGAAGAAACTAATGGTTCACAGTAATGAAGAAGTGGAAGTAATATCTATGGGGAATGTATGTACTAAACCTTATAGTAAGGTTCGCTTAGGTTTTACATGACACATTTTATACGTGATCTTTTGCTCAATTTTGGAAAGAGAGGGTTAATGTTTTGTATTTAACACTTCTGTCGTACAGTTGTTGTTTAATGCGAAACATAATGGTACAACTTTCTTATCATATCGTTTGTATAAAATGTGATTTACTCCGAATTAGATAAATGCTTATTCGTATCTTGCTAAACAATTTATGAAATGAAGGATCCAGATGAATGAGAAGTCATACATGGTATGGCATAAAAGTTTAAGCCATATTTCCAGAGCTAGGGTTGAGAGATTAATCAAGGAAAGCGTTTCTCAATTCTAGATTATGATGATATGAAAAAATATGTTGACTGTTGTAAGGGTAAGTTGACTAATAAGGAAGAAGGGCCAACTTGTGCTTCTGACTTGTTGAGTCTAATACATAAAGACATCGGTAGACCTTATACAATTGCATTGTGCAATTCCAAATGTATTATGACATTTGTTGATGATTATTCCTATTAAAATTATGTATTCTTTCTTAAAAACTAAAAGTTGAGACCCAATTAGGAAAATTTATCAAGATAGTCAGATTTGACCGTGGAGGAGAATGTCATAGCAAACATAGTGTTTCAAGATTTTAAAAGCTCATTTTAAAGATATTTGGAGTTAATTAGAATAGTGACTTAATTCACTATGTTGAGTAGCTCTGAGCAAAATGGTGTATTGCTGAAAGACATAAATGCACCCTAAAGGACTTGAAGAAGTCGATGCAGAACATGGTTATTCTACCTGATTATCTAAAAGTTTGGGAACTCAGCCTTACACACGTTCGTATTGTTAGTAGTGTGCTCTAGGCCAATGGATAGTTGTGATTCATGTATTAACATTATGATTTGTTGATAATATATTATGAGGTATTCCTTTCATATATGCATGTATTTTGTTTATGTAATGTGATTTTACATTCCATGAATGGTATTAAACTTATGTCATCAAGTATGTGACTTGATAGTAAAACCATAAG